>CM070841.1:31650894-31808394 GCA_036326025.1 Chrosomus eos
GACAACAGCTGATTTACACTGGAATAATATATAATAATTCACAACTGTATTTTCAAATAAATGCAGCCTTGAGCAGAAGAGAATATATATATATAGTTTTAGAGCAGTGAAACAGCAGCGGGTCTTTGAGAACTCGGTGTTCCATGTTTGTGTGCGGGTCATTTCCTGTAGTGCTACTTCCTGTTTGAACAGATGATGTCATTGTGCTGGAGTCCCTCTGCCAGTCCTGTCACTGCGCGTCTCTAATTAGTCTGCATTCATTATTCTAATTATTGATTACTCATGCTGCTTTAATAAGCTTATAAAACACATTCTTAAATCAAGACACATTTAGTTCAGCAGCAAAATTACTTTAAATATTAAGTCTGGTTTAAAATGCTTACAATTATAAGTGAGTTCATGCTTAAAACAGACAAAAAGTAAATAATTGGGTCAAAAATAAATAATTGGGTCAGAAAAATAATCTTAATTCAAAGGGAAAACATTACAACCAGATATGTTCTTGTTTTAAACACAAACTCACTTAATTTTAATAATTAAGACTTAATATCTTCCGTCATTTTGCTTCTCCAGTAAATATATGTTGATTTAAGAATGTTTAGATATTCGTGCTGGTAAAAATAAGGCTACAATATTGAGGAAGAAGCTCATTTTTGCGGTCCAGACCACATGTGATATTCCTAACACGCTAAATACACATTTGAATATTGTCTAATATTACCCAGTAGTTTGCAAACCTAAAAGTGATGTCAGCTAGATACAGCATTTCCTTTTCAGTTTATCATGCAAACTACGTCTGGTATTTCATATTGATGTGTATCATGATGATTTTGACCTAAAATGGTAATGTTGAAGTAGTGAGGAGGAACACACACACCGCAGACGACACATAACAGAGAGTTTTTATTTAGGAAAATACTTCATAAATAGATTTACACAGTAGTTGTGATATAGTTCCTTCATATAGTAGTGGTGGCTCATACATGACGTGTGTGTGTGACTGTGGGTTTGTCATGTGTGTGTATCTGGAAAGCAGAAGGTCCGTGACTCAGACTGATAGGAGGAAGCTCCTTTTATTATCGTGTCACACACGCCTCTATTAATATCTCTGTGGTGCTGATGTGCGCTTCCCTCCACCGGGATCTCCTGTCTATCTTTATCCCCGCTCATCATACACACACCAGGGTCGAACTTATTCCAGGCTGGAAAATCTAAAAAAAGACCATACAAACATTGTGGTTTGTGTGTGTGTTTATGTGTGCAGAGCTAAACTTGATGGCCAGTCAAACACGAGTCTGTGTTCCTGAGGTCGGCTGAGTAAATCCTCCACACCGGGATCGGAAACTGAGCTCAACAACAGGAAAGTGGTGCAGGTGTTCCAGTGAAACGCTTCCTCCGTCCGATGACATTCCTCCGGCTAATACACAACATGCTCAAAACAAGCTCTCTGTTCAGTGAATCTGGACTGGTGTTTTGCATTGGTCAAGGGTGGTTTTGCAATATGCAAACATATCGCAGGTACATTTCACTCCAATACTCACAAATCACAGTCAATAAAGTGCATGCAATATACATCAGAAAGTGTAGTGTTGCTGCCGACTCGTGCAGTTTGAGTCTGGTTTTAAATGCAAGGTTTGCACAGAGTAAAACGTGTTCAGTTCACTTGCTTAAACATTGTAAGGCAACGGGTTTCCTCAATTTTTTTAATTAAACAAACTTAATACCTAATTAAAAAAATTAAGTTGCAATTTCACATGACTTAATTTTTTCGATTAAGCATGAAGTTTATTTACTTTTAAGGCAAGTTAAGTCACTTTTTACAGTGAATGTTTTGTGCATATATGGTGGTGCATTTCACATTGAATTTGTTCCAGATCACCCACGCATCACATACTGAAACCCGGGGTCATGCATGCGGCACTAGTCAGCTGAGAACGCTCTGGTTTCTTTTCCTTCTTTCGTCTTTAGGTTCAAGCTTTGATGCCTCTTTTGAATCTATGCCTCTTTGAGTGACAGAGCTTTAATGTGACGGCCAACACCAGCGCCATTCCCAGTACAAGCACCACGATCACGCTAATCCACAGCACTTTCCCGTCGGCAGACTCGCAGTGCTCCGGCTTCACGGCGCTCACGCTGATCTCCACGCTCTCCGAGTCTCGGGAATACCAGCACGTCGCTCCGGAGAGATCCGGCACCGTGAGTCTCTCCTGCCGGAGGAGCGTGAGGAGATGCGGGTTCATGCAACAGCTCAACGGGTTCGATCCCACATATAAAGTTCGGAGCGTTTCTTGCAGTGTTACTTCATTAAGCGTTACTAAACTGTTGTTTTGCAGGTTTAATGACTCGAGGGAGGAATCCCCGCTCCATAGGGAGACTCCCGTGAGCCGGTTCACCGACAAATCCAAGGATTTTAGATTCGGGAAAAGAGTGAAGTCAATCGTTAGGGATTGAAGTTGGTTTCCCTTTAGAGAAAGATGGGAAAGAGATGCTTCCAGACCGGAGAACGACGACGGGATAATGTCAACGCCGGGATTCTGGGATAAATCCAGGATTAGCAACGGGCTTCCTTGGAATGATCCTGGTGGAACCGAAAACAACCCGTTTTCCGAAAGGTAGAGATACCGTAGAGTCGGGATTGAGGAGAGTTGGACGCAGCCGAAACTCGGATTTTCCAAAGGAGAGCAAATGCTGAGCTGGTTCTGCTGAAGATGGAGGCTTCGGATGCTGGGAAGCTTGAGGAAAACCCCGGCGTCTAACGTTTGGAGAGCGTTTCCCTCCAGGCGGAGTTCCTGTAACGCGGCCAGCGCGTTCAGTCCGAAGGAAAGGTTCTGGAGATTGTTGGAGCTGATGTCTAGTGTCTCTAAAGAGTTCAGACCGTCGTCCACAATGAAGCTTTCTAAACAGTTATTGCTGATGTTGAGGGTTTGCAGCGCAGTCATACTGGAGAAGAACGCCGGAGGAACCGCTTTGAGCTGGTTGAAGCTCAAGTCCAAGTAAAGCAAGCTGGAAAAATCCTGGTGACTTTTATTGACGCTCAACGAAAGAGGTTTATCAGGATCAGTCACTAGATATCCACTATCCTTCAGGTTCTCCAGCTCTTCTAATGGACCGGAGCAATTTACACTCCTTAAGAGATTTCTAGACAAGTCCAGGTATATAAGCTTGTTCCTTTGGGGAAGGACGGGGAAGTAGAGGATTTTGTTTTCCCTCAAGTCCAGATACTGAAGCTCAAACTCCTGATCCGATTCATCGGCCTGGAAGTTAGTCAAGCTGTTTTTGCTCAAGTTCAGCGTTTTGAGCTGTACGAGGTTGAAATCTGTAATGCATGAGATTGAGTTCATAGACAAATCGAGATCGGAGAGTCCCGTCAAGGACTCGAATGTGCCTTCTTCGATCTCTATGATTACGTTGTTGTGTAAGTTGATGTTTTTTAAAGCTTGAGATCCGTTGAATGTGGATCGGCCTATCTTAGTGATGCTGTTCCCATCCAAAGAGAGGTTGGAGAGAACCGGGGCGTCGTTTAGGAAGAAGTCGCTCATATCCGTGAACAACCCGTTTCCGGATAGATCCAGTCGGCGCACGGATGTGAGCGTCCCGACGTGTGTTTTCAGAGACGCGTAAAGATACAGGGAGTTTTCCGACAGATCCAGCTCCTCCAGAAGGCGCATGTCTTGGAAGAGTCCCGGCTGGATGAACTGGATCTTGTTTCCGTGAAGGTTGAGATGTCGGATGGTGGAGGAGGATGGCAGGTCTCGGGCCGTGAGGTTCTGGAGGAGGTTTCCGGACAGGTCGAGCCGGTGGATGGTATCCGGGATTTGCTTCGGGATCCGTCTAAGGTTCAGATTGCTGCAGTCGAGGTCCTCCTGGAGCTGAAGAAGAAACAGTGCTATTAGTCAACATCGGAGCCAGGGTCTTTTCATAGGGGTGGCTCACATTTATTTGTGCATTAAAGGGATCATCGGATGCCCATTTTCCACAAGTTGTAGGATTCTTTAGGGTCCTCATGTAAAGTTTGTAACATACTTTGGAAAAAAATCCTCAATGGTTGTGTAAAACAACACCCTTTTACCTCCTCAAAAACAGCTCTGTTCACAGCGACCCGCTTCAGTGCATGTCCCTTTAAATGATAATGAGGTGCTTGTCTCTTAAAATGATAATGAGGTGCATGTCTCTTTAAATGATAATGAGGTGCATGTCTCTTTAAATGATAATGAGGTGCATGGTGGACAGTCTACAAATGGTTATGGATGGAAATATGCTAATACGGGTAATATGCTAATACGGATAATATGCTAACATGGGACTGTCAGTGGTTGTGGGCGGAGCATGAGCAATATGACATCATATTGCTCAGAAAATCCAAACGGCTTGATTATTGAGAGTGTTTAGACTTTTTGAGGATAAAAAAAAGTGAATGGATTTTTTTCATTGTATGGTGGTTGTGTCCACACACTGCACACACACATGTATATGTAAACACCATATAAAAGTGAATTTTGCATCCGATGACCCCTTTAAAAATTGACATCAGTTTGTGCCTCATAGGCTATAGTGATCTCACACACAGAGACATGTGACGCATATATAACAAATACAGTTTTGACACAGCTTTAATCGCCTTTTGGATTATTTCATGAGAATCGCCGCTGGTCAACATTACACTGCAAAAAATGCTTTTCTTACTTAGTATTTTTGTCTAGTTTCCAGTCCAAATATCTAAAAATACTTAAATAAAGATGCATTTACTATACGAGTAAAATGCCTTAAAATATAATATTTTGTTTTCTGGGGAAATAAATCAAATTTAAGAGAGTTGTTGCTTAAAGAATGTGTAACGAAAAATGTGGACATCGAATATCTAAAAAATTAGGTTTATTGCAGCAGCAAGTGGCGAGGAACACGAAGCACTGGCGTCAGAATAAACTCAGATCATAAAAATCATAAAACCTTTATCCTGTTACAGTTTTCCACTCTTAAGGCCAAAATTCGCATCCGAAATTTTCAAGCGTTAAAAAATAAACACGACCTCACATTATGTCAATCACGCTTGCATACCACCGCCGCCGAAACTTTCGTACGTCATAAAAAAATCGGATCGGGTTCGATCGGTTAGTTTTCTGCATCCGTAGCAGCATACGAAAGTTTGGGACTCGGTGTGCAATGGCCTTTAATGTAAAGTTGTTCATGTTGTGACAGCTGTGTTCTGCATGTTAGAGAAGTTCTCTGTGTCTCGTCGCATTCTTCATTTGGTGACCATTTACTCAGGATGTAATCAACCCAAACGGGGACTTCCTTCATCGCTATGGTAATTAAGTCATTTAGGGGATGAGCTCATTCTCAAAAATATTTTGGAGTGGAGTCTGGGCGAAGCAGAATACACACCCTTACACAAGCAACATTATCTGCCAATGGGGTCAGAAAAAATATCTTCATTTAAACAGAAACAATATATTTTTCTGACCCCATTGGCAGATTATTTCCCAGAAAACAAGACGTACTTCGTACTTTAGTAAATGCATCCTGATTTAAGAATTTCTACATATTTGGACTGGAAACAAGACAAAACATTTTTTTGCATTCCGCCGTTTCCTGGAATATTATATTTCCTGGCACAATGGATCAGCAGCACTATCTGTGCTCATCTATAACCCAGGCAGGCTCAGGATTTTCCCTCGTCTCCGGGACTAACCCTACACTTCCGGCAGACGTCCACGAGAGGATGAGGCATAATGGAGTTTCATCCTACACACACTTCCTGATGTCTTTCCTGAACTCATCCTGAACCATCAGCTCATCAGAAGTCACTGGATGTTTCTCCATAATTAGACTTATTTGCTCTTTGTGAAACTGAAAACTATTCAGACACCAGATATCATTTTTAATAGTTTTTCACTAGTGTGATCAGGACACTATAGTTTATTTATGTAAGTGAGGAGAGCAAAATAAAGTAAACTGTGAGATATTATACCCAAATATTCTTCATACAGTGACTACCAGTTAAATTTGGGACCAAAAATGATTGGGTCACTTTGAGCTGAAGATGTTTTGCTGAAGTGTTTTTTCTTTAATAACTAATGCTCTTTTTACACACAGACTGACCAACATGAAGCATTGCTGGGTCACTGGTTGAGCTAAACTGGTATTATCTAATTGTGTAGTTAAATTTAACAGATATTCAACATAATTCATGTGTGAGAGTCTAACAGAAGGACGGACAAAACCAGTCAAATATACACTGAGTTCTGCTCATGTTTTATTACCAACTATAGCGAATAACTGTGATAATGTGAGAAATGTTGAAGGAGTCTGAATAGTTTTAGGTTTGACTGTATTTTAAATTAAAGCTGAAGCGTCTTCTAAACTCACAAGCGAGTCACAGTTGTCATGTAGAGCTAAAATGATTATGATTTAATGAGAATGCTGTTTCCGTCTATATCTAAATATTCATAAATCAGGACACATTTACTGGAGAAGCAGCAAAATGACTGAATATATTAAGTCTTGTTTATGAAAAATGCATCAAAATGAAGAGAGTTTGTGCTTAAAACATTAAGAACCGAAAAATAAATAATTGTTTTCTCTTTGAATTAAGATTATTTTTATGACTCCACTGACAGATAATGACAATTACACTTACAATATTATATAAAAGCATAAACCCACGTCATTTTGATCATATTTTCTCAGTGAACAAGACTTAATATCTTCACTCATTATGTTTCTCCACACTGAAAAAAAACTGTAAAATTTACTTCATTTTTCTTTCGCAAGTTTTTGCATGCAGATTTCTTGTGAAGTAATTTCACAAATGGAATTAAGTAAACTCTATTTACTGTAACTAAGTTGAGTAAAATTAACCAGTAAAAGGTTGAGTAATTTCTACTTTGTTGAAGTTTCCTTTGCAATTCTTTTAACTCTAAACAATATCATATTTTCCCTTTGAATTAAGATAACTGGTGACACTTTACAGTGAGCGTTAGTTAACGTTAGTACATGTATTACTGTATCTGTTCATCTTTAACATCAGCTCATAATAATACAGATGTTCATTGATCATGTTAGTTCAGTGCATTAACTAATGTTAACAAATACAACCTTTCATTTTAATAATGTAAATGCTGAAGTATTGCTCATTCTTAGTTCATGTTTACTAAGGTAGTTAAATAATGTAAACTAATGAACCTTATTGTAAAGTGTTACCAGATCATGTTTCTGACTTTCAGAATGCAAGACTATCCGCTTAATTTAAGTATGTTTTGATATTTGTACTGGAAAACGACAAGACTTTTTGCAAGACTTGCCACCGTTCTGAAACTCTCCAGAAGACGCATCTATCTATTTAAACTTAGTCAATTTATTCTATTTGAGACAAACAACTGAGATCTCACTAGTGTGTGTTTCTGTCCGTCTCCCTCCACGACTGAGGAACAGCTGATCATTATTCTGCACATTAATAACAGAGATGAATCTGTGATCTGGGGTCACTCACCTCTCGACAGGCCGGAGCTCCTGCGGGGCGTCTGAAGGCCAGGACCAGCGGGACCACGAGCATCAGTATCCACACACACGCACGCATGATGCTGCACACACACACACACACACACACACACACACAGATGAGCAGAGAGTCAGCACAGCCATGACATCACTCAGTCACGTCACAGCTTCTGTTTTTACCTCAGATGATGTGGAAACACACGCGTCACCGTCTCAGACAGCATTTCTGTCAGATCTCTGACTTGAACAGAAACACCCACATGTCTCAGCAGAAATATATTAAAGGTTAATCATCGTTTCCACAATATGTGTTGAATATATATATCAGAGAATGATGTTTCAGAACGAGATTACTCATCCTGCACAAATCAAAGACGAGAAGAACCGCAAGATCAGAAAGAAAACATCTGATTCTGAAGCTCAGCTTTATTTCTACAGGAGAGACTGAACCATGATTCAGATCAATAAGTGTGTAAAGATCATCAGTTATGAACGTTCAGATTCAGCTCTACACGGCACACGCGTGTTCGCGCTCGACTGCTTCTGTCTGAACACTGTTAATCAACATACGTTTACTGGAGAAGCTAAATCACTGAATATTAAGGCTTGTTTACTGAAACATTTATCAAAATTTATTGAGTTTGTGCTTAAAAACAGAATAAATATCTGCCAACGGTCTCAGAAAAATAAACTTAATTCAAAAGAGAAAATAAGATTATTTATATTCAACCGACCTCTTGGCAGATATTTGTTCTGTTTTAAGCTCAAACTCAACCGGTATATTTCTCAGTAAATAAGAGTCAAGAACATTATTTATTTGCAGTGTAATATCATTATTCAGTCCATTAACTCCAATCATCAAACATCAGCTGTAGTGTGTGTGTGTTGTGTGTGTGTGTGTGTGTGTGGTGTTTTGTGTGTGTGTGTGTGTGTTTGTTGTGTGTGTGATGTGTGTTGTGGTGTTCACTCAGTACTGTTACCTCAGAAGTGTGTGTGTGTGTGTGTGTGTGTGTGTGTGTGTGTGTGTGTGTGTGTGTGTGTGTTGTTGTGTGTGTCATCTCAGTACTGTTACCTCAGAAGTGTAGTGTGTGTGTGTGTGTGTGTGTGTGTGTGTTGTGTGTGTGTGTGTGTGTGTGTGTGTGTGTGTGTGTGTGTGTGTGTGTGTGTTCATCTCAGTACTGTTACCTCAGAAGTGTAGTGTGTGTGTGTGTGTGTGTGTGTGTGTGTGTGTGTGTGTGTTGTGTGTGTGTGTGTGTGTGTGTTGTGTGTGTGTGTGGTCATCTCAGTACTGTTACCTCAGAAGTGTAGTGTGTGTGTGTGTGTGTGTGTGTGTGTGGTGTGTGGTGTGTTGTGTGTGTGTGTGTGTGTGTCATCTCAGTACTGTTACCTCAGAAGTGTAGTGTGTGTGTGTGTGTGTGTTGTGTGTGTGTGTGTGTGTGTGGTGTGTGGTGTGTGTGTGTGTGTGTGTGTGTGTGTGTGTTCTCAGTAGCGTGTGTGTGGTTGGGTGTACCTTAGTAGTGTGTGTGTGTGTGTGTGTGTGTGTGTGTGTGTGTGTGTGTGTGTGTGTGGTGTGTTACCTCAGAAGTGTGTTACCTTAGTAGTGTAGTGTGTGTTACCATTTACCATTTACCTCAGACGTCTTACCCCAGTAGTGTGTGTGTGTGTGTGTTACCTCAGTACATTTACATTTATTCATTTAGCAGACGCTTAAATCCAGTAGTGTTTGTTACCTCAGACACGTTACCTCAGTAGTGTGTTACCTAAGTAGTGAGTTACCCCAGTAGCGTGTTAGCTCAATATTAGTGTTAACTTAGTAGTGTGTTGCTTCAGAAGTGTGTTGCCTCAGTAGTGTGCTTGCTCAATATTAGTGTGTGTGTGTGTGTGTGTTGTGTGTGTGTGTGTGTGTGTGTGTGTGTGTGTGTGTGTGTGTGTGTGTGTGTGTGTGTGTGTGTGTGTGTGTGTGTGTTGTGTGTGTGTGTGTGTGTGTGTGTGTGTGTGTGTTACCTCAGTAGTGTGCTTCTCCAGTGCTGTTCTCTCTCATGCTGCTCTCCTCAGTCTGGCTGGAGCTCAGGACTCTTTCTCTCTCTCTCTCTGTCTCTCTCTCTCTGCTCGATACACATCCTGTGAGAAGAATATCCTGCAAATACTATTTTCCTTCAGATCTGGGGATTGGTCAAATATGACCGACCTCTCTCTCCCTCCCTCTCTCCATCTCCCTCCCTCTCTCCATCTCCCTCCCTCTCTCTCTCTCTCTCTCTCTCTCTCTCTCTCTCTCTCTCTCTCTCTGTTCCTAAAACACGTTAAACGGGGTTAGTTACTGTAGGCTACTGTAAACTCGTAGTAAATGAACATGCCCCTCATTCGAATACTTTTATAAAATAGCTTCTCATGATATTGTATCGGTCATGTAAGCGGTCTGTGTTCTTCTGTTTAGATTAATATTAGCTGGCTCAGAACGCATGAAAGCGTTAGTCGTTTATTTCAATTTATTTCTATTTTGATTGCATTCGTTTGTAATTATAATATTTTTTCACTTTATTGTTTTTTAGAGCTGGTTTACAGCAGAATTAGAATTTCTCATATTTGATAGTTTTTGCCTCATCGAGTCTGTTATTCTCCTGAAGCTGCTTTGAAACTATTGTATATAAAGCGCAATAGAAATAAAGCTGAAATCCAAGTTAACGTGGTTTAAAATAAACCTGTTGAGTAGTTAAAGCAAATTGCTGCGTCACTGTGTGTGTGTGTGTGTGTGTGTGTGTGTGTGTGTGTGTGTGTGTGTGTGTGTGTGTGTGTGTGTGTGTGTGTGTCATATAACCGTGTGTTCTCGCAGCATCTTCAGGGATTCCCGGGATTCATTCAGGATTCCCGCGGGAAAACTCTTGCTCTTTCCACAAGCGCTTTGCTTTTGGTTTTTATTTCAGTTTCCCCGTGTAGTTAATCTTCTGTCGAGTTCTGTCGAAAACAGCAGCTCTGATGATTAAATAAATAGTTTAAGTGGGATAATGCGAAAACCCTCACAAAAAAACACGAGTTGACATGTTCATAATAAGCAGGTGTGTGTGTATAATACACTAAATATAACAATAATTCACCCATTGTCAACAGAACACGGATCAATAATAGTTAATGATTTGCTAGCAAGAGAAAAAGTTAAATGAGAAAGATGGGAGGAAAAACGCATTAATTGTGTGTTTGTCGCTGACAGTGAACGATCTGTATAGTCTGTAGGCCTACTTCAGTACAATTACATTATTATTCTGTGATATTTCCTTCTTCTTAGCTGTTTAGGCTAACTTTCTGAAAGAAATGTAGGATCTGGCTCTTCTTTATCTGTCTCTTTTCACAGGATGAGGATAATATAAAAATATTCAGGTCAGTAGCGCCACCTGCAGGCCAGAAACATCTATTACACCACAAGAAAGACGAGTGGACGGCTCAAATAACAAAAAAGGACAATAAAAATATGAAATACAGGTAACACTTTATTTTACGACCCGCAAACAACTGCGTAAGTAAACCGAAATTACGGTGTACGTTTCTGTAATTATAGCGTACTTCCATGTAGGTATAGGGGAACAATATGTTAAGTGTTGGGTAATAGAGGGGTAACAAGCAGATATACAAGCAAATTATTTATAATGTAATTATTTTAACAGGTACCTATTATGTTAATATATTCCAGGCAAAAATTGTACGTCTGTTGTATATAAAAGTTATCATCGCATTTCTGGCAAAATATGTTCTTGTGCAATTTTACATTTAATTTTGGCATCTGTGGGTTGAAAATGAAACGTGTATGGCTGTATGTAAGCACATGATTAAAAATTAATTTATTGGCTTTTCTTACTAGATTAATTAATGTTAAATCAACGCACAGATGCCAAAATTAAATGTAAAATTGCACAAGAACATATTTTGCCAGAAATGCGATGATAACTTTTATATACAACAGACGTACAATTTTTGCCTGGAATATATTAACATAATAGGTACCTGTTAAAATAATTACATTATAAATAATTTGCTTGCATAGCTTGTTACCCCTTTATTAACTTATATCTACACGGAGGTACACTATATTTACAGAAACGTACACCGTAATTTCAGTTTACTTACGAAGTTATTTGCAGGTTGTATACTATCTGCTTGTTACCCCTTTATTACCCCAAACTTAACATATTGTTCCCCTATACCTACACGGAAGTACGCTATAATTACAGAAACGTACACCGTAATTTCGGTTTACTTACGCAGTTGTTTGCGGGTCGTAAAATAAAGCGTTACCGAAATACACAGTATGAATAATAAGAAACATTGCACAATATGAAAACTATTTCACAGTATAATAATAAGGATGTAGTGCTGGTAATGATAAACTGACAAATAGTATAAAGTCATAAAGTATTCAAAAGTAGCCTAAATAAATAATAAATCGTGTTATGATACAAATAACTCGTTGACTAAACTGTAGTTAAGATCAAGATGTGTTTAGACTCATTCCTGGGATTCGGTAATATTTTTAAAGTGGTGGTTATCCAAAATTAGTACATTATAATTGAGAAAAATAATGATTGCATTTAAATTTTATCATAAAATTATGTCTTATTTCTATCGTACACTAAGCATTTTGTCACATCCCTGAGGCACTTCGCTGAATTTGAATTTGAAGAAAATATTTTGCAAAATGTGCAGTCTCTATAATTTTTGGCAATATTGTAAGTATTTATTTTGTTAATTTCTTGTGAAAAAAAAAAAAAATTATATTAAAAAAAACACGTCTGAACTCAATTCCATCATGACAACCGTTGTCCGCCCATACTCATCTAGGCTCCACCCATGCGTGACGTCATCCGCCAGGAATGACATCATCTAGGCTCCACCCATGCGTGACGTCATCCGCCAGGAATGACATCATTCAGTTGTCTTTACAGTGGTGCGGAAGATTAGTAGTATCATACTTTTTATTCATATTTTTTCGTATTCATATTCGTATTTTAGTCAAAGAGGGTTCTGTCAACAACTCAACCACATCACATAAAATTAATATGGAAATTATAAGTTTTCTGTGGAAAGATCTTTGGGTCTTCAGTGATGTACAGAGGCTGATGTGTTTCAGTTTATAATGCAGTTGAAAACCCAACAATGTACAAGAAGAGAAGTCTCGTCTACTGTCTGTGCTGTGTATGATCCTGTGGGATTTCTTGCTCCTATTCCTGCCAAGTGACTCCTGCAGGAGATGTGTAGACACAATCTGAGTTGGGATGAGAATATACCCCCAATACTTCAAACACGGTGGAGTAGTTGGATTTCTGATTCGGATAAGTTGTCAGAGTTCCGAGTGGACCGATGTCTAAAACCCACAGATTCTGGACAAATCATTCATGCCCGTTTACATCATTTTTCAGATGCCTGTGGAAGAGGACATGGTTACTTATCTCAAGCGGATCAACAGTGAGGACAAAGTGCATGTGACATTAGTAAGGCCAGAGTAGTGCCTCTATCGTACCGATCACCGCTCCTCGTCTGGAACTAACGGCACTCGCTGCTAAAGTGGACCAAATGCTGAGGAAGGAGTTAAGACTTCAATTGGAGAGTTCAGTTTTTTGGACTGACTGCCAGACTGTGCTTAAGTACATCAACAATGAGGACAAGCGCTTTCAGACTTTTGTTGCAAATAGGGTCTTTTACATAAGAGAAAGAACACAACCTCAGCAGTGGAGATATGAAGGAAAACCCTGCAGATGATGCAGATCAAAACCTTCAGGCCAAGCATAAGATGGATTGTTTGTTTGTTCATTAAAGCTACACTGTGTGATTTGTGAGCGGTGAAATGTATATGACCATCCAGTGAATATTAGTTTCTGTTCCTCTCAATTCCGATTTCGTTTTAACTCCTACGGTGGCCAATGTAGTCCAAGATTAACATGGCTTCCAGTTCGAGTGTTAGGCAGTTCGAGTGCTAACCCACGTGTGTTAAAACGAGAAAGGCGAAGCTTGAATTAACGGGTATGTCCCTCTTTGGCTAATGTACTTTCAAGATGGAGGGGCAACATGGCGACCGACATTACAACCCCTTACCCATATGTATTTTCAATGGCATATTATGCACTCACGAGAATACTTTATTACTTGAACGAAGTAAATATACATTAATGAGCACATATATTTTTTGTGTTTTTAGCTAAGAATAAACTAAAAAAGTTACACAGTGTAGCTTTAATTTATATAGCACAATTTAATACAACTGGCGTTGCCCAAAGTGCTTCACAATAAAAAAATAAAAAACACAGAATAGAATAAATAAGCATATCACATAAAAAGAGACACATAGACAGTAACCCAGTTAAGATAACTCTCCATTAGAGTTTAACAGATGTTGTTTCAGCATAGCTTTGAACATGGATAGTGTTTGGGCAGATCTAATCTCCTGAGGGAGGTCATTCCATGGTCTTGCTCGAGAAAATGCTCGATCACCCCTATGCTTATATTAAGTCCTGGTAGTGCGAAGCAGCTGTTTATTTCCAGATCTCAAGGATCTAGAAGGGGTGCACATTTCCACCAGGCTGGATAAATACACTGAAGCTAATTTGTGCTAGGCCTTAAAAACTAGTATGAGGATCTTATAAATAATTCTACATCTGACTGGCAACCACTTTAGTGAAATTAATAGTGGAGTCACAGAGTCATATTTCTTTGCCGATTGGATTGAAGGTCCAAGTTTCCTTTGGACATCAGAAGATTATCAACCTCTTCCAGAAGAACACAACACTCAGGAGGATGACCCTGAGATCAGAGGAGAGCACAAGGTAAATGCTTTTATTCGGCAAGGTACGTCAAACTCCACCATTTACTTTATCACCTACTTCTCAGAGTGGAAAAGACTGAAAGTGGCGGTGGCTTGGATGCTCAAATTGAGAAAAGTGCTAAATAGGCTACGTCTCAAAAGGAAGGAACTACTGGCATTGGAAAGAGATTGAATGTTGCTAAGTCTGCCGTAGATGTGCAAACAAAGTTGTTTAAAGCAACTCAAGGTGGACAGTCTTTGTCATTGGAGGAGAAATGGCTATTGTTCGCTTCAGTCGACAACAACAATTTCAAGATGAAATCGAACAACTGAAGAGTGTTTTACTGAAGTCGAGATGAACAGCAGTCTATATCTGGATCCTGTATTGGACAATGAACTCATAAGTGTAGGAGGAAGACTTGGGAAGGCAGCGATGCCTATCGAATCCAAGCACCATCATATTGTCTAAAGCTGCATTTACACTGCAGGTCTTGATGCCCAAATCCGATTTTCTGACTATATCCGATTTTTTTGACGACCCGCTTACATCATCTTTTAAAAGTGACCCGTATCCGATTTTTGCATTTACACTATACACTGCTGAAACTACTAAATGTAGACGTTCTGACCCGGAAAAGGAAGTAAAACAGCACGAAATGCAATGGATGCAGATGCAAATAAAATTATCCATTGTTTTGTTTTCGTTTTGTATTTGTTTTTAAAGCTTTTTATCTTACGGTGGCGCTGTAGCCACAAGCGCTTAAAACCGCGCCTCCCCATATCTCGTGAAATGTCTCCAAACACAGATTTATTTCTGTAACAACCCACAACCCAAACACTGAAAACACATGAAACCTCCGCATTGCTCCACTGAGTGTATCCTTCTCCATCACGCCTATAATAAGTCATGTGATCTCAGTTGGCGGTGTCCACCTGAGTCTATGTCACTTTTTAATGACGTACGACTCGCATTTACTGGGGAATATCCGATGTGTCTGCTTACATGGCACACGCAAATGCACGTATCGGATTCATATCCGATTTATTACCACATATGAGTGAGGCCTGAATCCCATCTGAGAAAATCGGAATCCATGCTTTTTTTTCCTGCTTACACGTTCATGGGTCATATCCGATCTGTGCCACACGAGAGGAAAACATCGGATTTGGGTCACTTGAACATGCAGTGTAAATGGGGCCTAAAGTCAGCACATTTCACATCTTCTACCTCGTCGCATTCATGAACAATAGGGCCATTGTGGTAGGAATCATATGTTATCCAAGTTAAGACAAACATAGTGGATTACCAATGCCAATGCTGCTGCAAGAAAAATCATTTCCAAATGTGTTGTATGTAGGCGTTATAGAGGGAAGAAAGGTGAGCAAAAGATGTCAGACCTTCCCTTTGAACGAATTAACCCTGATGGGGTAATATTCTCTGTTCTGTACTTCGCCAACAGACGCTGGATGATGAATCATTCCACTATTCTGTCTGAACTAGAATCCATTTTAAATGATGGTCTGATTACCAAGCTTTCCAGTGATTCCAATGATCTTGAGGCCCTCGCCCCTAATCATCTTCTTCTATGCAAGGCGGGCCTGCTTTACCAGCCGGACTTTTTGAAAAGGCCGATCTGTATGTAAAAAGAAGATGGAGGCAAGTGCAGTATTTAGCTGATCTTTTCTGGAAACGATGGATACGGGAGTATCTACCTCTGTTACAAAAACGTCAAAGGAACAAGAAAGTTTTGTTCCTGGTGACATTGTTCTTGTACTGGATCCTATACTGCTCCTCGTGGATCATGGCCACTTGGTGGAGCATCGGAAACTTTTCCAGAAGATAAAGGTCTAGCACGTACTGTAAAGATTAAAACCAAGTGTAGTGTTCTGGAACGGCCTGTTAGAAAGCTTTGTCTTTTATTGGAGTTAGTTAAAGTAACACCCAGTAGCTTTTCCTCTTCGGTCGCCCTACTGGTTGGAAACGAAATTGTCCATTGCCGCTGTCGTAAATAATTGAGCCTACCGTCGCACGCACGCTCGCTGTTTACCCAGCACCGGCTTTATAATGAGGTAGAGTATGTTACATGATTTCATGAAAGGATGATGTATTGCGACATCAGAAACGAAGAAAAACGAAATAATGACTATTGTAGCGCTTGACGTAAAGCAGTCGAATTTTGTAGTTCTTTTTTGTGGTTGGGTTACTACCCGAACCCCGAAGTTACATAGTGCCAGTAAAAGCGATACAGACCCCGTCAGGCGATGGCAGACGAGTCATTTAACTTATTTTTAAGTCGATGTACCATCACAAGGGTCTTGGAAATATATTATGAAGGTTGAAAAACTACTTAGTGTTACTTTAAACGATTAAGGTGACAATGGTTCTGTGATTACAAGTTTAATAATGTCATAAGTTGATGTCCAAATGTCTGTATATGTTGCTTTAATTGTTATGGCTCCTTTATGTTTCTGTAATTGTTATGTCTTCCTGCCATGGGCCGGTTTGTAGGAGCCATTAATGCAGTTATATATTTGTCCATTGGGGGCGCTCTGACATTGGTATATTAGGAGCATGTAATTAGGCCACAGGTGTGTATTGGTAGTGGGGAAGCACACAGTTTTTGGACCGTGTTAAGCCATGTTCAAGGACATTGTTGGACAATGTTCGTGTGTTGTGTCTGCAAGGTATGGATTACACATTTGTATGCTTTGAACTATAAAGAATAAGACACCACAAGAAGCTAATTGGTTTAATAATTAGAGCACAAGAAATAAAAGACATTGTTTGCATCTTACATCTGTGTTCATGGAGTGTATACACCTTGATTACTTGCTCACTCCTATTACCAATACAGCAAAGCTGTTACAATATGCAATGTGCTTATTTCATTACTGGCATATATGTTCTACTAATACACACATATCTGTATATTTCTCATTGTTTCGGGGTTGAAAACTTGTGACGATTGAGTTTTTCCACTTAATTAATAATTAGAGAGAGAGAGACTAAATTAAAAATATAAAACTGAAGGCAATCTCTCCTTTCAAACCTGTTAGTCTTCAACGCGTCACACTTTCCTCAACATTTCCACATTCATATATATTTATTTAAAAATGGGGAAGAAAATAAAAAATGTCCCATTAAATAGGCTTTTCTCACTGATCACCTCATGACTAACACAATAAAATAGTGTCTGTGTTCGCTTTATTTTTGTAAAAAAAAAAAAAAAAAAATTAGATGTTTATTTTTAACTCCGATTAACGTTTTGTGTAAAATTGTTTTTAAACCAATTATATTTAGTCTATTACAGGGTTGAGAATAAAAGTGTTAAATAAAATAAAAAATCCTGAAAAGGTATTTAATGCCTGAGGTGGGAAATATGATTTGCTGGAGGTTTGATATGTGTGTAATGATGTAGGATATTCAGAAAAGTAATCATATGCAGTTTAAAAAAAAAGCTCAACAGAGGATTATGATATTTTGTGATAATAATAATAATTATTCTCCGTCTAGCGGACACTTCTGATCATCAGCGTACAGCTTCGAGACATTTACAAGATTACTCACTAGTTTTATAAATGTTAAAATGTGAATTTTTTTCTATTAGTCTGCATTTTTATTGCTTAATACAATATTTTCAAAAATATGGCAAAAATGTCAAAAAAAGATCCGCGCCAGAAATAGTCCAGAAAGCTCACATTAACATTTACTTCGTCTAGACTGGCAAAGATAAAGTGCAAAAGTGCAAGCCTTCATAACTGCTCATTTTATTACAACAACAATAATAATAATAATAATAATGCATCGGACACTGACTTTACCAACAGACAGGTAAACATATACAATAATACACATACATACATGTACATTATAACTAAACCCATAATCTATACTTTCTTAAAGAAATTACTGTCTTTTAATGTCCATAGCAGAATGCTTTTAATCTTTTATATGGTTTTAATGAAAGGCAAGGCAAGTTTATTTATATAGCACATTTCATACACAATGGTAATTCAAAGTGCTTTACATAGGAGAAAATAAAATAAGCAAAACAAATAAGAATAATTAAAACAGTTTAGAATAAAAAATAAAATAAAGTACAGTAAAGACAGTCGGACGAACAGTGGCACAGTCAAGTCAAGTCAAGTCATCCTCATTTATATAGCGCTTTTAACAACGTAGATTGTTTCACAGCAGCTTTACAGAGACAAACATACAAGTTAAGGTAACAGAGATTGTTGTGGTTTTATAGCGGTTATTGAATATGTTGTTTCCAGCTAAAGTTAGTTTTGATTGATTCACTTCCCTCGAAATGATCATTTTTTATTGAATTAGGGGCCGCTAAGACGCCGTTCTCTCTAAACGCAAACCTGTGATAAACGCTGATGGCGTTCACATGCACATTAAGAATTTATTCTATAGTTATGTGCGTTTGAATATATGTGTGCGTAGGTTTGAAATTCGCTAAAAACCATGCCTAAACAAACTACTTGTCTTGCCTATAAATTTGATGCAGAATTTTATTTTATTTTATCATTTCGGGTAGGGACGCCAAACCGGAATTTCATAGCGCTTTATCCGTAGAGTGGAATAGGGATCCTCCATAGGGAGAGGCTAGTTGGCACTTCAGCACTGCGTTGTCATCGGGTCCAGGCGAAGGTCCTTCGTCAGATCTGGAAACGGCCTGGATCCGGCAGGAAAACCTCGGGATAAACAAAGACACTAAATTAGCGTAGATGCCGTTCTTCTTATGATGTAACGAGTACATCAGGATTTAAGGGAAATGTTCCCGGTTCCGGCTGGCCTAATCTATGCAGCCTAACATTGAATTATAGAAGTCTATAATGTATTATGTGAATTCTAGGTCAAAGAGATGTGTTTTTAGTCTAGATTTAAACTGACAGACTGTGTCTGCTTCCCGGACAATGTTAGGAAGATTGTTCCAAAGTTTTGTTGCTAAATAGGAAAAGGATCTACCGCCAGCAGTCGATTTAGATATTCTAGGTATTATCAACTGGCCAGAATTTTGAGATCGCAATAGACGTGAAGGACTATAATGCGTTAAGAGCTCGCTCAAGTACTGGAGCTAAACCATTTAATGCTTTGTAAGTAATCAGCAATATTTATAAATGTATACGATGTTTAATAGGCAGCCAATGCAGTGTTGACAGAACCGGGCTAATATGGTCCTGGTTCTGGTAAGAACTCTAGCGGCTGCGTTTTGGACCAGCTGTAGTTTGTTTATTAAGCGTGCAGGGCAACCACCCAGTAGAGCATTACAATAATCTAGCCTTAAGCTCATGAACGCATCAACTAATTGTTCCGCATTTGTCAGTGAGAGCATATGACGTAATTTAGATATATTTTTAAGATGGAAAAATGCTGTTTTACAGATACTAGACACGTGACTTTCAAATGAAAGATTGGTATCAAATGAGCACAGTGCTCATTCAGTAAATGCATAGCAGAAGTGTTTTGAGTCTGGATTTGAATGTGACTACTGTAGGAGCACATCTGATCTCTTCTGGAAGCTGGTTCCAGCTGCGGTTGGCATAGTAGCTAAAAGCAGACTCTCCTTGCTTAGAGTGAACCCTTGTTATTTCTAACTGATGTGATCCTAATGATCTGAGTGATCTGTTGGGTTTATATTCAGTGAGCATATCTGCAATATAATGAGGTCCTAGCCCATTGAATGATTTATATACCAGTAATAATACTTTAAAATCAATCCTAAATGTAACTGGGAGCCAGTGTAAAGACCTGAGGACTGGTGTGATATGTTCATATTTTCTGGTTCTGCTCAGAATCCTGGCGGCAGCGTTCTGTATGAGCTGCAACTGTCTTATGGTCTTTTTAGGAAGGCCAGTGAGAAGTCCATTACAATAATCCACCCTGCTGGTGATGAAAGCATGCACAAGTTTCTCTAAGTCTTGACTGGAAACAAAGCATCTAATTCTTGCAATATTTTTCAGATGATAGTATGCTGATTTAGTTATTGCTTTGACATGACTACTGAAACTAAGGTCTGACTCTAGAGACACACCAAGATTCCTGACTTGATTTTTAGTTGTTAGACCTCTAGAGTGAAGGTATGCATTCACCTTGAGAACTTCATCTTTGTTTCCAAACGCAATGACTTCAGTTTTGTCTTTGTTTAACTGAAGAAAGTTTTGGCACATCCAGCCATTTACTTCATCAATGCATTGGCACAGGGAGTCAATGGGGCTGTAATCATTAGGCGATAGGGCTAAGTAGAGCTGTGTGTCGTCTGCATAGCTGTGGTAAGAGATTTGGTTCTTTCTCATTATTTGGCTCATTGGGAGCATATACAGGTTGAATAGGAGTGGCGCAAGAATTGAGCCTTGGGGGACTCCGCATGTCATGGATGTCCACTCAGACTTATGGTCTCCTATACTCACATAATAACCTCTCCCTTCTAATTTTTTTTTTATTTTTTTTTTTTTTATTTATTTCAGACACGTAGTGGTCCATATTACAGAAATAAAAGAGAGACACATAGAAACAATACATTATCTCCTGTATAGGCTCATAAGCCAGTGAGACCAAATCCTAGAGGAGTATCGCACCGAGCTTAGTCTGGGGTTGGTCAATGCAGTGATGATACTGTTCGCCGAGCTCGAAAGCCTGCACATACACCTGTACATAAGATTTCGCAGTACAGCATGGCAGTTTGGCAAACCCACATTTACAAATATTTGGCTTGCACTACTCCATCGTGGTACCCTCAGTAACATCCGCAATGCATCATTATACGCTACAATTAGCTTTCGCATACTACTCTTTTTGTAGCGCCTCCACAGGTGTGCAGTATACATGGTAGTGCAGTATGCCTTAAAGAGTCTGATTTTTACAGGTGTTGAGCACATTCCAAACCTGCGAATCAGCATGTTAGCCTGTCCATAGAGCATGCCACACTGTCTATAGATGTCTCTATCATCGGACAAGTCTGCAGTCACATAGTGCCCCAAATATTTACATTCATCAGTGACCTTAAGTCTATTGCCCGACAAAAAAAAATCAGGAAATGTCAGTGTGGAGTCCTCTCTGCTCCGGGCTATCATAATAGTGCTTTTCTTTGAGTTGTATGTTATATCAAAGTCTGTTCCATATTGAGAGCACACATGTAACAGCTCTTGTAACCCAGCGCTATATGGACAAAAAATAACAAGGTCATCAGCATACATTAGGTGGTTAATGGTACTGTTGCCAACCCTACAGCCCGTTCCACAGTCATTTAAAAAACTTGACAAGTCGTCCATATAAACATTAAATAAAAGTGGAGACAAAATGCTGCCCTGTCTTACTTCATTTGACACACAAAAAGATGCAGATAAACAATTTCCCCATTTTACAGACATTAACTGATGGCCATACCAAAAAACCAGAATTCTCACAAGACATTTTGGAGCACCTTTCTTGTACAACTTAGAGAATAATTTTTCATGGTTTACATAGTCAAAGGCCTTTGAGGCATCAATAAAACACATAAAAATAGTTGTATCATGTCTATTGTACAGATCCAAGATTTCTTTCAAAGCAAAAATGCACATATCTGTTCCATGTTTGGGTTTAAAGCCAAACTGGTTATCAAAGGTCACCAAAAACTCTTCCAACTTATTCAGAATGGACCTTTCCAGTACCTTAGACAAAGTGCTGGCCAGAGCTATAGGTCTGTAATTGTCTTTACTGTTAATTTTGCCAGTTTTATCTTTTACAATTGGAACCAAAATGACAGACAATAATCGGTCAGGTAAGACTCCGTGTATTAGAAAGCCTGTAAAACAAATAGCGAGCAAGGGATAAAGTTTACTGCTAGCATATTTTAAATGCTCAGCAGAAACCCCGTCTGCACCACATGCCTTGTTGTAATCCAGCTTCCTCACAAATTCTTAATCTTGAATGGATACTTTGACAATTTTCAATCTGGTTTCCGATCGCATCACAGCACAGAGACAGCGCTCATAAAGATAATAAACGATATTCGCTTAAATACTGATAGAGGGAAATTATCAGTGCTGGTACTACTCGACCTCAGTGCTGCATTTGACACTGTCGACCACAACATACTTCTTGACAGGCTGGAAAACTGGGTGGGTCTAAGTAAGACCTGAACCATTTTAGGACTATCCCAGAAGGCCCCACCCAGTTTTCCAGCCTGTCAATAAGTATGTTGTGGTCGACAGTGTCAAATGCAGCACTGAGGTCGAGTAGTACCAGCACTGATAATTTCCCTCTATCAGTATTTAAGCGAATATCGTTTATTATCTTTATGAGCGCTGTCTCTGTGCTGTGATGCGATCGGAAACCAGATTGAAAATTGTCAAAGTAACCATTCAAGCTTAAGAATTTGTTCAGCTGATTGAAGACAACTTTTTCAATTATCTTGCCTATGAAAGGAAGATTTGAGATCGGTCTATAATGAAAGCTTTATGGCCTTCGGTTGTCCTTCAGGAAACTGGTTTAAAGTTTGTTTGTTTGTGTGTGTGTGTGTGTGTGTGTGTGTGTGTGTGTGTGTGTGTGTGTGTGTGTGTGTGTGTGTGTGTGTGTGTGTGTGTGTGTGTGTGTGTGTGTGTGTGTTTGATGATGACGTGAAAATCTCACCCGACCTGATCTGATAATGAAACTAAAAGATAAAGATCATCTTTATATCCTGAATCACACATGACGTACATGTACAGTAACACAAACACACTGCTTTTATTATAACAGTTATATGCAACATAAGCATGAATATAAGTCTAAACTCAAAACACATGTTTAAACACTATTATCAGTCACGACACATTTTTCTTAAACATTTTCCATAACTCTGTATTACAGTTATAAAGTTATTATTTTTTTTGTCTCTGTAACTGCCCACCTTCTGCTGTCTGTAAACACTGCCGCTTCTTTCTGTTTCTGTATTTACTAATGTAATGTGATATTAAACTGCAGTCGCTCGTTCTCTTGGACTGGGCAAATGTCTATTAATGTGTGAACTGACTGTTCTTCACTGTTATTGTGAAGCATCCTTGAGCTTTGGAAAGGGGATATATAAATTAAACATTATTATTATTATGCAACATTCTCCATGTGTGTGTCATCCGCTTGCAGATTCATCATGAAACACGACTGTTATTCGACAGATCAGAGTGTGTTTACAGAGAACAGTAATTCTAGAGAACAAGGAAGGTAGGCTGATTTAAAGAGAACAGGAAGTGAGTTTATTGACATGAGTTTCCTCTATGCAGATGAGCTGCTGAAGCTCCGCCCACACAGGTATCAACCTGTCACAGGTGCGTCTGCGCTCACTGAAGACCTGAAGCTCCGCCCACTCAGGTATAAACCTGTCACAGGTGCGTCTGCGCTCACTGACTGAAGACCTGAAGATTCACACACAGGTGAGCTCTAGAAATAACCATCAGCTCTATTCGCTTTCCTTAATGTGTCCGTTTTTGCTTGTTTGGAGAGTTGATGCATAATGTGACTTTTTAAATGATGTTTAAGGGAAAGTGTTTGTTTCATCATTTTTAATCTTCAATATTTTAAACATCTATCCCATAATTTCTATCCAATGTTTGTTGTTATTGGAATAAAATAAACATTAGGCTAACTGAAATAAAATAAAATATAAGAAAACCCTGTAAACTAATTTTTATTTAAATTATTTATTTATTAAATCTATTTAAAAATATATTATTTCATTTTAACTTAATTTTCATTTAGTTTAACTTTATATACACTTAAAAATATTGTAAGTTGTAAATAAAAAAAAGATTATATTAGACCATTTTGCAAGAAAATACATGTTCAGTTTTTATACTTCAAAATTTCACGTATAATTCAACGTGTTAATTACAGTTTGTTTGTGAAATTTAGACACAGTTTCTACACCTAAATGTTTCCAGTCTGAAACTGAAATAAAAACGGTAAACAATGATGTTCTCCCTCAGTGTTTCTGTCGTGTTTTCCAGCACAAATATCTAAATATTCTTAAATCAAGACACATTTACTGGAGAAGCTGCAAAATGACTGAAAAAATGAAACGAGTTTGTGCTGAAAACAACATTAAATATCTGTCAGTGAGTCAGAAAAATAAATGATTGTTTTCCCTTTGAAAGTTCTGACTCCACTGACAGACATATCATATATAAGCATAAACTCACGTCATTTTGATCATATTTTTTCAGTAAACAAGACTTAATATCTTCACTCATTATGTTTCTCCACACTGAAAAAAGAGTTAACTTTACTTAAGTTTTTGCACACAGATTTTTTACATAATTTCAAGTAAACTCTACTTTACTAAGTAAGTTAAGTAAAAATGAACACAGAAAATAAGTAACTTTAACTTATCCAGTCATTTCTACTGAAGTGTCCTTTGCAATACTTTTAACTCTAGCAATATAACACTGAATGAAACCACGTGTTTAAAATGTATGCGTTACTTAGAAACATCTAAATAAATAATACAGTAGATATTGTCTTAGCAGCATATCTACATTACAGGAGTAACACAGAACTCAATATTTACACTAAACACAAAGACGTCACATTCAATGATGATTTTTGAGTATGAATGAGTAGAAAATACTCCATATGTCAAGTTACTAAACCGAACAACAAAAGCACTGATAAACAGTGTAAATACAGCTGTTAAACAGCGGACATCAACCTCATTAATCATTCAAGCCCCAGCATGATGAGCTGTACTTCATTATATAGCGTTAATATTTACGGATTGAGTACTAATATAAAATATATAATTCTTGCCTGAACTCTCTTTTTCATGTACAAATTCCATGTTTTTTTCTGTAGCATTTACAGCATCATTTTTATCAGTGCAGTAAATGTATCTTGATTTAAGAATGTTTAAATATCTGTGAAATATAAAGACAGAAATGATTGACTAAAACTCTAATCGCATGTAATGGCTAGAGATGTAGATATATTTCTGTCACCACATCAGCGTCGCTCATATGATCATTATTAATGTAGTCGTTATCGGCTCATTAAGAACATTTGTCTGATATATTAAAGCTGATAAATAATGTATTATTTCCTTTAGCTGAGACTCTTCAGATGCGACCGTTCAACATGGTTATGAACTGCTTGAAATATGATTGAAATCACTTTATAAAAGTTTTCAGGTCAACATGTGCAGCGCAAATCTGTCATATCAGCAACATAACATTATAATAAGAACATTTATATAATGAGAATGTTATCTGCTTTCAAATATAAAGAATTATTGACGATCAACTTTCAAATACAAAGAATTATCAGTTATCGACTTCCAAATATAAAGAATTATCGGTTATCGGCGTTCAAATATAAAAAAATTATCGGTAGTCGGCTTTCAAATATAAAGAATTATCGGTTATCGGCTTTCAAATATAAAAAATTAAGAATTATCGGTTATCGGCTTTCAAATATAAAGAATTATCGGTTATCGGCTTTCAAATATAAAGAATTATCAGTTATCAACTTTCAAATATTAAGAATTATCGTTATCGGCTTTCAAATATAAAGAATTATCGGTTATCGGCTTTCAAATATAAAGAATTATCGTTTATCAACTTTCAAATATAAAAAATTATCGGTTGTCGGCTTTCAAATATAAAGAATTATCGGTTATCGGCTTTCAAATATAAAAAATATCAGTTATCGGCTTTCAAATATTAAGAATTATCCGTTATCGGCTTTCATATATTAAGAATTAACGGTTATCGGCTTTCAAATATAAAGAATTATCAGTTATCAACTTTCAAATATTAAGAATTATCGTTATCGGCTTTCAAACATTAAGAATTATCAGTTAACGACTTTCAAATATTAAGAATTATCGGTTATCGCCTTTCAAATATTAAGAATTATTGGTTATCAACTTTCAAATATTAAGAATTATCGTTATCGGCTTTCAAACATTAATAATTATCAGTTAACGACTTTCAAATATTAAGAATTATCGGTTATCGGCTTTCAAATATTAAGAATTATTGGTTATCGGCTTTCAAATATTAAGAATTATCGTTATCGGCTTTCAAATATTAAGAATTATTGGTTATCAACTTTCAAATATTAAGAATTATCGTTATCGGCTTTCAAATATTAAGAATTATCGTTATCGGCTTTCAAATATTAAGAATTATCGGTTATCGGCTTTCATATATTAAGAATTATCAGTTATCAGCTTTCAAATATAAAGAATTATCAGTTATCGACTTTCAAATATTAAGAATTATCAGTTAACGACTTTCAAATATTAAGAATTATCGTTATCGGCTTTCAAATATTAAGAATTATCGGTTATCGGCTTTCAAATATTAATAATTATTGGTTATCAACTTTCAAATATTAAGAATTATCG
Organism: Chrosomus eos; assembly: GCA_036326025.1. Lineage (NCBI taxonomy): Eukaryota > Metazoa > Chordata > Actinopteri > Cypriniformes > Leuciscidae > Chrosomus > Chrosomus eos. The sequence goes on from CM070841.1 coordinate 31,677,547, forward strand.
TTATCGGCTTTCAAATATTAAGAATTATCGGTTATCGACTTTCAAATATTAAGAATTATTGGTTATCAACTGTCATATATTAAGAATTAGCGTTATCGGCTTTCAAATATAAAGAATTATCGGTTATCGGCTATCGGCTTTCAAATGTAAAGAATTATCGGTTATCATATCATCCCTGTAGACTAACACAGCAACTGTTGTTTCCTCAGAATGGGCTTGGACAGCAACGGCGTGCTGGCGGACGGCAGGTCAAAGGTCGGCTTCTGCTCGGGCTCGTGTCACGCAGAACACATCCTGCAGGTTCTGAACGGGTACCGGCGGAGCGGCACCTTCACAGATGTGGTTCTGCAGGTGGACGGGTGTGAGTTCCCGTGTCACCGCGCGTCCCTGTGCGCTAGCAGCGAGTACTTCCACTCGATGTTCAGCGGCGACTTCAGGGAGAGCCGGCAGGCCGTGGTCAAGCTCTCCGGGATCTCCGCGAAGGCCATGGATCGGCTGCTGGACTTCATGTACGAGGGCCGGCTGACGCTGGACGAGGAGAACGTGGCGAGCCTGTTCCAGGTGGGGGTGTAGATCCGATACGATCTCGATTCTCTCAGCCAGTGATGATATTTGCCGATACCTCAAATCATTCTGCGATACGATTACGATTCAGGGCTATATCGATTGATTTATCGATATTTAGATATTATGTGCCAAGTTTACACAACCAGTTACATTTGTATTAACTCACAAATTCAGCCAAAATTTATAACATCAATGTGTGTTAATCTTTGTAATGTTAATTGAAACGGCTCTGGCGTATGTGGACTGAACATTCGCGATTTTGAAGTTTGCGCGGAGATGAAAAAAATTCAAAAAATTCAAAAAATTTCACCGCTTGCACCTTGGAACCTAACACTTTTAGTCATTATTTTTGTTTGTTTTTCGCACTCAAAAAGTATTCTCGCCCCTTGATAAACGTAAGATTGAGCCACTGTAGTCACTCGGACTATTTTAACGATGTCTTTAATAACTTTTCTGGGCCGGCAAGTTTCAGTCCCTCAGAAGCCTATGGAGGAGTGATCCAGCTCTCAGATTTAATCACAAATATCTTCATTTGTGTTCCGAAGATGAACGAAAGTCTTGAACAACATGAGGGAGAGTAATTACTGACAGAATTTATATTTTGGGGTGAACTATCCCTTTCTTCTGTGTTCTGTGAGAACGGTGTGTGTTAATAACTAATGATCTTTACAACAGAAGTGAATCAACCAAAACTAACTTTATCTGGACAATAACTTTATTCTAGATCTGCTGTAAAGCCTAAACACTCTCTGTTACTGTAATCTCCAGTTATCACTGTAAAGCTGCTGTCAAACTCTATATTGTTAAAGCGCTGTATGAATGAAGGTTTGACTTGATCATTGTTACTCCATTACTCCAGGCCGCCGACCAGCTGCAAGTATCCGAGCTTTCCCGAGCCTGTGTGCAGTTCCTCCAGGAGCGCGTGTGCCACTCGAACTGCCTCGGGCTCATGGACTTCGCGGGCTCGTTCTCCCTGAAGCCGCTGCAGGATCAGTGCCGCTCGCTGCTGTACCGGGACTTCCAGCAGGTGCTCCGGCACGAGGAGTTCCTGGATCTGGAGCGGGAGCGGGTGCTGGAGCTGCTGGGATGCGAGCGGATGCTGGTGAGCGAGGAGGTTCTGGTGACGGCTGCGCTCCGATGGGTCCACCACCGGCCGGACCAGAGGACCGCAGCGCTCCGGGAGCTGCTGGAGACGCTCCGGCTGCCGCTCCTGGATCCCGGGTTCCTGGCCGGCACGCTGGAGGCGGACGAGCTGGTTCTGGAGTGCCGGGAGATCCGGCCGCTGCTTCAGGAGGCGCGCGGTGTACCGGGCGTACGGGCGGGAGGTGCAGTCGGAGAGAACCAGACCCCGCCGGTGAGTCCAGATCGCGGTGATTCTTTTTACTGTATTTTACTGTATTTTTATTGATGATTTGTCAAGACTACAGCATTAAAGGGATAGTTCAAAAATGAAAATTAGCCCATGATTTACTCACCCTGAAGCCATCCTAGGTGTATATGACATTCTTCTTTCAGACGAACACAATCAGTCCTTCCAGAAAAATGTGGAGTTTTTTTGTGATTATTGCGGGCAAAAATTCGGCACGTTTTCTTAAAAAATGCAATGGAATATGCGGGATATTTATGCAATGAAATTGCAGGAACTTGCAAAAACTGCGTTTGTTTGATGAAAAAGAGGAAGTGATTCCCCTGTTCTCACTAGGCTACCTTAATGTAAAGAGTCATTTCTTATTACATCACAGAAAGTGCTGGAATATTTCAGTTCATCTTGTTTTATTTCAGATCTTAATAAACACATCAAACTTACAAAACATTGACGAGTCAAACAAGTTCTGGAGCTTTACAAAAGGAATATGCTACAACTTGTGGAAAAATCGATCACATAATCGCATTTTTCTGGAGGGACTTATGGAGTTATATTAAAAAATGTCCTGATTCTGACAAGCTTTATAATGGCAGTGAATGGCTGTTTCTATTTTGAAGATCATAAAAGTGCATCTGTCCATCATAAAAGTGCGCACTATAGTATTATATAGAGGGTTTTCACCTACGTCACGATCAGTTACCCGGATGCGCGGCCATTTCGGAGGGACTCGGATGTAAACAGCAGCATGGATTGCACTGTTTATGTACTACTGAACACATTATTACACTAATTTATGATGTCTAAACCACGGGAAAAACACATGGAAGCTGCGAAATCATAAAATGAGAAGGACTGAAGCAGGAAAGGGCGCAGAATTTTGACGAACTAAAGTTAATATGTGGTAAAGATCCGAACGAGCTAGCTTCTCATTCTTCCTTCTATTTCTAATCCCGACTACGTTACGTTCAGATTGTCAGTCCAAAAAAACAACAACACATGAAATCCGTTTCAAGATACACGCCAGAAGTTGTTATAGGGAACATGCTGAAAGTGCCGGACAAGCTGACGATTATTATTTTTGAAACCGGCCGGCGCTGAACAAAAGCTGTGCCTACCAGTCTCCTCCAGTTCTGCAGCTCGAGATGCAGGAGTCCAGCGCGGCGGATACACATTCCCATGTTGTAAAATTTAATTAAGACAATATCTCTATTGCTAATGCAAACCCCTCCATCAACGCAACGTCATTGACATATTGCCAAAGAGCTGCATGATCACACAACTCGGATCTGAACTGTTGCGATACACAGTGTTGACATCATTTTGGGTCGGATTTTAATCGGATACAAAGATAATCGGATTTGGACTGACCTTGTGAATGTAGCCATAGAATGTAGCCTGCTACTTTACGTCAACATTTTATCCATAGTCAACGCTTCATTTAAGTTACACATGTAGATGATGCTGTGCCTCTCTCAACCACAAACGCCTTCTTTCATCCGTTTTTTGCACTCTTCTCTTTAACTTTTGGCAGTCTATCGAACTCTAAATGTTTTTTCCCAGTGCGACCGATTAGTACAGACCAAAACACGACACTTTTTCAGCAGCAATAATCAGCCAAATATGTAAGTCGGTTCAGTTCAGTGGCATTGTTTACGTTCAGTACCTCCATAATGGCGACTTCCGCATTGATGACGCGTCGTGAAAACCCTATACATACGGGATGTGCAGCGGTGAGTAGGGTTGGGTATCGTTTGAATTTTAACGATTCCGAATTTCGATTCCAATAAGGTAAAAAAAAAAACAACAACATTGATATCATTCACATTTAATTATTTTGCAAAATATTTAATTGTAGCTGAATATCATGAACAAAAGTCAACAGATAAAGAACACTTACACAATTAAAGTTTGCCTGTGGTTTAAAAACACCAGAGAAAAAAAAACTAGCGTAACTAATATACACTTCAAGCATTATTAAAGACGAGTAAACACTCAGTAATTAAAAATGGACCAATAAAAAATTAGCAATCGCAACAAATAGCCTAGACTCAACTGAAAAAAGATTTTCAGGTACAGTAACTAATCAAATGTAAAATAACACTGCAGTGTATAAATAAAATATAGTTACAAAAGTTATTCAGTCAAGAATCACAACTTTTCTCAGTCTTCTGTTGTTTGATTAGTGTTATTATAGAGCAGGAATATAAGTGTTATAGAGCAGGAATATTAGTGTTATTATAGAGCAGGAATATTAGTGCTGTCACTTTAAGAGCTGCACGGCCGAAAAGAAAACAGTCTCTCACGCTTCAATGATTTAAAATCATATTGAAATGCTCACAAAGGAATAGATAAGAGGAATCGCAATTTTATTTTTATAACAACCGATTCCTGATCTCAAGTATTTGATTCCAGAATTTGATTTTAAAATCCCACACCGGCCGGTGAGTCCCGCCGCTTCACTTTATACAGAGTTTCAAAGCAGATGCACAGGAAAACACGCTGAAACAATGCAGTCTCTGCTGGTTTTGTTCTCCTTGAGGTAAATCAATAATAACAGTGAATGTAATGTTGTTTCAGGAGCAGTGGCTGGGCCGAGATGATGTTCGTGATCGGAGGCTGTGATAAGAACGGGTTCCCCAGACTGTCCTTCATGGAGAAGCTGAACATGGAGTCGAGAGAGTGGCTGTCGGCCAGCGTCCTCCGGATACTGCAAGTCCGAGTTCGCGGCCTGTGAACTTCAGAACGACATTTATTTATCAGGTAAACCGTCTGAAACAGAGCTGGAGTCTGTGTGTATAACTCTTCTCGAGCTGGAGTGTGTGTTGTGTGTGTGTGTGTGTGTGTGTGTGTGTGTGTGTGTTTTGTGTAATCTGTCTGGAGCTGGAGTCTGTGTGTATAACTCTTCTCGAGCTGGAGTCTGTGTGTTTTTGGTGTGTGTGTGTGTGTGTGTGTGTGTGTGTGTGTGTGTGTGTGTGTGTGTGTGTAACTCTTCTGGAGTCTGTGTGTGCAACTTTTCTGGAGTCTGTGTGTGTGTGTGTAACTCTTCTGGAGTCTGTGTGTGTGTAACTCTTCTGGAGTCTGTGTGTGTGTGTAACTGTTCTGGAGTGTGTGTGTGTGTGTGTGTGTGTGTGTAACTCTCTTCTGGAGTCTGTGTGTGGTGTGTGTGTGTGTGTATCTTTCTGGGTCTGTGTGTGTGTTAACTCTTCTGGAGTCTGTGGTGTGAATTTTGGTCTGTGTGTGTGTAATTCTGGAGTTGTGTGTGTGTGTATGTCGGTGTGTGTGTGTGTGTGTGTGTAACTTTGGGTCTGTGTGTGTGTGTGTGTGTGAATCTTTGGAGTTTGTGTAACTTTTGGAGTCTGTGTGTGTGTGTGTGGTGTGTGTGTAAGTTGTGGTGTGTGTGGTGTGTTGTGTGTGTGTGTTGGTGTGTTTGTGTAACTCTTTGGTCTGTGTGTGTGTATCTTGGGTTGTGTGTGTAACTCTATCAGCTCCGGCATCAGCATGGACACGTGATTCCTGAGAGTCTTATCTGGATCTGATCTCTCTCTCTCTGGTGTGTGTGTGTGTGTGTGTGTGTGTGTGTGGGATCAGATCTCGGCCATCTGTGTTAGTTCAGACAAAACATCATTCTGTCACGCGTTCGTCATGCTTCATTTACTCGCTTTACTCAAAACATCACACATGCATAACTTTCTTTTTTTATATTGAGAGATGTTGTTTTCTGTCCATACAATACAGTTTCCAAAATGGGAGTTTGTGAGTTGTTGAAAGGATATAATATATATAATATAATATAATATAATATAATATATATATAATACATACACTGCATTTGGAAACATAATGTGAACCAGTTTCACTTTATTTACATTTCGATTTGCATAATTTCGAAAAGATTTTTCCTCTTGAATTGTCTGTGAAATTCATGTAAATGTGTTTAAAACTGAAAACCTTTGTAATAATGTAACACATTATTATTAATGGCTATATTATAGCATTTGCTGCAGGGTCTAAAAAATAGGAGTTTGATGAAAGGCTAATATATATAATACAATACTTTTGGAACCTTTATTTTTAAGAGTCTGTGTTCTTTGTGTGTGGATGTTTCAGCAGCAGGAATATGATTTACTTATAAAGCTAAATGTTGTATTGCCATAAATTACAAAATGATTGCAATTTAAAGGTCCCCTAGAATGGGTTTATTTTATTATTTTATAATGTTTCCTGGGTTGCCCTTATAATGTTAGTATGTTTTTTAGATCAAAAATAGTCATAATTTAGAAATAAAAGGCATTTTTCCTAGCCTGATTTTAGCCTCTGATTTGAACACTCTGTTTGAAGGGGCGTGTCCCCTGTGAGAACCGGCCACTGCTGTGATTGGCTGCTGTGAGAACCGGCCACTGCTGTGATTGGCTGCTGTGAGAACCGGCCACTGCTGTGATTGGCTGACATGTGAAACTGTCTCGAATACTTTCACTACAGCTGTTATATACGTTTTAACTATTACAGCTATCGAGATTTATGAATCTGACGAATTGTGAGATGTTTTTAAAGTATTTAAATCTATTTCCATCACATAAAATGTTGCTGTGATGAGCATTGAGCAGATGACCGTCTGTTGATCGTGAGACAACGCAGTTTCTGCACTCTCTCTAATGCTTTCACTAATGCAAACGATGACATACAGTAAGAGCTTCGTTGTGCAGTGTAACAGCGTCATTGATTTCATAACGAGTTTGGCAAGAGAGATAAACTCGCGCTGTGCGGATTGTTCTTTGACCGCTTTCTGTATAGTTTATTCACGGAGAATTAGCCTATTTAACGTTAGTTATCTATGCTCGTTACTTGGAGTTTGCTTTTGTTACTGTACTAGGATCTTGCGCTGGATCTAACACAGGTGTAAATTATCTTTAATAAAATCACTACTTACCGGTTGCGGGAATATAGTTGGAATTACCCCCTTCTTCAGTTTGAGACGCTGAGAGAAGCTTGATATTGTCCCAGGTTAGAAAATAAGTCCGTGGTGAAATGGGCAGAGCAAACTAACAACTTCGAAAAAGCAAAACTAACAATTAAACTGTTGCAGTATCCGATTATATATAAACATCATCCACGCCTGTTGACATTTCTTTTCTGTGGGAAGGGTATGAAAAGACCTCACATCCCCTGCACAGCCTGGAACATAGCATTTACTTCCATGATCTGCCATTTTCCCTCTGATCCTCGCTTGTTCCGATGGTTCGGCTGTGCAGTGCCTGGCATTGAGGGCTGGCAATGCAAATCTTTGGAGGCGTGATGTGGAGATTCGCCTGTTTTTACTCTTGTTATTTAACTATGCCAACATAAATTCAATTTCACATTCTAGGGCACCTTTAAAATTTTCGGCCAAGTTGTGCAGTCCTGTATATACAAATCTGAAAATAATCACTAAACATTTACTAAAAATAAAAGATTCAACATTTGATCTAACGTGAACGTGACCATAGAGAAGAACCCTGAACATGCAAACGTGTTGTTAAAGTATTGACTTAAAATCTTCAGGAGTGTATTGTATGTCTAAGGGGTTGTGCTGACAGGTGTGTGTTGTGTGTGACGTGTGTGTGCAGGCGGGCAGCTGAACAGCGCAGACGTGTGGCGCTACATGACGCAGCTCAACCAGTGGGTTCGAGTCCGCGGGCTCAACAAAGGCAGATGGAGGCATAAGATGGTGTCGATGTGTGGGAAGGTGAGGCTCGTTTCAGCGTCTATAACACAAGAACCAACCGACTCGTTCACTGCACAACAGCAGCAGGTGTTCTGTGGTTCATGTGTGTGTGTGTGTGTGTGTGTGTGTGTGTGTAGCTGTATGTTGCCGGCGGTTACAACGGGCGCGAGCGTCTGTCCAGCGTGGAGTGTTACAGTCCGCATGAGAACACCTGGACGAGCGTCTCTGACCTGCTGATGCCCGTGAGCTCTGGTGCTCTGAGCAGCTGCGGCGGCAAACTCTACGCCATCGGAGGAGCCGTGAGCGAACACGCCAACACTAACCAGGTGAGACTAGTTAACACGCCAACACTAACCAGGTGAGACTAGTTAACACGCCAACACTAACAAGGTGAGACTAGTTAACACGCCAACACTAACCAGGTGAGACTAGTTAACACGCCAACACTAACAAGGTGAGACTAGTTAACACGCCAACACTAACAAGGTGAGACTAGTTAACACGCCAACACTAACCAGGTGAGACTAGTTAACACGCCAACACTAACAAGGTGAGACTAGTTAACACGCCAACACTAACAAGGTGAGACTAGTTAACACGCCAACACTAACCAGGTGAGACTAGTTAACACGCCAACACTAACAAGGTGAGACTAGTTAACACGCCAACACTAACCAGGTGAGACTAGTTAACACGCCAACACTAACAAGGTGAGACTAGTTAACACGCCAACACTAACAAGGTGAGACTAGTTAACACGGCAACACTAACCAGGTGAGACTAGTTAACACGCCAACACTAACAAGGTGAGACTAGTTAACACGCCAACACTAACAAGGTGAGACTAGTTAACACGCCAACACTAACCAGGTGAGACTAGTTAACACGCCAACACTAACAAGGTGAGACTAGTTAACACGCCAACACTAACCAGGTGAGACTAGTTAGTCACAAATTGAATTTTGCTCATTTGTGTCTTTTAAAGTCCATGAATGAAGTAACACTAACCAGGTGAGACTAGTTAACACGCCAACACTAACAAGGTGAGACTAGTTAACACGCCAACACTAACAAGGTGAGACTAGTTAACACGCCAACACTAACAAGGTGAGACTAGTTAACACGCCAACACTAACCAGGTGAGACTAGTTAACACGGCAACACTAACCAGGTGAGACTAGTTAACACGCCAACACTAACCAGGAGAGACTAGTTAACATGCCAACACCAACCAGGAGAGACTAGTTAACACGCCAACACTAACCAGGTGAGACTAGTTAACACGCCAACACTAACCAGGAGAGACTAGTTAACACGCCAACACTAACCAGGTGAGACTAGTTAACACGCCAACACCAACCAGGTGAGACTAGTTAACACGCCAACACCAACCAGGTGAGACTAGTTAACATGCCAACACTAACCAGGTGAGACTAGTTAACACGCCAACACTAACCAGGTGAGACTAGCACTGCTAACCCAAACTAAGACCCACTGTCAAGCTCCGCCCCCTAATGCTCACGCTTATCTGCATACAATGTTGAGCCACACCCACATCTCAACAGCCAATCAACAACTGATGCACAGAACCAAGCCCCGCCCCACATTTGTTTTCTTTTTTGATAATCCGTTACACTTGCATAAACGTCACAATACGGAAGATCTGCACTTTTTATTGCGACGTTAAGATTAAACCATTTAGATGATAAATATTTTACTTAATGTCCGGGGATTTTTTTTTCTTCACAAATTGAATTTTGCTCATTTGTGTCTTTTAAAGTCCATGAATGAAGTATTAATTCGTGTCACAGGTGCAGTGTTATGACCCGGTGACGAACCGATGGTCGTTTGTGTCGAACTGCCCGTTCTCTCACCGCTCCATCAGCGCCGTCACACTCAACGGCTGCATCTACGTCAGCGGAGGCTTGCTGGACCAGATCTTCTGTTACTCGCCCAGTAAAGACAGCTGGAGCTCTGCTGCGGTGCTGCCCGTCAGAGTGGTGAGAGACACACACACACGCAACACGCACACACACCAACACACACACACACCACACACACACCACCACACACACACACACGCACACACACACACGCGCACACACCACACACACACACCATCACACACACACACATACGTTATCACACACACACACACACACGTGCGCGCACACACACAGTTGACCAGAGCAAGTACCCCCAGTGTAACGGTGGACTGGAGTTCGAGAGACATAAACGAATACTGGTTTTACACATGTATGTGACAATGTATATGACAATAAATTGCATATTATGTTATGTATTTTTCTGTACTAATTACGAGTTTTTGTTAATTCGGAAACATCTATGGTTACAAAACCATGCGACATGAAAGTTGATTAACATTTTTCTAAAACATGCATTTGTTTTATGGAGACATAAAATCCACCAAGCTGTAGGAAAGACTTCTGAAAAGAATTTTTACATTGCATTAGTAGATCCAGCCCCTTTCAGACATGTTCTTTATTTCTTTTAAGATTTAGAGTGTTATTTTTAGATTTAGAGATTTATAGTGTTATTTTTAGATTTAGAGCGTTATTTTTAGATTTAGAGATTTATAGTGTTATTTTTAGATTTATAGTGTTATTTTTAGATTTAGAGATTTATAGTGTTATTTTTAGATTTAGAGCGTTATTTTTAGATTTATAGCGTTATTATAGCTCGGGTCGCCCGAAGCACAGCAGCGCTACATGTCACCATTGACACATGTTCTTGACCCGTGTGTGTGTGTGTGTGTGTGTGTGTGTGTGTGTGTGTGTGTGTGTGTGTGTGTGTGTGTGTGTGTGTGTGTGTGTGTGTGTGTGTGTGTGTGTGTGTGTGTGTGTGTGTGTGTGTGTTTCAGGAGGGCTGTGGCCTGACGGCGTGTGAGGGGAAGGTGTATGTTGTCGGGGGTCGCACTGAGTCGTCTTCTGCTGTTGATCAGATCTGGGCGTTTGATCCAGTGAGTGGAAAACTGAGCGAGGAGAAGCCACTGACCCGATGCCTGAGTTACCATGGGTGTGTGAGCGTCTTACAGCGAGTCGGACCCACTGACACACACACACACTCCTCATCAACTAAAACTGAAACACACACACACACTCCATTAACTAAAACAGGCATGTAGTCCAGCTAGATTCATCTTCAGAGGTTCTGATGATCTCACTGACAAACATGCAAATCTCTGGAATGCACATTCGTTTAGTTGTCATGCGAGTTATGAACTGTAATCTGATATGTTTGCATCTGTTTGTGGAATTGCATTATTATCTGGTTATGAACTCAGTATCGCTCACTGCTGGAAATCCCAATGTGAATCTGAATCAATTTATACTGTGAATGTTTTAAAACGCTTTGTGTTTGTAATGTTATATGTGATTAAATAAAGTTTGTAGCATTTTATGTTGGTTGAGTTTTTACTGTCTTTACTATGGAGTTCCAAAATAATAAATAAATACATAAAGAAATGTAAAAAATTAATTATTTTCCTTGTAAAAAAAACAACAAAAAGAAATTAGTATTTATACTTTTATTTCCTTAGGCTATTTATTTATGTTTATTTTTTTCGCTCCGCGCACAAAATGGCGACCGTCGACGTTCGAACATGAGTGTGTGTGTGGGCCAGCACTTCCGGTGAAGCGACAGCGAGAGACAACAGCGACCGAGTTTCATTACAGAGATAATTGAGTGAGATTACAGAGAGATACCTTTTCACAGTTTGTGTTTTTAGGGTTGAAGAGAAGCCTGAGTGTTTCAGAGGGCCACGGCCTCAGCACTGACTGTAGTGTGCCGTTATGAACACAGAAGTCCTCCTCCGCTCATTCCCCGTCGACTGACTTCAGCTCGACCAAACACATCCGGGTCTGTAGTCGCCATTACTGTATGGTAACATTATTATAGAGCTCCGGAAGCTGACGTCACGCAATCTAAACTCCGCCATTTTGGCAGGCAAATCAGCAGAGCGCCAGAGCGGTTGTAGCAGTGATATCGATAGCGGTCGAATGATTTAATGTCTATTTAAAATTAAAAACCAAATTTCAGCATGGTGGACAGCTGCTGTGCACCTGGATGCCAGAACAGGCGGATGAAAGCAAAGGGGAAATCATTTTATCGTATTCCTAAGGGTCCTGATAGACGACTGAAATGGCTCACTGCAATAAAAAGAATTTCTTTACATCTTGATACTGAACTTTAAGCATGATGGAAGCTGTTGGTCAAGAAAAATGCAGATTATGACGCTGGTAATATTAAAGAAGTTGCAGTGAGCCGCTGTTGCAAGAAGCTCAATTTGTCACCCCACAAATGTTATATTAAAGTGAAATTGCAGCAAATTATTTCGTATCTACTCATTGTATACATTGCATATGAAGCATAACGTCAAAAACGCGCGTCTCATATGATGAGCAAACATTAGTTCAGTCATACATTAGTTCATGCTGACAGAAAGTTCAGCAAAACGTTTCCTGCTTGATTGTCTGATAATTTATCTCTGACTTTTACCTTGCATACAAGAGTAATCGCTATAGCCTACTTGTAAATTCCTGACCATCCGAAGCTGCGAGCGTTCAAAGTCCAAGTAAAAAAATTAAAAAAATAAATAAAGATTTGCGCGTAACTGCTGCTCACTTAAACAGTCAGAGATTATTTAAGGAACAACGCGTTGTACTAAAATTTAGGAGATAAAAAATTAAAAATGCATTACAAAGCTATTATTTGGCAGCACAAATAACTTGAGCCCCAAGAAGGGGTGTTGAACATTGGTGACCCTGAATGTGCTCTTATTATGACTGTTGACAAAAGGGGGTGTGAGTCTAAGGGGTGTGGTTAGTTCATTATGTTTCTCAGGTGTTGCAATTTAATAAATGACTGCATGCTCCTGTGAGCGTGTGCACGACAGTCAAACGAAACCCGATGGCTACGTGAGTTTATTCCTCCATCATGTTTTAGCCGGTCTTCTACCCTTTATGTTATGATGGCAACCTCAACAGGTTATGGGCCCAGGAAGGAGTTTGGAAGCCGGTGGAACCGTTTATGTTTTGACGGGGATGAGAAAAATTATGAACTGTGGGAAACTAAGTTTCTGGCGCACCTGCGTCTGCTCAGTTTGAAGAGCACCATACTGAACGAACCACCTGATGATGACGGTGTAGAAGAAGACGCGGAGAAAAATGAGGACGCGTATGCAGAACTGATTCAGCTGTTGGATGATAAAAGCCTTTCCCTTGTGATGAGAGATGCAGCGGATGATGGAAGAAAGGCGCTAAAGATTCTGAGAGAACACTATGCTGGTAAAGGGAAACCACGAGTGATCAGCTTATACACAGAGCTTACGTCTCTTCAGAAAGCTGTCAATGAGAGCGTCACAGATTATGTCATTCGCGCAGAGACCGCTATTACAGCGTTGAGAAATGCGGACGAGACTTTAAGTGATGGCTTGTTGATTGCAATGGTTCTGAAGGGCCTACCGGACTCTTTTAAGCTTTTTTCCATTCACATAACCCAAAGTGATGAAACGATAACTTTCACAGAGTTCAAAACAAAGCTGAGGAGTTATGAGAGCACAGAAAAGTTTAGTGCTGCTTGCTCAGAGGATGACGGCGTGATGAAGGTGAAAGCAAGAGGCGGGTGGAATATGAAATTGACCTGTTTAACTGCGGGCAGAAGGGACATAAGGCTGTGGAGTGTATTTCTACTATGAGTGAGCATAGAGAACAGCGACAGTGGTGTAATTTTTGTAAAAGTTCCACGCACAGGGATGTGAATTGCAAGTGGAGAAAGCGGGACAATGTGAAGCAGGTGATGGATGAGGAGGACCACACTTTTGCTTTTAAGGTGGGCCCAAGTGGATGCCGTCCTGGCCAGCGGGGTGAGGGAAAAAGGTCTCATGGTTGATACAGGAGCCACGTCGCATATCATCCGGGACATTACACAGTTCAAGGACTTTGATGAAAGTTTTGAGCCACATAAGCACATCCTAGAGCTGGCTGATGGAGAGAGGACCAGCGGTATCGCCCTGAGGAAAGGTACGGCCAAAGTTCGCCTGAGAGACAACAATGGTCAAGTGGTGGAAACGATGCTGACGGGGGCGCTGTACGTCCCATCTTTTCCACAGGACATCTTCTCAGTCAAGGCAGCGACGTCCCAGGGAGCGACGGTCATTTTCAAAGAAGGTCAGAACAGACTTGTTCATAAGAACGGTGTAACATTTGACATTCAGGTGTATGATAGACTGTTCTATTTAAGCACGGTTACAGATGATGTTGATCAATGTCATGTATGTTACGATATCCACACATGGCATGAAATTCTTGGTCACTGTAATTATGAGGATGTGTTGAAGCTGGAAAATGTTACAAAGGGGATGAAAATTAAAGGTAGAACTGAAATGTCTAATTTAAAATGTGAAGTGTGCATACAGGGAAAATTTGTTCAGAGCAGGAACAGGGAGGCAGATGAAAAAGCAAAAGTTCCCCTTGGACTTGTGCACACAGACTTAGCTGGGCCTATGGAGCCGGTAGCAAAAGATGGTTTCAGATATATCTTGGCATTTACTGATGACTATTCAGGTGCAATCTTTACATATTTTTTGAGAGCAAAGAGTGATACAGTCAAAGGAACAGAGAAGTTCATTGCTGATGTTTCACCTTATGGTAAAATTAAATGTATGAGATCTGATAATGGCACTGAGTTTACATCCAGGGAATTTCAGTCCCTGCTCAGTAAAAATGCAATTAGACACGAAACCTCAGCTCCCTATTCACCCCATCAGAATGGGACAGCTGAGAGGAGCTGGAGAACTTTGCTTGATATGGCAAGGTGTATGTTAATCGAGAGTAGCTTACCAAAAACGTTATGGACGTATGCAATCCAGACTGCAGCTGTTATTCGCAACAGATGTTATAACAGACGAGTAGAACAGACCCCATACTATATGCTGACTGGAAAGAAGCCTGATCTTTCAAGAATGAGAATATTTGGGTCAGAGTGCTATGCATACAAACAGAACAAGAAAAAGTTAGACTCTCGATGTGAAAAGGGGATTTTCATTGGTTATGACAAGAATAGCCCTGCATATCTAGTTTTCTATCCAGACTCAGGAAAAGTGAACAAAAGTAGGTTGGTGGAGTTTATCACAAAGAGTGGGACAGAATGCCACACTCAGACAGATCAGTTAACGTGTGAAGATGATGTGCGTAGGGAGAGTGCCGAAATTGACCTACCAAAACCTGAGAAAATAGAATTAATAAATCCCCAGGACATAAGATCTGAAACGTGTGACCCAAGCCCCAACACAAGTGAAAGGGAAAGTGTTGAAAGCAGGCGTTATCCACAGAGAGAGAAGAGGCCTCCACAGTATTTGAGGGATTATGAGTGTGGAATAAAATGTGATGATGACCATGCACTAGCCAGCATTGATAATTGTTATAGAGTTGCATGTGATGTACCCCACACTCTAAAGGAGGCTATAAGTTCACCAGAGTCAGAATTGTGGAGTAAGGCCATGCAGGAGGAGATGAACTCTCTTAAGGAGAATGATACGTTTACTCTTACAACAATACCTGAAGGTAAAAATATAGTTGGGGGCAGATGGGTCTACACATTGAAGGAAAACCCAGTTGGGACAACATACAAAGCTCGGTATGTGGCAAAGGGGTATAGTCAAGTTGCAGGCATTGACTATAATGAAACTTTTTCTCCAACTGCTGACATGACATCAATACGTAGTTTAATGCAAATTGCAGCTCAATATGGTTTAGAACTGCATCAGATGGATGTAAAGACTGCATATTTGCACGCCCCTATTGATACTGAATTATATATGGAACAGCCAGAAGGATTTGAGGTCAAGTCAGAAACAAGTGAGAGGCTTGTCTGTAGACTTAACAAATCACTCTATGGTTTGAAACAGTCAGGGCGGAATTGGAATAAAATGCTAGATGATTTTCTGATTCAAAATGATTTCATTCAAAATCCTGCCGATCATTGTGTTTACAATAAACAAATTGGAGGTGAGAGAATCATACTGATAGTCTGGGTTGATGATCTTCTTATTGCAGCAAGTGATAGTCAGATACTCAGAAATGTGAAAAGAATGTTGGAGGAAAGATTTAAAATGAAAGATCTTGGTAAACTTACACATTTCCTGGGTATTGATTTTGCACAAGGAGATGGTGAGATAAAAATGAACCAGAAAAGGTTCATTATTAAGATTTTGGAGAGGTTTGATATGATTAATTGTAAACCCAGGTCAACTCCATGCGAAAACAGAATGCAATTTGATAATGAAGATGAATGTGTAGATCCAAAGCGGTATCGAGAAGTGGTTGGTAGCTTGATCTGTCTAATGACTTGTACTAGACCAGATCTAGGTTTCATTGTCAGTAAACTGTCACAACACTTTTCTGAGCCAAAGAACCAACACTGGGTAGCTGCTAAGCATGTATTGCGATATTTAAAGGGAACTATGAACAAGGAATTGTGTTATAGGAGAAATGATGTAAATCTTAATCTCTTTGCATTTAGTGATGCTGATTGGGCAGCAGACCAGATTGATAGAAGAAGTACAACTGGTTACTGCTTTAGTTTGTCTGCCAATGGTCCTGTTATTTCTTGGAGATCTAAGAAACAATCCACAGTTGCTCTTTCCACATGTGAGGCGGAGTATATGGCTTTGGCAGCTACTGCACAGGAAAGCCTATATCTTGTCCAGTTATTAAACAAAATGGACAATGAATGTATTTGTACACCAGTGACAATTTATGAGGACAATCAAGGGGCAATTGCTTTGTCAAAGAACCCTATATGCCGTCAAAGGTGTAAACATGTTGACATTAAGTATCATTTTGTTCGATCTGCACTCGAAGATGGAAAGATAACTATTGAATATTGTCCTACAGCAGCCATGGTTGCAGATATTCTGACCAAACCTGTAACCAAAGCCATGCTTGATAGATTTGTGTGTTTTATTTTTGGTGTGATGTAAATGTACATGATGACTGTATGTTATTCACCTAAGAGCAAGTGGGGGTGTTGAACATTGGTGACCCTGAATGTGCTCTTATTATGACTGTTGACAAAAGGGGGTGTGAGTCTAAGGGGTGTGGTTAGTTCATTATGTTTCTCAGGTGTTGCAATTTAATAAATGACTGCATGCTCCTGTGAGCGTGTGCACGACAGTCAAACGAAACCCGATGGCTACGTGAGTTTATTCCTCCATCATGTTTTAGCCGGTCTTCTACCCTTTATGTTATGATGGCAACCTCAACAAGGGGAATATGGATGCTGCGTAACGTTAATTTAACTCATTAAACAGTTAAGTTAAACACATCACAGAATTACCTTTATCTATCCCTGATTCTAAAATATAAGAGCTTTTAAAGAGTCTCCGGAGTAAGACGAGGGTTGATGAAGTAACTTAGTTGTAGATATCAGGATACTGCAGGTCAGGAAAGCTATCAGTTCCTTTATCAATACACATGTGTTGAGAATTCCTATGGATCACATGACATAGCCAGTCATGGGAGGAGCTAAGTCTCCTCAGGTGCACTTAATGAGTGATAAGGTACTATTGTTTGGTGTGTTGGTGTGTGCCATATGCAATGGAACCAGACTGTCCTTTCTTTCTCTCCTAATGAGAGCCTTTGAAGAGTTGATGTGTTCCTGACTATGTAAGTTTGTGCCCTTTTGATTTGTTTCGTGATGTTAATTCCTGAGATTCTGTTTGTCTAATTCTGAAATGTTCTATGTGATTAATGATTTATTAGTTGAAGTTCTATGGTGTTAATTATATTTAAGATTCTGTTTGTTTATTTGTTTATAGAAACCATACAACTCTATATCTGATTCCTATTCTACTCTATGGCCTGATTCATCTGTTGCAATAAATGATTATGGACTGAGTACTGGACCTCTGTGTTTTAATGGACACACCATCCTGGTAGCACATTTCCTGAACCAGAACATTCCAAAAAATTACAGGGTCCTTCGAGCCGGAGAGGCTACTAGGATGGATCAAGATGATTCTAAGAGACCAAAACGGGTATCAAACCCCCCCAGATGGCATCAAGATTATTTGACTCAGTCAAAGATACCACCTTGTACACAAGGACAAACTATTTCTGATCAGGTGCGTCTGGAAGTATCACAGGGAGCTGCCATAGCTGAGACTCGGGCTGAGGTGAAGGATCTTGCTGGCGATGTACAGCAAATAAAAGAAATGTTGTCAGAACTGAGCCAGAGAATGAGAACAATGCAGATAAGAAGTCGAAATTCTTCCTTTTCAATCAGTTCCAAACAGAGTTCTAAGACAACATCTCCTGTTGTTATACATAATCAAGAGGATGACAATTCTAGAGCATCTCTTGTTCATGAATTGGGTGAATGCTTAAGACAACATGAGGCAAACCGACATGATATTGATCCACCTACATCACCTCCTCAACTCAGCAGACAAAGTACTCTCCCTCCTCCACCAAGATCTATGCTGCCCACGCCATTGCCACGAGAAGGGGAGGATCATTAGAACCCAGTTCTCTACAGCTGCCTGAGGCACAAATGTTAACCGAACCGGTTGCTACACGGCATGCTCACTCTCAGTTCCAGCCTTCAGAGAATCTTCCTGGAATGAATATGAATCCAACTCAGTTTGGCAATGTCCCACCTTGGTGCTTAATCCAACAGCCATTGTATCCAGTTTATCCAGCCAATGATTCGCATTTACCAAGAGGCGGTGGGCCTGTTCCTAGCCAAGGGCAAGGCAATGGATTTCCCCCATGGATGTTTCCAAATTATCCAGTACCCGTTCCTCCTCCTGCATTATATCCCCCTTATGGACCTTTTGTTTATCCAAGTCATGTCTTTCCGATGGCTGTACCATCATCATCGAGTCAAGTTCCTTCGATGCCTCCTGCACAGTTTGGACCATCTATGGGCCCTTCAGATGTGACTGCTACTAGTAATGTTCCTGTGTTTAGACCTCAGACACCGTTCGGACCTCCGGGTATGATCCAGTCCAGAGATTCAATGGTGAATCAACCGGTAGTGGTAGCCGATGTTCAGCCTTCCTCTGTAACTGGGAATTCAAGACTAGCTGCAATTGAGAGGCCTTCATTTCCATGTTTCAAAAGAAACGATCCTCAAGAATTTGCTATGCTAAATATGGCATTAAAAAATCTATTGCCTTCAGAGGAATCAGAACAATACAAATATCATATTCTTTTGAATCATCTGAAGCTTGATGATGCGCGGCATTTAGCCCTGGCATATGCTCATGATCCCCAGCCTTATACTACAGCATTACATGCCCTCCAAAGGAAGTATGGCCAACCTCATCACTTAGTGTTACGGGAGTTGGCTTCCATTCAGAACCTTCCAGCTATACGTTCTGGGGATTCCCTCGGGTTTGGTCAGTTTGCGCTACGAGTCCAGGCTCTGGTAGGCATGCTCCAATCATGGGGTCAAGATCAAGGGGCGAAGGAGTTGGCCTGTTCTTCTCATGTTCACCAGCTTTTAAGTAAACTTTCAGCCCATCATGTTTCCAGTTTTGCTAGACATATTCGAACTGTTAATCAGAATGTTCCTTATAATTTGGTAGATTTTGCTAAATGGCTGGAGGAGGAAGCAGAATGCCAAAGTCTGGTAGTTCAAGTATCTGACCAATCAAAGGGGGCAACAAAGTATCAAGTGAGAGAAGAGAGACCTCCCAGATCTTGGTATCCTACAGCCACCTTTTTGCAGGGTGCAAATCAGGAGGAACATTATAACCCGAAAGGTAGAATGTCTCAGCCTACTAATTTGTATAGCAAACAATTAGACCCAGGACCTTTCTGTGCCTTTTGTGGTCATCAAGCCCATCACTTGAGTCAGTGTATAAAGTTCCAACAGTTTGATGTGGAGGCTAAAGAAAAATGGATCCTGGATAATGGTCGTTGTTGGAGATGTGGTCGGACACATCGTTCAGCTAATTGTGACTTGAAGAAGCCTTGTCCATACTGCAAGGAACGCCATTTGGGAGTTCTGCACGAAGTCAATGTTCGTAAACCTGACTCTGGTATATTCTATTTGAGTAGACCAAGTGGCCTTAATTCTGTGCTTTTGAAAGTGGTAAAAGTCATTCTGAGTTATGAAGGAAGGACTGTGGAGACCTACGCCATTCTTGATGACGGTTCCGAAAGAACTATGCTCCTTTCTCCGGCTGCAGAGTTGTTGGGCCTAAATGGGCCGGCTGAGTCTCTAAGGTTGAGAACAATTCGACAGGGTTCTGAGGAGATTAATGGCACGAGCGTTACATTTTCCATCTCTCCAGCATCTTTTAGTCAAAGGAAATATGAGATTAGTGCAGCATTTACATCCAAGATGTTGGACTTACCTGAACAGACTTACCCTGTCCGTACTCTCCAAAGATGCTATCAGCATCTTAGAAGTATTCCTCTTGAAGAATTCCATCAGGTTAAGCCCCTGTTGTTAGTGGGAGCAGATCATCCTCATTTGCTATGCTCTACGGGACGAGTAATATTTGGTCCTCCTGGAAGTCCTATTGCACTCCATACTCGTCTAGGATGGGTATTGCAGGGTCCCACTTCCTTGATTCCCGAGACTAATTCTATCTCTCAGTGCCACTTCTTGGCTACTTCCATCGAAGATCAGTTACAGAGGGATGTAGAAAGATTTTGGCAAGCCGATGAAATTACTAGAGGAAAGAAGTTGACAGAGCTATCTCCTACTAGTCGTTGGTTTCGAGGACCTCCTTTCCTTGCCTTACCACCTCATCAATGGCCGAAGTATCCAATCACTTCTCCTGATGAAGTATCACTAGAAATGAGAGAACCTGTGTTTTGTAGCCAGACACAGGTTTTACCAAGCCTTTCCAAAGTGGACCCTGTCCAATTTAACACGTGGTCAGAGTTGATTGCTGATACCATCGAGAATTTTTCTCCTGATCAAGTGCCAGAGAACAAGCTCACTCAGAATCAAGCAGAGCTGTTACTCCTTCGTCAGGCACAAGAGGAGGATTTTCCTGAGGAGAGCAAGTTACTCCAACTAGATCAAGGTGTTTCAGCACACAGTAGACTTGTTGAATTGGCACCTGAGTGGGACCCTGTGACTGGTCTCATAAGAGTGGGAGGTCGCCTTCGGCAGAGCGAGGACTTGGAGTTGGAAGCTATCCATCCCATCGTTTTGGACCCTGAGAATCCTATAACTAAGCTTCTGATTACAGATCTTGATTCAACTCTGTGTCACCCAGGACCACAAAGAGTCTTTGCCCAACTTCGTAGAAAGTATTGGGTTCTACGTGGACGACAAGCCGTAAAATCACTTCAACGATTATGTCGTGAATGTAAAAGATGGAAAGGGTCTCCTTCAGTCCCGAGGATGGCTGATCTTCCCCCCTCTCGACTCCGCCTCTACAAGCCCCCATTTTGGTCAACTGGAATGGACTGCTTTGGACCCTTTAATATCAGTGTAGGCCGCAGACATGAGAAACAAAGGGGTCTTCTTTTCAAATGTCAGACAACAAGATGTGTTCATCTTGAGCTGTTATCTGGTTTGGATACAGACAGTTTCCTATTGGCCCTCCGGTGTTTCATAGCTCACAGAGGTCGACCCTATGAACTTATATCAGACCAAGGAACTAATTTCCGGGGAGGAGAGCGAGAGCTCAGAGAAGCATTCGATCAACTCAGCCCTGCCCTTCAAGAACTGCTTTCTCAGCACCAGACTCAATTCAACTTTAACCCTCCATATTCTCTGCATTTTGGAGGATGCTGGGAGAGAGAGGTCCGATCCATTAAGGCAGCTTTACGGGTGACATTGGGTACCCAGGGGCTTTCTGCAGAAGTCTTATATACAGTGCTGGTCGAAGTGGAAGAGATGTTGAACTCTAAACCTATTGGGTATGTGACATCTAATATATCGGAGCCTGATCCCATAACTCCTAATATACTGTTGATGGGGCGGCAAGATGCTTCCTTGCCTCAAGTAATGTATGCTGATTCTGAAATACTTTCACGTAGAAAGTGGAGGCATAGTCAAGTTCTATCTGATAGATTCTGGTCAAGTTTTATCAGAGATTATCTTCCTTCCCGTCAAAGTCGTCAGAAGTGGATGCAGGAGGGAAATTCGATTTCATGTGATGCTGTAGTTATGATCGTCGACCCGCAGCTTCCACGGGGACTCTGGCCGGTAGGAACTGTCACAAAGGTCTTGCCAAGTCCTGATGGCAGGATAAGGGTTGTGGAGGTTCTCATTGAAGGGAAATGCTATATACGCCCAGTCAGCCGTCTGGTGGTCCTTAGTAAGTTTTCAGATGACTTGAATTAATGATTGACAGAATTCTCTAGGGTCAAATGTTTACACATTTGGGGCCGGCTGTTGAGAATTCCTATGGATCACATGACATAGCCAGTCATGGGAGGAGCTAAGTCTCCTCAGGTGCACTTAATGAGTGATAAGGTACTATTGTTTGGTGTGTTGGTGTGTGCCATATGCAATGGAACCAGACTGTCCTTTCTTTCTCTCCTAATGAGAGCCTTTGAAGAGTTGATGTGTTCCTGACTATGTAAGTTTGTGCCCTTTTGATTTGTTTCGTGATGTTAATTCCTGAGATTCTGTTTGTCTAATTCTGAAATGTTCTATGTGATTAATGATTTATTAGTTGAAGTTCTATGGTGTTAATTATATTTAAGATTCTGTTTGTTTATTTGTTTATAGAAACCATACAACTCTATATCTGATTCCTATTCTACTCTATGGCCTGATTCATCTGTTGCAATAAATGATTATGGACTGAGTACTGGACCTCTGTGTTTTAATGGACACACCATCCTGGTAGCACATTTCCTGAACCAGAACATTCCAAAAAATTACAACATGGAAAGCACCCCGGGGACATTATAGGGATCTGTTGTGTTTAATCTATTAAGTTTTGTTATGTACAAGTCTATGTCCTTTGAATTAAAGTGCGCTGTGAACTATGTTGCCTTGAAACTCATGCTGCCGTCATTCATTCATTCGCGTCCCGGACCGCCTCCTGCCTGCCAATATGGCGGTATAAACAGAGTAGGTCACGTGACGTCCGGAGCTCTATTGCTAACTGTTTGTATTTTAGTGTGTAATTTAAATGCATATAATTTTCGGTGTTATTCACCTGTGCGTTTCAGTCCTTCAGAAAGTTTTTTGTGATTGTTGCGGGCAAAAATACTTGATTATGCGGCACGTTTTCTTAAAAATGCGATGGAATATGCGGATATTTATGCGATGAAATTGCGGGAACTTGCAAAAACTGGGGTTTGATGAAAGAGAGAAAGTGATTCCCCTGTTCCCTGTTCTCACTAGGCTACTACCTTACTGTAAAGAGTCATTTCTTATTACTTCCTATGATAAGCAAGCACACTACATCACAGAAAGTGCTGGAATATTTCAGTTCATCTTGTTTTATTTCAGATCTTAATAAACACATCAAACTTACAAAACATTGATGAGTCAAACAAGTTCTGGAGCTTTACAAGAGGAATATGCTACAACTTCTGGAAAAATGAAGAAATAAAAGATTTTTAAAAAACTGTTTTACAGATTTCCGATGATGTTCACCTGAACATTATTATTACAATGTGTAAATACCACATACACAAAAGTAACAGTAAACCCTCTTTAAATTACTTTAAAAATGAATGCAAAAAATACTTAGAATCTTTAAAACACTTATCCAAAGATAAGGCAAGGCAAGTTTATTTATATAGCACATTTCATACACAATGGTAATTCAAAGTGCTTTACATAGGAGAAAATAAAATAATCAAAACAAATAAGAATAATTAAAACAGTTTAGAATAAAAAATAAAATAAAGTACAGTAAAAACAGTCGGACGAACAGTGGCACAGTGCTCATTCAGTAAATGCATGCTAAACAGAAGTGTTTTGAGTCTGGATTTGAATGTGACTACTGTAGGAGCACATCTGATCTCTTCTGGAAGCTGGTTCCAGCTGCGGCTGGCATAATAGCTAAAAGCAGACTCTCCTTGCTTAGAGTGAACCCTTGGTATTTCTAACTGATGTGATCCTAATGATCTGAGTGATCTGTTGGGTTTATATTCAGTGAGCATATCTGCAATATATTGAGGTCCAAGCCCATTGAATGATTTATATACCAGTAATAATACTTTAAAATCAATCCTAAATGTAACTGGGAGCCAGTGTAAAGACCTGAGGACTGGTGTGATATGTTCATATTTTCTGGTTCTGCTCAGAATCCTGGCAGCGGCGTTCTGTATGAGCTGCAACTGTCTTATGGTCTTTTTAGGAAGGCCAGTGAGAAGTCCATTACAGTAATCCACCCTGCTGGTGATGAAAGCATGCACAAGTTTCTCTAAGTCTTGACTGGAAACAAAGCATCTAATTCTTGCAATATTTTTCAGATGATAGTATGCTGATTTAGTAATTGCTTTGACATGACTACTGAAACTAAGGTCTGACTCTAGAGACACACCAAGATTCCTGACTTGATTTTTAGTTGTTAGACCTCTAGAGTGAAGGTATGCATTCACCTTGAGAACTTCATCTTTGTTTCCAAACGCAATGACTTCAGTTTTGTCTTTGTTTAACTGAAGAAAGTTTTGGCACATCCAGCTGTTTACTTCATCAATGCATTGGCACAGGGAGTCAATGGGGCTGTAATCGTTAGGCGATAGGGCTAAGTAGAGCTGTGTGTCGTCTGCATAGCTGTGGTAAGAGATTCTGTTCTTTCTCATTATTTGGCTCATTGGGAGCATATACAGGTTGAATAGGAGTGGTGCAAGAATTGAGCCTTGGGGGACTCCGCATGTCATGGATGTCCACTCAGACTTATGGTCTCCTATACTCACATAATAACCTCTCCCTTCTAAGTAAGACCTGAACCATTTTAGGACTATCCCAGAAAGCCCCACCCAGTTTTCCAGCCTGTCAAGAAGTATGTTGTGGTTGACAGTGTCAAATGCAGCACTGAGGTCGAGTAGTACCAGCACTGATAATTTGCCTGTATCAGTATTTAAGCGAATATCGTTTATTATCTTTATGAGCGCTGTCTCTGTGCTGTGATGCGATCGGAAACCAGATTGAAAATTGTCAAAGTATCCATTCAAGCTTAAGAATTTGTTCAGCTGATTGAAGACAACTTTTTCAATGATCTTGCCTATGAAAGGAAGATTTGAGATCGGTCTATAATTGCTTAATATGGTCTTATCTAGATTGCTCTTTTTCAGGAGGGGCTTGACAACTGCAGTTTTCAGGGAGTTTGGAAAACTCCCAGAGAGAAGTGAGGCATTTACCACTTCTAGGAGATCTGCTTCTAAACTGTTTAACACACTTTTGAAAAAAGATGTGGGAAGTGGGTCAAGGGCGCAGGTTGATGTTTTAAGGTGCTGTACGGTTTCTTCCAAAATTTTGCCATCAATTTCTTCGAAAACAGACATAGTAACTACTTTCTCAGGTAGTGGTCGGATCTGTTTGACCCCAGCACAACTCAAGGATGAGCTGATCACCTTTCTGATATTATTGATTTTCTCAGAGAAGAAAGAAGCAAACTCACTGCAGTTGCTGTCTGAGAGCATTTCACTGGGAATCTGGCTTGGGGGGTTTGTCAGTCTCTCTACAGTAGCAAAAAGAGTGCGTGTGTTGTTTAAGTTGCTGTTTATAATATTCGAGAAGAAAGTCTGTCTAGCTTTGCCTAGTTCCATATTAAAAGCATGGATGCTGTCTTTGTAGATGTTATAATGGACTACAAGTTTTGTCTTCCGCCACATGCGCTCTGCTCTTCTGCATTGTCTTTTCATATTTTGCACAGCTGTTGAGTTTCTCCAAGATGCTTTTTGTCTACCACTATTCTTCCTGACTTTCACAGGAGCAATATGATCAATTACACTTTTATTTAAAAATGAGTTAAAAGATTCAAGGAGAAAATCAACAGAGTCAGCAGATATGCTTGGTTTTAAAGATATAGCCTTCATAAATAGCACACTAGTGTTTTCATTTAAGCATCTCTTCTTGACAGACACAGATCTAGCTTCAATGGCAGGAGAGATCAAAATATCAAAGAAAATACAGAAATGATCAGACAGTGCTACATCCTTAATAACAATCGATGAGAGGTTTAGACCCTTACTGATAAGTAAATCTAGAGTGTGTCCACGATTATGTGTGGGTCCATTTACATGCTGTGTCAGATCAAAAGTTTTTAAAACAGTTTTGATTTCTTTTGCCATATTGGTTTCTGCATTATCTATGTGAATGTTAAAATCTCCAGCAATGGCAAAACAGTTAAACTCAGAGGAAATTGTTGATAACAGTTCTGTAAAGTCCTCAGCAAAGGCTGGAGAGTATTTTGGAGGCCTGTAAACAATGATAAGTAAAATACGTGGAGCACCTTTTAACACAATACCCAGATATTCAAAAGATGGGTAATTCCCAAGTGATATTTGCTTACATTGATAGACATCTTTAAAAGAGCAGCTAAGCCCCCGCCTCTCTTACCCGCTCTGCAAACACTCATAAAAGTAAAGTTAGGAGGGGATGTTTCATTGAGGACTGTTGCACTGCAGCTGTCTTCTAGCCAAGTTTCATTTAGCAACATAAAGTCCAGGTTGTATGTGGTTATTAAGTCGTTGACTAGAAGTGATTTATTTTTAAGAGAGCGGATGTTTAAAAGTGCTAACTTAACAGTCTTACTTTTTGTCCCCACAGCGATCTTAGTTTGCCGTGTAATAGGCACCAGATTAGATGGGTTTGCTGTACGGCTTTTGAAGGCCTTAGACCTTCTATCATGTAATTGAACAGCAATAGAGAAAGATTCAGACACACTGGGTTCACACTTGTTTTGTAAACATTTAAGAAAGTTACTGTTGTCATAGCGGGGACCCGACACATATCACTGAGAGCTGGTGTCAGTTGTTTTTGGTTCACCGCGAGCCGCTGGAGGAGGGTGCGGGCCCTGGCGCTGTGGCAGAGGCCCTTGGAGAATTGTCTCTTTCCTTTGAAGTTTGGTAAGATATTTTTTTTTTTTTTTTTTCTTGCACCCCCCTCTACAATGGTTATTGAATGTTGTTTTGTTTGATGTTATTGTATGAGATATATATATACACACACACATGGACATTTAGGATGGACATACAATTGGAAAAGTGTATTTATTTTATTGTTCCCTATTTGGTTTGTAAATTGATATTGTTCACAAAAAAAAAGATGATGTTCACGTCGTGTAATTACGTCACTTCATAACGTTCCCATGGCAACAGGGAAAACGGCGGCTCTTGTGTGAAGCAAACGCAACATTTCTCAACTTTCTGCTAAGATAGGCTATATGTGACTTTTTCGCAACGAAAATGCGAGGATTATGAAATCATGCAACACCCACATATTTTGCGCGGAAATCGGCAATTTATGTGGCGAAAGTGCGGCGTATAGACCCTTTTACTGTTTGTACACAATGATGACGTGGCAACGTATGCGCGCGCATATCGGCAACGGAAGTATGGCGAGAATCAGCCCATATAAAGTGGGCGCTGCAGACGCGAGCATTTTTTTATTATATCCTCGCTCCAGTCAACACGTTTAATGGCCTGCAGCCACAGGCGCGCCGGTTCTTCTGAAACGGCCGTGATCCTGTCGGAATCCTATAAAACTTAAGCCCCTTGGTGGAATATCGATTAGTGCGACCGTAAACGCAACAACCAGACATTTTGATGCTGGGAAACTGTTTTGATAAACTTTCGGAGTTGCTAACACGTTAGAGCCAGTGGGAAACAACACCACTTCCGTTGCCAAAATGCGCGCGCAACTCTTTGATCACGTGGGCCGTAAAAGGGTCTATTTGGAAAAAAAAAATGCGGATCCCGCATAAATATGAGGACTTTTGCTGATTACGCATAATCGCGTTTTTCTGGAGGGACTGTTTTCTATTACTGCATTTATTTTGTGCAAGTGATATGAGTAACTTTAAAGAGCATCTATTTCATAAATCATTATCTGGTGTTTATAAGCAGCGCATACAGTATTTTACTGTGTGTAAAATATACACAAACCTAGCTTTATTAAATTGTTTGTGTTAACTACAGCTAAAAATGTAGATTAATCGCAATTATTAAGATTTTTTTCGCCGTTGTTTTTATATATTAAGATAATTGATGCAAATTAAAGCACTGAAAACTGAAATGTTGCATTCACGCCAACTCGGAGATGTTCTTGGACTCGGAATTATGCGTTTCTATGGCAACACTATCAACAACAGTGGTCAGGTGGTACAAGTCGGACTTTTTAACAAATAAATGTAACAGATTTTCTTTACGCAGAACACTGATCTCTCAAATCGTAATCTCTTAAATACAGTAATTATGGCATGATGTGAAAGCAGATGAAATAACTGAATGGTGATAATAAGAATGTTAAACTGCTGAACTATGATCTTGTTTTCCTCCGAGTGTCCAGTCAGACCCGTGATGGACGGTTCCAGAGAAACAGAATAATTACAGCTCAGATTCTTCCACTGAAGTCGTCTTCCTTTTTAAAACAAAGCGAATAAACTAAAACCATTTTAAAAATCATTACATGAAATAAACTAAACTAAATGAAATCACAAAATCGAGAACATAGCCTACGTTTTTGTAAAATTACAGAGACGTTGACATTTTTTGGCTATTTATAGATTTTTTATTATTATTTTGCAGTTCCTGCTTTAAATAAAAATAGGCACACAGACCCGTGATGCAAGTTTCTGGAGAAACACTGTAAATATATGACGACACATTCCTGACATGATTGTTCTTAAAGGAAAGCGAGTAAACACTGTTTTATGTCCATATGAACAAAGCACCTCAGATTACTATCATTCTTCAGAAGGAAATCCGAGTCTGTCTTTAAATCAAGTCTGGTCTAGTTCAGGATAACTGTAGATAACATTGTTCAGAGACAGTAACGGTGAAGTGTTTCATCTGTCGCGTGCGAATGCTTGTCATATTTGAGTTCGTGTGTCTTTAAAAGCTGTGGAGAAGCAGCGGTTCCGCGGAAAGCGTCTGAAACACGATTAGCCTGAAGGGGCTTAAACTGAGACACAAGTTTCATCAGAGCAAGGACATTCCCGGCTGTATCCAGAGAAGAGTTTTCTCCTCACACACGGTTATTTCCCAGAAACCCTCACGTTTACAGTATGCAGCTTCAGAAAGAGATTTTAATGAGATGAATAAACTTTACCTGATGTAAACACAACACTGCGATCAAACTGAGGCGATTTATGCTGCCTTTCAGAATTATCGTAAATACGAGTTTCCTAATCGGAAAATACACATCGATGCCCTCTCAAGTTGTAACATGAATAAGCGGGATAATGTATAGCGAGGCGGTTGTTATAGCGAATACAAACCCGACAAGCCGATTATTCTTGAGTCAGCCTGAAGGGTTTGTATTCACTATAACAACCGCCTCGCTATACATTATCCCGCTTATTACATGGCTACCTTACCTACATTAGAATTCTACCAAGCCATGTAATAATGTAGTATATTTATGGTTGACAACATTGAAACGAAGACATTTAAGCAGTGTTAATTTCGTCGAGGAATAATTTTCATCATAATTTGTCAACATTTTTATTTTTTTATTTTAGAAAATTATACGGTAACTAAATAAAAACGGGTTTGAAGGGAAAAAACTATGACGAAAATATCTTGACATTTTAATCTACGGATGCTGAGGAAGGCGTTAGGAGGGTGATGTCATCATCCGCTCTTAAAGGGACAGCAGCCTAATAAACCTGAGCTAACATCAGGAGACAAAATCACTATGTTTGAGACTAATCCTTATTAAAGTTTGTCAATCTATATTTAATTCATACAAATACATAAGTCTGCTTGAAAGAAGGAAGAATGTTTTATGCAAGTTGTTATAAAGAATGCACCATTAAATAAAAAGACCATGTTCTTGTTTCTTTATGAGAAGTGGTTTTATTTATTAATTGTAAGATAAATAAAGACATGTTATGAATGTCACAGCAGGAAAATCTGTGTGTGTATCGCATGCACAACCCTTAATATCACTCACCAGGTTCAGAGATGTTTTGACTGTTGACTAAAATCTTATATTTAAACGACTAAAACAAACAATTCACATGACTAAAATATGACTAGAAGTCCAAAGACTATGACTAAAACGAAATCAAAATTTGCTGTCAAAATCAACTCTATTTCAGGCAAGTTTATGAAAAATGCAATACGTCCATAAAAAAGTTTAGTTTTACGTCTTTACTCTGATGTGATCACATTATGCATGTACACAAACACACAAATCAGACATGTTCATTCAGTTTGATATATTTATATATATAATGCATGTATAAAATTAAACAGATACAGCTGTTTTCATATACAAAAGGCCAATAAAAGCAGGAAGTGTGAAAGAGTTAGTTGACGAAGGCACTCTCCTCATCCACCGTGTTCCAGTTAACATGTGATCATGTGACACAATAGTGCTGTGGTCAGGCAGAACAGTGCAGATCTGAGCCGGCGAGTGGCGGCACCAGTGGAATGTTGCTCTCAATACAAAAAATAATCATCTATGCAAAAACATCCAACAGAAACAACCCAGCATCAGGAGCTTAAGGAGTGATCCTGGTTCTGGTTACACTCAATAGTGTTCAAGAGTCAGAACGTTCACAAATAAACACAAGACTTCAGTTATGACACATCACATGTCCATAGGAGGAGTTTAAGACATAAAAGTGGAATGAGTGCGGAGTGTTTGAGACGCGTTACACACACTAAACTAACACTGAAGGCTTTACTCTAACTACACATGCTCAGTTCGGCAGCTTCACCGTTACCCATCATGCTCTCTGATGCAGCTGTCAATCACACCACACAACCAAACCATCGTACACACACAAACATGCGTATCTTTGGGGAACATTATGGAAAATTATAACAAACTGCAGAAATAATATACCATAGTTTATAAAAAAATAAAACTACTTTACTAATATTTTTAATGTAATTCAGTCATGAAAATCTGGTCACAAAAATGACACAAATGATATTATGTTGTTTTGTGGTGAAATGTGACATGGAGGCATGCAAAACAAAAACATTTAAATCAATAATAAATTTACAAAACATATTACTTAACTGGCCATTTAAGTATTTATACATCATGGCATTTAAAAATAAAAGTTTTACAGTGATATTTTTAATATTATGCAGTCACAAGAAAATCTGTTTCTAAAGAAAGGCTCCATTTGCTCTATGAAAATTATTTTTTGGTTTAATTGATTTTGTGGTGAAATATGCACAAAAAAAAAAAAAGCTTAACCATTAACTAAATAAAAATAATTGAATAGTCACATGTAAAATAAGCACATTTCCCCCCATAACTCTCATGAATCATTATTATTGTAATATTATTATTATTATGCAAAATGCAATATTTCTGCATTGTGTAGTGATTACGTTGATTTAAATGCATTGAATAGACATTGCATGACAGTAATCTTGAACATAAAGTAGATCTATACTGCACTACAGCACTGGTGTGTGTGTGTGTGTGTGTGTGTGTGTGTGTGTTGTGTGTGTGGTGTGTGTGTGTGTGTGTGTGAGGGGGAATGTAATCTTGAACATAAAGTAGATCTATACTGCATTACAGCACTGATGTGTGTGTTGTGTGTGTGTGTGTGTGTGTGTGTGTGTGTGTGTGTGTGTGTGTGTGTGTGTGTGTGTGTGTGTGTGTGTGTGAGAGGGAATGCCACAGGACTGCATTTCACAGGCAAAATCTGATGAGTTTGGTTTTGTGGTGAGACTCTACATCCGCAATCCTCACTGCGCGCACACACACACACACACACACACACACACACACACACACACACACACACACACACACACACACACACACACACACACACACACACACACACACACACACCACACACAAACTCATCAGGGATCATCAGTCCAGCTCTAGTTCTTCCTGATGTCGGCGTACACCACCGGCTCCATCTTGTGGATCGAGGCGTTCTGGCTGCCAGAGTGATCCAGCTGAGCGTAGATCACCGGCCCCTGATCACACACACACACACACACACACACACACACACACACACACACACACACACACACACACACACACACACACACACACACACACACCCCACACACAACCGTTACTCATCACACACACAATATACTACTCATTTATTATGAAAACACTGTAGCAGCAATAATAATACTAATAATACAAAAAAAATCTATAATTATATTTTTTGTGTGTATTTTTCTGTTCTTATTCTTAACTGTTCTTAATTCAAAATATTTGTATTACAAACATTAAATAAATATATTACTGTTGCACTATTCACCAAATTACTACTGCTTATTTTTATAATGCTGTAACACACGGTTAACATTAGTTAACATGAACTATGAATGGAAAATGCTTCTAAAACATTTAATGATTATTTCAACATTTACTAATGCATTATTAAAATTAGTGATGACCGATATGTCTGATATTGGCGTGTATCGGCGATAGCTTCACCGGCAGTATTTACAGTCAGGCGCGTGCACAGGCAGCTGTTGCTGGATGCACTGCCCCTCCACTAGCAGCGCTGAAGCGGCTCTTCAACACAACTGTAAGTCTTAAACTTTCAAAGCCTCTTTTAACTGTTTGACTCATAGACTGTAAAAAAGAGTTAGTTTGCTGAAATATCGCCATACACTTTGAAAGTGGAAACCGTCGCTCTGTGTGTGCGGCGCGCGCACTTGTAACGTTAGCTCAGCAAGTCTGTGTCCACATGTTAAACGGGAGTGCCTCGTCTAGGGAGCGGAGCTCTCTCTCTCTCTCTCTCTCTCTCTCTCTCTCTCTCTCTCTCTCTCTCCCTCCCTCCTCTCCTGAGCTGTAGCTGTGCACGTGCTAGCTGTGTGTGTAGAGTTTTGTGTAATTTTTATGTTGTAAATTGAGTGAGCAAAAGCAGTATTGGTCATCGGCTGAGGCTGATGGGAAAAATCCATATCGGTCGATCCCTAATTAAAATAATACTTATATTAGTTACTACACTATAATATAACATGAGTGAGAGCTTGGGTGTGTTCTCAGTACTGTCAAAATAAAAGTCCTGCCTCAAACTCAAAAGGCCATTGCACACTGAGTCCGAATTTTTCGTCTGCGTTTTTTCGTGTTCATCAGCCTAAAAATTCGTCACGCACAGAAACCTTGCACACTGAGTCCGATGCGTATTTATTAAACCTTTGTGGAAAAAACGCAAAAAATACAAAATGGATTCGTCAAGCAGTGAGGATTATTTTGTTGCCCTCTCTCTTCTTTAAAAGAGAAAAAGAAGATCCATCCAATCTTGTGCCGAGAGGAAGGAGAGTTTCAGCTCCTTATCAAAGAGTTGCGCAATTATCCCGAGCGATTCAAAATTTACCTCAGAATGTCAATGGAACAGTTTGATGCTTTGCTAGCGATACTGGAGCCACATATTAAAAAGAAGACCACCAAAAAAGACACACACACACACACACACACACACACACACACGGGCGGCAGAAACGCTGGGCATACAGAACAGCTGTAGCCTATACAGGTTTGTTTATCATACAGTACTTTGTGCTGCGAGACGAAGTGTATCAACTTGTCAGATGCCATTCTGGATTGTGTCGTTCGCGGTGGATCTCTTAGATATATATCTATGGGTGGATCTGAATTGTCAAAAAAAAACTCAAAATGCTGGCTGTGGATGCAAAAAACGCAGAAAATCGAACCTGATCCGAATTTTATTATGACGGACGAAAGTTTCGGAGGCAGTGTGCAAGCATGATTGACATAACGTGAGGTCGATTTTTTTTTTTTTTTTTAACGTGCGAAAATTTCAGATGCAAATTTCGGACTCAGTGTGCAATGGCCTAAACACTCCAAATATCTGCCAATAAATATCAGTCTGGCTTAGATATAATCACCGTCCAGCTAAACATTAAGACACCCCCCCCCCCCCCCCCCCCCCACACACACACACGAGATGCATGAGGAAAGGAAACTACCGGTATTCATATAAACACAGGATCTGCACTGATGACACAGTCTCTCTCACTTTCACACTCACTCACTCACTTTCACACTCACTCACTCACTCACTCTCACACTCTCTCTCTCACACTCACTCACTCTCTCTCACACTCACTCACTCACTCTCACACTCTCTAACACTCACTCACTCTCTCTCACACTCACTCACTCTCTCACACTCACTCACTCACTCACTCTCACACTCTCTCTCTCACACTCACTCACTCTCACACTCTCTCCTCCACACTCACTCACTCACTCACCTCTCCCTCACACTCACCTCACTCACACCTCTCTCACACTCACTCACTCTCTCTCACACTCACTCCTCTCACTCACTCTCACTCTCTCTCACACTCACTCACTCTCACACTCTCTCACACTCACTCACACTCACTCACCACTCTCACACTCCTCTCACACTCACCTCTCACACCACTCCTCACATCACTCACACACTCACTCACTCTCTCTCACTCACACTCACTCACTCTCTCTCACACTCTCTCTCACTCTCACTCACTCTCACACTCTCTCTCTCACTCACTCTCACACTCTCTCTCTCTCTCACTCACTCACACTCTCTCTCACTCTCACACTCTCACTCACTCTCACTCACTCACACTCTCTCTCACTCACACTCTCTCACATTCACTCTCTCTCACACTCACACTCACTCACTCACTCACTCTCTCACACTCACTCTCTCTCACACTCTCACTCACTCACTCACTCACTCACTCTCTCTCACTCTCACACTCACTCACTCACTAACTCTCTCTCACACACACTCACTCACTCACTCTCACACTCACTCACACTCTCTCCTCACTCACTCACTCACTCACTCACTCACTCACTCACTCACTCACTCACTCATCACTCACTCACTCACTACATCTCACTCATCACTCTCACTCACTCTCCTCTCCACTCATCACTCCACTCACTCTCTCTCACTCTCTCTCTCTCACACTCCCTCTCTCACACTCCCTCACTCACTCTCTCTCTCTCTCTCTCTTACTCACACTCTCTCTCACACTCTCTCACACTCACTCTCACTCACTCTCTCTCACTCTCTCTCTCACACTCCCTCTCTCACACTCCCTCACTCACTCTCTCTCTCTCTCTTACTCACACTCTCTCTCACTCACTCACTCACTCTCACACTCACTCTCTCACACTCCCTCTCTCACACTCCCTCTCACTCACTCACTCTCTCTCTCTCCCCTCTCTCTCTCTCTCTCTCTCACACTCACACACACACACACTCTCAGTGAGTGGGTCGTACCTGTACGGGTGCGGAGGGGCTGGAGCAGCGTGAGTTGTCGTTACTCGACTCCGCCTTCTTCCCCACCCGAGTGTTCTGTGAGCTCACACTCTCTAACGAGGTGCAGCTACACACACACACACACACAGAAATGGACGCAGACACAAATGAGATGACAAGATGACACAAGCGAATATGATACAAACGCCGCAACACCAGCTGCTCAGAACACACACACACACAGAAGGGATGACCGGCAGACGGGCTTAATGACACACACACGCGCGCGCAGACACACAGAAGGTATGAGCAGCAGACAGGGTTAATGACACACACACACACACACACACACACACACACACACACACACACACACAACACCGCAGAGACGTGATGCCTCGTATTTCACACACAATCATGATTTTTGTCATATTTAATGAACTTTGCATCATTAATTCTTTTGATTACCGGGAAGCTGCTTCATAATGTTCACTCGGTGTGACTGATGTTAACTCACCAAAACATTTTTGCAGTCCTAATATATTTAAAAAAAATTATGCAGCTCATCATGTATGATGTGTGTGAAATATGAGTCGAGAGGTTAGTGAGGTTCATCTGATGGCGGTTCACCGGTCCGACACACACCTGTGACTAGAATCTGGTTTAGTGTCAAAACCTCTGTCCTGTCGTCATGCTCCATGCACACACACAGTTAATTGGTTAACCCAGGTGACCTACGACCCCAGAGTGTGATGAAGCCACATACCCTTCGTAGTCGTGAGTAGGCTCCTGTCGCCGGATGATGAGGTACGTGACCACAGAGATGATGATGATGCCGATCACGGCCCCGATCACACCGCCCACGATCACTGCAGCGCTGGTGTGTGGAAGAGCCTCTGAACACACACAGAGAAACACCACCATCACACACACACACACACACACACAGAGAAACACCACCGTCACACACACACACACACACACAGAGAAACACCACCGTCACACACACACACACACAGAGAAACATCACCGTCACACAGAGAGAAACAACACCGTCACACACACACACACACACAGAGAAACACCACCGTCACACACACACAGTCACACACACAGAGAAACACCACCGTCACACACACAGTCACACACACACAGAGAAACACCACCGTCACACACACACACACACACACACACAGAGAGAAACATCACCATCACACAGAGAGAAACATCACCGTCACACACACACACACAGAGAAACACCACCGTCTCAAACACACACACACACACACAGAGAAACACCACCGTCACACACACACACACACACAGAGACAAACATCAC
Source organism: Chrosomus eos (assembly GCA_036326025.1). NCBI lineage: Eukaryota > Metazoa > Chordata > Actinopteri > Cypriniformes > Leuciscidae > Chrosomus > Chrosomus eos. Next base: position 31,713,881 of record CM070841.1, read on the forward strand.
CGTCACACAGAGAGAAACATCACCGTCACACACACACACACACAGAGAGAAACATCACCGTCACACAGAGAAACATCACCGTCACACACACACACACAGAGAAACACCACCGTCACACACACACACACACACACACAGAGAGAAACATCACCGTCACACACACACACACACACACACACACACAGAGAAACACCACCGTCTCAAACACACACAGAGAAACACCACCGTCTCAAACACACACAGAGAGAAACATCACCGTCACACAGAGAGAAACATCACCGTCACACACACACACAGAGAGAAACATCACCGTCACACAGAGAGAAACATCACCGTCACACACAAACACAGAGAGAAACATCACCGTCTCACACACACACACACACAGAGAAACATCACCGTCACACACACACACACACACACAGAGAAACATCACCGTCACACACACACACACACACACACACAGAGAGAAACATCACCGTCACACACACACACACACACACAGAGAAACATCACCGTCACACACTCACACACACACACACACACACAGAGAAACATCACCGTCACACACACACACACACAGAGAGAAACATCACCGTCACACACACAGAGAGAAACATCACCGTCACACAGAGAGAAACATCACCGTCACACAGAGAGAAACATCACCGTCACACACACAGAGAGAAACATCACCGTCACACAGAGAGAAACATCACCGTCACACAGAGAGAAACATCACCGTCACACAGAGAGAAACATCACCGTCACACACAAACAGACACACAGAGAAACACCACCGTCTCAAACACACACACAGAGAAACATCACCGTCACACAGAGAGAAACATCACCGTCACACACACACACAGAGAAACACAGACAAACATCACCGTCACACACACGCCACCGTTCACACCGTCACACACACGCCACCGTTCACACCCTCCCGCTAGCGGGACACTTATGTTTACTTCAATATTTTACTACTAAATCCTACTCTAATCATGGCAAACTATATATCGTTGGAAAGGTCTAAGACTCAATAATACATATTTGTTGATGGTTTTGCAGAAAAATAGATGTTGAAAGAGTAATGGATTAATATATATGAAAAGAGTGAACATCAAAAAATCTGTAGCTGAGTTTTCACCTTTGTAATAACAAAGTCAACAACCACACTTTTAATCATTCAAACTTTGATTTTCGTGCTCAAAGTTCATAAAAGAAACATTGATTCTAGTATTTAGCCAAAAATATTCCGAAAATAATATTATACATATAGAGAATATCTACCAACCCTATGCTGTATACATTATTGCAAAACCAAATAGATTTTATTACAAAATGCCCATTATAATTTATTCATTCAATACATGATAATAGTTGTAAATAGTTGTTGTTAAAAATGTTTGTGGTTTAATTGTCATAGTTTTCTTTTGATTCATTGTCTTATTTGTTTGTTCCAAATGAATTTGTTATAGAAATGTAACATTTATTTGTATAAAAGCAATCAAACAAATAGTAAAAAAAAAACATATCAATGTGTGCTGTGGTGTCATATGCCAGATCAAGTAACTCCTTTAGGAATCTGTGCCTGACCCCTAGTGGAGTTTTGGTGATGCAGATTAAAGTCTCACAGAAAACTCTTTTTTTTTTAGATATTTTTTAGATATACTCATTTTTAACACAACTTGGTTAGAATTATGGCTTTGACTTTGTCATTTTTAGGCTGAAACCTATATTAATTTATATATTTAATAAAAGAATTTTTTTATATTTTTATATAATATAAATTATATTATTATATTTTCATTACAAACTTAAACTTCAATCATTTTTATATAATTTAATTCTAATAATTTATTCCACTTCAGCAATAATCTGCCAAGTGTCCTCTTTTAAAACAGACCAACCGTAAGTCTTTATTCCAAAGGGTTCATGAATTACGACCGTTTAAGTTTGGGTAGTGCATTTTCACGTCAATGCTCAAAAAGGGAGGTGAGTTGGGGTTAATGCGTTCTTGATTTATTCCTCCCCAAAAAAACTAATTGAACGTTAGTGTTTAATGTTACAAAATCTTTCTATTTCAGATAAACGCTGTACTTTTGAACTTTCATTTCATCGAAGAATCTTGAAAAAAATGATACTCAACTGTTTTCAACATTGATAATAATCTTCATAAATGTTTCTTGAGCATCAGATCATCATATTATAGTGATTTCTGAAGGATCATGTGACACTGAAGACTGGAGTAATGATGATAAATTCAGCTTTGATCACAGGAATAAATTACACTTTACTATATATTCACATAGAAAACAGCCGATTTACACTGGAATAATATTTCACAATATTACTGTCAAATAATAAAATAAATTCAGCTTTGGTGAGCAGAAGAGACTTCTTTCAAAAACATGAGAATCAACAAAACGGAGGCTTTCGACACTTCTTATTTTTTGCATTGTTTATTATATTAGGGCCCTATAAAATCCGTTTTATTTTTTCCCAAATTCCGTTTTATTTTTTCCCAAATTCCGTTTTTTCCGTTTTAATTTTTGCAAATTCCGTTTTAATTTTTGGGAATTCAGTTTTTTTTTACCCTTTACTGTTATTTTAGTTGTAAAAAGAGTGTGCTTTTAATGTTAATGCTTAAAATGTACACAAATAAAATAGGCATTTACTCTTAAAATGACAAATACTTGCATGATGAAACATAACACTGTAGGCCTACTCTAAGAACTTCAAGTAACAACAAAATATCGTTATGAGCTTTAAACTGTCCTGTAAAATAAATTATATTAGTTTATAGAAGTTAAAATAAAAGTCACACTCTAGCTGTGTCCCAATGTGGACACTATCCATCCTAAATAGTATGTGAGTGTGACATTAGTAATTGTCAATACTATTTTGGGCATAGTATGCATATTGGGACGCAGCTTCTGTCTCTCTCTCGCGCACTGTCGAGTGCGCTCAGGGACACCGTCCCAATGTGCATACTATGCCCTAAATAGTATTGAAAATTACTAATGTCACATACTATTTAGGATGGATAGTGTGCACATTGGGACGCAGCTTCGTTCTCTCTCGCGCGCTCTCTCTCGGTCTCTCTCTCGCGCTCTCGACTCGGACACACACACTCGGTCCGGCACCTCATAGACAGACGTGCACGGAGGGGATTTTGTGTGTGTGCGTGCGAGCCGCGGAGAGCCGCTTCGCCATGCTTTCAGTGGAAACGCGGCTATTGTTTTGATGCCGTCATGAGCTGAAATGACGGTTGCGTCGCCCAGATTTGCTTCCCCGTCTGCATTTTCCCCAGACATACGTTCTTCTCCCACACAAAAAACGAATTTCAATCCAAATATGTAAAATTCCGCGTTAACACTAGATTCCGCGTTAATTGGCCAATTCCGCGATTCCGTGATCACGGAAATTATAGGGCCCTATTATATGTACACATCATTATTGTGTTAATAATGTTGAATGAGAATAAGTTCCTCTTCAGCATCTCTTCTCTGATGATGTGGGCGGAGCTATAACCTGTCACTACACATGAGCCAATAGCAAACCACAACCATCCAATCAGTTCCCCACAGACACAACCAAGCCCCGCCCACAGACACAAGCCCCGCCCACACGTGTTGTTGCTCGCCCACCTTTCATGACCACTCTGACTTTAGTGACGGACATCTGTCCGGTGATGTCCGGGGGATTCTTCACGTCGCAGCTGAAGGTGCCGTTGTCCTTGAACTGCATCTGGATCACGCGGATCGACGCGTCCTTCTTGTTCATGTCTCCGGCCCATTCCACACGGGACTTAAACTGCGGGAGCGAGCCCGGAAAATGCTTCCCACCGGAGTGATAGAAGATCTGTGGAGGACCACAACATCCATGATGATCACATGATGCCTGATATTATTATAAATACACATATGAGCCTGAACCACAAAACCAGTCACATGGGTCGTTGAAATTGAGTCAGCAGAACAATTTTGTGTATTGTTGGCTATTGCCACAAATATACCCGTGTGACTGGTTCAGGGACACAGATGCAGACTCACTGAAGTGGGCTGTCCCGTGTCTCCCTCCGCTAGGAAATACCACGTCACTGAAGCCGCACTCCCGACCACCTCTTTAGACTTAAAACTGCAGCTCAGAGTCGCTGTGGTCCCGTTCTCCACAAACACCTCGGCGGGAGTGAACACGTCTATCGCCGACACGCCTGGAACACAGACACACACCTGTCAGTCATACATCACCTTACAGGAGCACTACTGGGGTTTCAATCTGGTAGCATTTCATGCTATTACGGCTGGGTTAAAAATATTTTAATTGATCAAAATTATTTTAACATGCTGGTGCTCTTCTGTCATTTTTGACCGAAAAAAGATTTTTTTGTTTGATTTTTTTACTTCATCGGAATGGTACGAATCTTGGTAAATGTTTTGCCACTTATTATGAGAACACAAACTCGTGGTCCTGACTGGAACAGGTGATGCTGCTGTAATAATAGTCACACGTGTGCTGCTCGCGGTCAGAAATGAGCGAGACGGATTTCCTCTAGTGGAAGCGTGTGGAACTGCAGCCGATCAACATCTCACTGAAACATCATTTACTGGCATATCACACTCAACTTCTTTACATTTATGGCTTTGATTTTTCTCACAGTTTTAGAGTAAAACGTGTTTTTGAAAATATAGATTTCATATAAAAATTTTAAATTCTATATTTGTGCATTTTTCATGACAAAAAAACGTAAAATTCGGTAACTTTTTTAGTTCACTTTTTTCACGTCAGCAATAATCTGCCAAGTGTCGGCTTTAAAAAGAGATCAAACTTCAGTCTGTGCTTTAAAGCATTCAAGATTTAGCACAGATTACGCAGGGTTGCCAACTCTCACGCTTTCAGCATCAATCTCACGCACACGCAAAAAAAATCACGCCAAAATCCATTTTTCTCCCCTCTCAATCCGCTAATATTCTGTAGATGACTAGACTACCACAGCGTATTAGGGGCGGCGTGACGATCGGGAGAGTCGGGACGTTTCCCGGTGGGCCGGTAGTGTTTCGGTCTGATAATAGTTAAGGCCATTGCACACTGAGTCCGAAATTTTCGTATGCGTTTTTTCGTGCTCGTCAGCCTAAAAATTCGTCACGCACAGAAACCTTGCACACTGAGTCCGATGTCTATTTATTAAAGCTTTCCGGGAAAAAACGCAAACAATACAAAATGGATTCGTCAAGCAGTGAGGATGATTTTGTTGCCCTCTCTCTTCTTTAAAAGAGAAAAAGAAAGAGGAAATATTGGGTCCATCCAATCCTGAGATTGCGCCGAGAGGAATGAGAGTTTCAGTAAGGAGTTGCGAAATTATCCCGAGCGATTCACAATTTACCTCAGAATGTCAGTGGACAACATGACATCATGACTTTTGCGCAAACATACACGCCACTTTCAAGTCAAGTGGCGTGTTATTTATACGCATTTTGAGCTATCCGCGTGTATGCGTGTATATCTACGCCGTTATGTCCGAGTGATTCCGCGTGTATGTACTAATGTAATGTAACGTTAAGTCAACGGCGTTCATAAACACGCTGAAAAGCAATTATGCGTGTTGATAGCACGCCAAAAATGGAAATACGAATTGGCGTGTCATACGCAGTTTCATGAGATCAGTCTGCAGTGGAACAGTTTGATGCTTTGCTAGCGATACTGGAGCCACACATTAAAAAGAAGACCACCAATCTCCGTGAACCAGTCGATCCTGAACAGAGACTGGCAGTGTGTCTAAGGTATGGATACACACACATTTTGTTTTTCATACTGTACTTTGTGCTGTAAGACGAAGTGTATCAACCTGTCAGACGCCATTCTGGATTTTGTCGTTCGCTTATACGATGGATCTGAATTGTCAAAAAACCTCTCAAACTGCTGCTACGGATGCGAAAAACGCAGAAAATCGAACCCGATCCGAATTTTTTTATTACGGACAAAATTTTTGTAGACAGTGTGCAAGCGTGATTGACATCGTTTTTTGTTTTGTTTTTTTTACGTGCAAAAATTTCGGATGCGAATTTCGGACTCAGTGTGCAATGGCAGTTCTACATTGCAAGTTCTTAGTAACTCCATAATGTAAATAAATGCATCGATCCGCAGAGTTTGTTTGAGTTCTTCAGTGGTCTAGTGGTAGATCTTTTGCCAAGCGTGTCAGAGGTTACAGGTTCTAATCCGCACTCGCGTAGTTTTTTTTTCTCTCTCTCATCCAAACTGAATATGTTCATCAGTGGTTACAGTCTATATCAAGCAGAGACACATTTGTGTGCATTTTATTTTGTGATTTCACTGGAACGAATAGAGTCTCAGCAACGGCGATAGATTGAAGAGCGCGTCCGAGTGAAGACACAGAGAACACTATCCATGACACTGATAGCAGCGGATACGACCGCTCAGCTTGAGTTAAAAAACAACAGATTTTAGCCCTAGATCTCTTATTTAATAGCGAACTAAATGAATGCCCTGCTAGTTAACTGGAGATGTTTTATTTATTTGTGGTATGTACACATCCGTGCCTCAATGTTTCAAAAAGTGGTGGGGGACAATATCGATCCTGAGAAAAGGCGGTGGAGAATGTCCCACAGGGATGGAAATTAGCACCCGCCACCAGCCAAATGCGGGTGATTTTGTGTTGTGGCGGGTAAACTCGCTTCACTTACCGGCCACCGTGGCGGGTAAATAAAAATTGCATACTGTTTCACCCGGACGGCGGACACTTTTAGAGGAGGCACACGTTCAACACCCTTGCGCTTTTTCCGTCGAGGCTCGGCGTGGGACCGCGAGAGGCGGTTTGCCCTCCAAAGGGAGAGATAGCCGCGAGCGCATGGTGTATTTTTTGGGCGGGGTAGCTCTCTTGTGTAGTAAAGAGCTAGCCGCGCGTACATCTACCCGCGCGCTTCTTCCGTCGAGGCTTGAGCGCGAGAGGCGGTTTGCCGTCCCAAAGGAGTGAGAGAGTGAGTGAGAGGCGCGATCAAAGTGTGTGTGAGTGAGACGCGATCAGTGGAAACATAAAAAAATACAGGACATCATTCAAACTGCAAAGTGTTTACTTATATTTGTGTACACTCGCAATAAAACACAACATTGTGCTTTTGTCACACTCTAAACTCTTGTCAAACTGTAACCTACAACTGTCACCCAACCCCACACGCACAGTTTTAAAAGCAAAACATGTTTATCCAACCCCATTTCAAACAGGTTACATCTTTTGGACATATCGCATTGGTTTTCATTTCTTGTCCTCGGAGTCTGAGCACTAATCTTTTTTTTTTTAAAGGTACACATTCTACATTGATTAAAAAAGAAAATCAAATGTGTTTTTAATGGTAGTATTTTTTTATATGGAAATCAATTATTTATAATTCAGATGAGAATAAAGTTAAAGTTAATGAAAATTAAAGAAAACAAATATATTGATCTGAAATATAGCAAATTAATTTTAAATTCATTCAGGTACAATTTCCAAACATATCTCAAGGTCTGTTTGTCTTTTTATTAATTTAATTAATAAACTAATTATATAAAACTATTGTCAGTGCACTACAAATTAACTGGTTCTATGCCTTTATTAATAAATTGTATACAACTTAAAAATACAAGGCTTAAGACATTTATAAAAATGCCTTCTGCATTTTTGTTTTGCTTTTCACTCAATTGTACCGAAATCGTACCGAACCGTGACGTCTGAACCGAGGTATGAACCGAACCGTGACTTCTGTGTACCGTTCCACCCCTAATGCAATACAGTTTCATTATCAGGGTGGGAAATTAGCACCAGCCACCAGCCAATGGCTGGTACTTTTTCAAAGTGGCTGGTGACTTTGCCTTGTATACCAGCCACAGTGGCTGGTAGATTGTAAAACATATTTTTATTGGTTACTACTTAAAGGATAACTCCGGTATTTAACACTTTGAGTCTATTTTCTAGTTTGTTTTGGATGAACTAGAGTGGTGGACTTAGAAATTTTGACGATGGGTCCTGTCTCGAGTTTTTGACTATGGCATAAGTCTCTTTATTAGACATTCTCTGGTTGTAGTCTTTTCGCTCGGTTCTCCGTCTCTCAGAAGGCTAGCGTGAGCAGAGCAACTGATCACCATCAAGTGGTCGGGAGTGTGCTAACGCTTCAGACTCAAATATCCAGCGGAAGTTTATACGCGGTTGTGAGGTATCTGAAAATATAGTTCTACTATAGTAAATAACACGGATTGAAAGCATACATTGCGCCGATATATTTGTTTTTAATCATCAACGAACACCACTAACCACTCGGTGAGTTGCACAGTTTTGAGAGCTAATGTTAAGTGTTGTTTTAAGCACATGTTTCAGTATGCTCGTAGACAGCCACTCTGAAGCGCTCAGAGGCGATCCTAAAATAGTCAAAAACTCGAGACAGGACCCATCGTCAAAATTTCTAAGTCCACCACTCTAGTTCATCCAAAACAAACTAGAACATAGACTCAAAGTGTTAAATACCGGAATTATCCTTTAAAACATTCCTTGTAACAGATTGGACGTCTTTTGTCAAAGAATGCTGTTGCTAAGTAACAATAATGCACTTTTGTCGAGTAACTAATTTGATTGGTTTTTCAATGGACCGTGACACATATAGCTGAGCTGAGGTACAGACGAAAGGAAAATTTTAAAAATGTGGCGACATATACCCGGTGTTAAAGGTATAGTTCACCCAAAAATGAAAATTCTGTCAGTAATTACTCACCCTCATGTCGTTCCAACCCCGTAAGACCTTCGTTCATCTTCGGAACACAAATTAAGATATTTGTGATTAAATCTGAGAGCTGGATCACTCCTCCATAGGCTTCTAAGGGATTGAAACTTGCCCCGAAAAGTTATTAAAGAAATCGTTAAAAGAGTCGAAGTGACTACAGTGGCTAGATCTTAAGTTTATCGAGCTATGAGAATACTTTTTGAGCGCAAAAAAAAACAAAACAAAAAATAGCGACTTTATTCAAGAATTCTCTTTGGGCCTGGAGATTTCACGGAGTGTTATTGCGCAACACTTCTGGTTGAATCACACATGACCAGCGTCGGCCAATAGTGAGCCTACGTGTGACGTATAACACAGAAGCGCTGCGCAGTTACACTACGTCAACAGCTTAGGAGAAAAACATGGAAGAGAAGAGATGGTTCAATAAAGTCGTTATGTTTGTGTTTTTTTGCACGCAAAAAGTATTCTCGTCGTTTTATAAACTTAAGATCTCGCCACTGTAGTCACTTGGACTCTTTTGACGATTTCTTTAAGAACTTTTCGGGGCTGTCAAGTTTCAATCATTTAGAAGCCTATGGAGGAGTGATCCAGCTCTCAGATTTAATCACAAATATCTTAATTTGTGTTCCGAAGATGAACGAAGGTCTTAGGGGTTGGAACGACATGAGGGTGAGTAATTACTGACAGAATTTTCATTTTTGGGTGAACTATCCCTTTAAGAGGCCCGCCGTGGAGTCAGCAGTAGCTATGAATGTACAAACTGTTGAGGGCGAAGTAAATAAAAAGAGAAGGTACTTTTCGAAAAAGTGGCACATTAATGACGAAGGGAAAAGAGGGAATGGTTAGCCTACCTTCCCGTCGAACAGTCCATGCACTGTACTTACTGTGTATAATAATACTTTGTAAATTTGAATTCCGGGAAAAGTGGCTGGTAAAAAATATAAGTGGCTGGTAAAATTGGGCATCCACCAGCCACTGTGGCTGGTGGGCAAAAAAGTTAATTTCCCACCCTGTTCATTATTGTTCATTATTATCCATACCTTACAAATAATTTGTGCGACTAAATCATGTTTTGCGCCAGTAACTGAAAAAGTTAGTAGCGCAAGTGCCAGCAGTGGAAAAGGTTAGTGTAGTTCCCTGTCCAGCATAGAGTGCGGTTCAGCATCGGTTCAGTTGTTTAATCTGCCCTACTCATTTAATGAAATGTATATCAGTTCATGGTTTGTGTGTGTATAAGAGAGAAAGAGAAAATGTCAGTATTGCATTGAGAGTTGAGATTAAATAAACTGCTTAAGAATTGTAGATCTTGTACAGGGAACTACACTGCGACCAAAATGGTCGCATATGCGACCTTTTGAAATGCCATTGCGACCCTAAATTTTAATGGGTCGCAAATGTATCACTGACTATTGTGTGTGTGAGAGATAGGACTGGGCGATAAAACGATAACGGTTATCGCGCTATACTTTCTCAATAAAACGATATCAAGAGGTCGATAAATGTTCGATAATGTTTATGCTCCAAAAGCGGAACGAAACTCATTTGAACCGCGCGGCGCGCGCCACACGGAGCAGTTATCCGCTCGGCTCAAAGTCCAAACGGCAGCGCGAGTTCACTAGAGCAGACGCGTTTACTCTGATCGGCCTCACTCACGACTCGAGATCCAGTGAGATGCGCTTGAATTCAGCAAAGAACACACATGTCCAGTTTAAAGGCAGATAAAACAGCGCTGCCGCTGACAAACAGGAGAAACACTGTGAGCAACGATACAGTCAGAATCTGAATTGATACTGAATCCATTTACCATGGATTTACTGTAACGTTAGCCTAGTAATATTAACTGCACCATGAAATGTGGAATATACATATTGAATTGCATTATATTATTAATGTAGACAATGTATTAAATGTCTAATGGAATATAATTACAGTATTTCATAATGTATTTAACTGTTAGGCTACTGTTTTTCATACAAATACCATAGAAGCTATAGTTATATTTTGCCATGATAGTGAGGTGCTAAGTTATAGGCTATGCCTGGTTTTATCTGTGGATATCATGATCTAAATCAAATGCATGATACTGGATGACCAATGGTTCATTTTAATAAAACTCAAACAGTCAGAATATTACATTTTACCAAATAAAAATGTGGTCGTTACATAAAAAAAAAAAAAACATGTTACTGTTTTTGTTAATGAACATAAATTTATCATGGTAGTATTAGCTTTAGTTAGGATGCAGATTTACTGTCAACTCTTAAATTACTGTCAGATGTGCATTTCGAGACAAAACATGTAATTTGAATATTGTAGCCTGCACTGCAAACTGCTGAAGAAATATTTTTCTATTCAGATATTTATTTTGTTAAGGAAAAATGACAAATGTTTCAATGCCTTCTGCATTTTTGTTTTGCTTTTCACTCCATTGTACCGAAATCGTACCGAACCGTGATGTCTGAACCAAGGTATGATTCCAGCCGTGACTTCTGTGTACCGTTCCACCCCTAATGCAGTACAGTTTCATTATTGTTCATTATTATCCAGAGAGCGGCTTACTATAAATAATTTGTGCGACCAAATCATGTTTTGCGCCAGTAACTGAAAAAGTTAGTAACGCAAGTGCCGCCAGTGGAAAAGGTTAGTGTAGTTCCCTGTTGTAGTATTAATTTTTACATGCAGTTACACATTGTCGGTTAAAAACAAGAAAGTGGCTGGTAAAAACATTGAGTGGCTGGTAGATTTTGAAATCCACAGTGGCCGGTGGACAAAAAAGTTCATTTCCATCCCTGATGTCCCATCCGGCCCACCGCAGATTACGCCTCTGACACGACTTCACTGGATCTGAACAAATAGATGTGACCAGCGGTGGCTTTCTTAATCTATTTTTTTTTTATTTAAAAATCTTTATTTTTTTTTATAGTGCAATCAATAAATGAATTGTACATTTTGAAAAAGCATTTCCATTCTATTAGGTTTTTTGTGTTTTTTTGTGTGTGTGCATAAATCAGGGTTTATACTAAGTTTATACTATATACAAGGACTGACATTTTTAAAATTAGGGTTAGGGTTACTAAACATGTTCTCTGCGCACACACTGACATTTTACAGTCTCACTCCAGCCAAGTCCCAAAGGCCTGGTTTAAGTTGGAAATTAAAGTTTCGTGTCTATGCTCAAAAAGGTAATAAATGGATTATACAGCATAAATATAATTTAGTACCATAAAATCCCCATAAAATACAAAATATGATATAAAAAAACATCAAACAAAAATACAGTACATTCCTCATTGAAATAAAAAATAATAATAATTCGAATTCAGTCATTTTTGACCAAAATAACGAATTGAAATAGGAACATAATAGGCTATATGCACGCATAAGTTCCGCATTTGACGCAAGGATGCTCATCCGTTTCCGGTTGGGGAGATTAAAGCGGAGGAAAACCGAGGAAAACGGGATTATGGCAGAGTCTTCAAAATGTACTGTCCTCCCGTCTTTGAAACGAAACTTTCATATGTTTAGATGTAATTTTATGTATAGTTATGTTTATTTAATATAATTTTAAAAAGAAGCATAAACACAACGAGGGGTGTCTGTTTTTGTGACTAACGTTTCTTTAGTATAACCATGGAGTATAAAATTCAATATAAATTCTTGGTATTGCATTGGACTCTACGATCGGCGGAAGTTATCGGTCATCCTTAACTCTTCACCGGAAATACCGCCGTGCATAGAGCCCATTATGTAATTACAAAGTTATTACAATGTTATTAGTACACTAAAAATGAACGAATGTGCAATTTATTTTTTCTTGAGAAAAGTGGACATATATTATACTTGAAATAAAATCCAAATTAATCAAAACTGGAATTGAATGCCTACATGCGTTATTATATTCATATAACACTTCTATGAATGATACAGGCGTGATCTCTTCAAATAATATATTTTAGTACTTAAAAAATCACTTTAAACCCAGACTTAAAGGACACTATATAAAAACAGACCATGTAAATACTGTTAGATTATACACCAGATGCTTATTAAAATACACGAAATCAAATAATTAATTCAGGTTTGGGTCTTTATTGTTCCTCTCTCTTGGTTTATTAAAGGAAACTCAAGCTGATAATTCAGGTATGATCAAATTAAACCTAAAACGTTTAAAAACACAACAGTACGTGATTTTCGTGAGTAAATATGATATCATGTAATAGTAATGAGGGAGGCTAATGTGCTAACAGAACAATACGAGCTAAACTTCCTGATCTGAGGAACACTTTAAACACACGCATACTGGATGTATTTAAACGAGCTGCTTCAGAACATTAAAATGAAACAAAACAAGAGCTGTTCTTTATAGACTCACTTCATGTGATATTAATATAAAATCCCCAGATAATTATTAATGTTAACTGAAGCTAGCAGGTTAGCACGGAGCTGCGCTAACGCTCACATATGACGTCAAAACGCCTCAGAGAAATCAAACAGAACTTACCCGCGATAATAAACACCACAGAGACACACAATGAAACATAACTGTGTGTGGAAATCGGAAGCCTAATTTCCATCCTTTAGATTTCATAAATATCGCCCGAGTACCGGAGCCTCCGTGTTTGTTTACAGCATCAGACCGACGGAGTTTCCCGCTGATCTCAGATCAGACTCAGTGACGTCAGCACCAGTGCGCCGAACACACTCGACTGGTCTCAGGTCAGCTCTGATGTTCCGAATGTAATGAACTACTGATCTCAGATCGGATATTGGGTAACCAGTATTTTAATGTTGGTTATAATAAAGATTTGAATACATTTGCTGTGCGTTCTGACCTTTGTCTCGAGAATCTTTCACACTAACGTCTGTGTTTGATGATGAGACAATGAAAGTGAGATTCTGACTGTGATCTTAGTTTTAATAATACTAACATATTTTATTGATGATATATTATCGGCTATTTCGGAATAACACAATATTCCCCTTAATATTTACTTCTTTGCAGATTCACCAACAAGAAACCTTTTTTTTTTTTTTAAAGAATTTAGTTTTTCAGTAATAAAAAAAAACAAGAAGACTGTTCAAGAACGACTTACATTTACAAAACCTTTCATTTGTATACTCTTGTTGATGTCTATAAATTAATTATATACCCTCCTGTCTGGTCCTTTTTCTTATTTCATATTTTCTCGCGTTAGCAGAAAAAAAAATCCTTGATGAAAGTTATAGCATTTTCTTGTGTATTATGTTGACAATGGGCGTATTGTTGTTAGTTTGTGTGTGTGTGTGTGTGTGTGTGTGTGTGTGTGTGTGTATATTAGAGGTGGGCAGATCGATACGAATATCGATAATATCGATACCAACGTTGGTATCGGTATTGATCGATACCAACGTGAAAATATCGATACTTAAGTTTCAGTTTCTCTCCTTTTGCTACCTGACCGTGTTTGTCAAAATGCTGCTGCTGTCACAGAGCAGAGCAACTTAGCAAGCTCTCTGTAATCTTCCTCCGAAGAGTGCTCTGCTCTCTTTCCTACCTCCTGTGTTGTACCGTCACGTGACTCACCGCTAGCGCGCTACCGCTACCACCAGGAGTCAGACGCGCGCGCAACCGCGCATTTCTAGTCTACAGCAGCAGCACAGTCAGAGACGGAGAATGGCAGCAGAGAGAAAGAGGAGTGTTGTATGGCTGTATTTTTTAGGCCGAAAATGAGACAACAGCGACTTGTACCATTTGTAGAAAGTCTTTAAAATACAGTGGCAATACAACTAATTTGTACAAACATATGAAACATCACAGACCAGAAAATGCAGAGCTGCAGAAACGGAGAGAGGAGGAGAGATGACGTTATTTTATTCTCATTATATCTTATTACAAGGAGAATTTGTTTTACAAATTCAAAATTACAAAAAGAATTTTTTATATTTATTGTGAAGTAAAACTTTGTGACTTTGTTTATTTAAGAAAAAAAATCCTGAAAAGAAGTGCGCTAAAAAGGAGAAATGTTATTTTATTCTCATTATATCTTACAAAGATAATTTGTTTTAAATTTTGTATAATATTTGCTGTGAAGTAAAACTTTGTGACTTTGTTTATTTAAGAAAAAAATCCTGAAAAGAAGTGCACTTAAGAGGAGAAACATTTTTTGTTAACATGCTACTTGAAAAGAGAATTTGTTTTTACATTTTTTATATTTGTGAAGTAATAATTTTGTAACTTTGTTTATTTAAGTAGAACAGAAGTAACCAAAAGTTGTTTCTGAACAAAAGCTTTTGTAGTACTGATTTTAACTGATTAATAACCCAAAATGCAAATCACAAAAACAAATTAAAAGTCATGAAAATTAATTTAGATTTAGGTTGGAGACGCATCCACCTTAATTATTAATAAGTATCGATATCGGTATCGGCGATACTGGCCCTGTATTTACTTGGTATCGGATCGATACCAAATCTAGCGGTATCGCACACCTCTAGTGTATATTGCATTAATAAAAACAGCATTAATAAAAGTCCCACTTTCAAACAAAATAAAAGTCTTTTGCCGTTCTACTTCCGGTGTATGTCGGGCTAGTAGCGGATCATCGGTCGTTACACAGCGGGTTTGTCTATAGTTTGACTCGCATTGTTATTAATCTCAATAATCCTCTATTATGGCGACTTTCTTCGGCGAGGTGTTGTCGGTGTACTCGAGAGCTGTCGAGGAGGATGAGGAGGATGATATGACGAGGGAAAACGAGGAAGATGAACAGATCCGACGGGAAATAGAGGAGAAGAGGTAAAATTGTGCATTATATTTATTCATAATGCAATAAACTGTGTAAACATTTAATTTAAAGTCTTATTTCATCAGCCTTTTAAGAGACTAAATGAAAACACTATCCTTTCGGTTTCACTTCAGCCGCGTGTGTTTTCTGTCAAGCTGCTATGACATAAACGAGTTATTTATACATATTTTTAGTTGTTTTGGTGTTTTTAGTAGTATTTTATACATATATTCCCAGCTTTGGCATTATTGTATTACTTACAGTCATGCCACTTATGCAATTATGAGTTTGAATATTAATATGGACCATCACTGTATTGATCACGTCACAGATCAATCAATACACACACACACACACACACAGTTTCAAAGCAGCATGTTAATGTTTACAATATCTTAATGTGGGTTTCCATATGATTGATTAAATCTTAATTATGACACAAAAAGTCAAATTTGACATACCTGTCATAATTATCACATAAAAAAGTTTAAATTATGAGAAGTTGAAATTATATACAACTTTTAATGTCACAATTTCATCATTTTGTCTCGATTTTGTCTTAGTATGCCAATTTCTCCTTTTAATGTCATAATTATGAATGATTTACAAAAGGTTGTTTTTTATTCTCATGTGACAGTAATAATTATGAAGTTAATAATAGACAGCGGACTTAAAAGTTTTAAATTATGAGATAAAATGGAATTTCTATTTACATATTTACTGGCTTTCCTGTAGCTCAAACTGTAGAGCGTTCGGGAAAGCTAGTAATATAAAGGTGTACCTTGAAATGCAATCAATTTGGATAAAAGCGTCATCCAAATGCATAAATGTAAATGTATAACTTGTTTCTCATAATAATATGTCAATCTGTCATAATGTTTACACTTTATGTCATAATTATGATTTAGAAAGCATGATTTTGTGGCGGGAATGGGCTTCATGTGAGCTGCAGTTTATAATTAAAGTAAGTGTGTGTGTGTGTGTGTGTGTCTCAGGCGTGTGGATGTGTTGTGGCTCTCACACACAGACAGCGGGTCCCTGTCGTGTTCGGATCTGATCATCGCTGCTGGTCCAAACGCCACTGGTGAGAAACATCATGCTTCACTCTAGAAATCCTGCAGAACTTGAGCTTCAGTTTCCCAGTTGCCATGTTCTCCCATTCCCCTTTTCCCCCCGTTCTCCTGTTCTTTTGTTCCCATGTTCTCCTCTTCCCATGTTTCTCCTGTTTCCCCGTTCTCCTGTTCCCCCGTTCTCCTGTTCCCATGTTCTCCTGTTCTTTTGTTCCCATGTTCTCCTGTTCCCCCCCGTTCTCCTGTTCTCCCTGTTCCCCCGTTCTCCTGTTCTCCTGTTCCCCCGTTCTCCTGTTCTCCTGTTCTTTTGTTCCCATGTTCTCCTCTTCCCCCGTTCTCCTCATTCCCCGTTCCCATGTTCTCCTCTTCCCATGTTCTCCTGTTTCCCCGTTCTCCTGTTCCCCCCCGTTCTCCTGTTCCCATGTTCTCCTGTTCTTTTGTTCCCATGTTCTCCTGTTCCCCCCGTTCTCCTGTTCTCCTGTTCCCCCGTTCTCCTGTTCCCCTGTTCTCCTGTTCTTTTGTTCCCATGTTCTCCTCTTCCCCCGTTTCCTCCTCCTTCCCCCGTTCCCATGTTCTCCTGTTCCCATGTTCTTCTCTTCCCCTGTTCCCATGTTCTCCTGTTCCCATGTTCTCCTCTTCCCCCGTTCTCTCCTCTTCCCCTGTTCCCATGTTCTCCTGTTCTTTTGTTCCCATGTTCTCCTGTTCCCCTGTTCTCCTGTTCCCCCGTTCTCCTGTTCTCCCTGTTCCCCCCGTTCCTTCCCTGTTCTCCTGTTCCCCCGTTCTCCTGTTCCCCTGTTCTCCTGTTCTTTTGTTCCCATGTTCTCCTCCTCTCCCCCGTTCTCCTCTTCCCCCGTTCCCATGTTCTCCTGTTCCCATGTTCTTCTCTCCTGTTCCCATGTTCTCCTGTTCCCATGTTCTCCTCTCTCCCCCGTTCTCCTCTTCCCCTGTTCCCATGTTCACCTGTTCCCATGTTCCCTGTTCCCATGTTCTCCTGTTCTCATGTTCTCCTCTTCCCCTGTTCTCCTCTTCCCCTGTTCCCATGTTCTCCTGTTCCCATGTTCTCCTCTTCCCCCGTTCTCCTCTTCCCCTGTTCCCATGTTCTCCTGTTCCCATGTTCTCCTTTTCCCCGTTCTCCTGTTCCCCCGTTCTCCCTGTTCCCATGTTCTCCTGTTCTTCTTTGTTCCCATGTTCCTCTCCTGTTCCCCCTTCCTCCCGTTCTCCTGTTCCCTTTCCCCCGTTCTCCTGTTCTCCTGTTCCCATGTTCTCCTGTTCCCATGTTCTTCTCTTCCCCTGTTCCCATGTTCTCCTGTTCCCATGTTCTCCTCTTCCCCCGTTCTCCTCTTCTTTCCCTGTTCCCATGTTCTCCTGTTCTTTTGTTTCCCATGTTCTCCTGTTCCCCTGTTCTCCTGTTCCCCTCCCTTTCCCTTCCCCGTTCTCCTGTTCTCCTGTTCCCCCTTCCCTCGTTCTTCCCTGTTCCTTTCCCTGTTCTCCTGTTCCCTCTTCCCCGTTCCCTGTTCTCTTTTCTCGTTCTTTTCCCAGTTTCCTTCCCTGTTCCCGTTCTTCTTCCCTGTTCCTGTTTCCTTCCTGTTCTCCTCTCCCCGTTCTCCTGTTCCCCTTCCCTGTTCCCTCTTCCTCCCTGTTCCCTGTCTCCTGTTCCCCTCGTTCTCTGTTCCTTTCCCTTTCCCTGTTCCCTGTTCTCCTGTTCCCATGTTCTCCTCTTTCCCCTCTCCGTTCTCCTCTTCCCTGTTCCCATGTTCTCCCTGTCTTTTTTCCCTTCTCCGTTCCCATGTTCTCCTGTTCCATCCCCCTCCCTGTTCTCCTTTCCCTTCTCCCTGTCTCCTTTCTCCCTGTTCTCCCTTCCCCCGTTCTCCTCTTCCCCTGTTCTCCCTGTTCCTTCTCCTGTTCCCATGTTCTCCTTTCCCTCCCCCGTTCTCCTCTTCCCCTCGTTCCCATGTTCTCCTTCCTGTTCCCTTCCTCCTTCCTTTCCCCTTTTCCCATGTTCTCCTGTTCCCCATGTTCTCCTTTCCCCCGTTCTCCTCTTCCCCTGTTCCCATGTTCCCTGTTCCCATGTTCTCTCCTGTTCCTCATGTTCTCTTCTCCTTTCCCCTGTTCTCTCCCTTCTCCCTGTTCCATGTTCTCCTTCTTGTTCCCATGTTCTCCTCTTCCCCCGTTCTCCTCTTCCCCGTTCCCATGTTCTCCTCTTCCCATGTTCCTTCTCCTGTTTCCCCGTTCCCCTTTCCCCCGTTCCTTCCTGTTCCCATGTTCTCCTGTTCTCTTTTCCCATGTTCTCCTGTTCCCCCCCGTTCTCCTGTTCTCCCTGTTCCCCCCGTTCTCCTGTTCTCCTGTTCCCTGTTCCCTCCCTGTTCTCCTGTTCTCCTGTTCTCCCTGTTCTTTTGTTCCCATGTTCTCCTCTTCCCCGTTCTCCTCTTCCCCCGTTCCCATGTTCTCCTTTCCCATGTTTCTCCTTTCCCTTCCTTCCCTGTTCCTTCCCCGTTCTCCTGTTCCCTGTTCTCCTGTTCTGTTTGTTCCCATGTTCTCCTGTTCCCCTGTTCTCCTGTTTCTCCCGTTCTCCTGTTCTCCTGTTCCCTGTTCTCCTTCTCCTGTTCCCCCGTTCTCCTGTTCCCCTGTTCTCCTGTTCTTTGTTCCCATGTTCTCCTCTTCCCCCTTCTCCCTTCTCCCCGTTCCCATGTTCTCCTGTTCCCATGTTTCTCTTTCCCCTGTTCCCATGTTCTCCTGTTCCCATGTTCTCCTCTTCCCCCGTTCTCCTCTTCCCCTGTTCCCTGTTCTCCTTTCCCTGTTCTCCCTGTTCCCATGTTCTCTCCTGTTCCCCTGTTCTCCTGTTCCCCCGTTCTCCTGTTCTCCTGTTCCCTCTCCCTGTTCCCTGTTCTCCTCTGTTCCCATGTTCTCCTCTCCCCGTTCTCCTTTCCGTTCTCCATGTT
Organism: Chrosomus eos; assembly: GCA_036326025.1. Classification (NCBI taxonomy): domain Eukaryota; kingdom Metazoa; phylum Chordata; class Actinopteri; order Cypriniformes; family Leuciscidae; genus Chrosomus; species Chrosomus eos. The sequence goes on from CM070841.1 coordinate 31,733,431, forward strand.
CTCTCCTGTTCCCATGTTCTCCTCTTCCCCCGTTCTCCTCTTCTGTCCCATGTTCTCCATGCCTTTCCCTCTCTTCTCTTCCCTTTCCCATGTTCTCCTGTTCCCATGTTCTCCTCTTCCCCGTTCTCCTCTTCCCCTGTTCCCATGTTCCCTGTTCCCATGTTCTCCTGTTCCCATGTTCTCCTCTTCCCCTTTCTCCTCTTCCCTGTTCCCATGTTCTCCTGTTCCATGTTCTCCTCTTCCCCCGTTCTCCTCTTCCCCTGTTCCCATGTTCTCCTGTTCCCATGTTCTCCTCTTCCCCCGTTCTCCTCTTCCCCTGTTCCCATGTTCTCCTTTTCCCATGTTTCTCCTCTTCCCATGTTCTTCTCTTCCCCTGTTCCCATGTACTCCTCTTCCAATGTACTTCTCTTCCCATGTTCCTCCTGTTCCCATGTTCTTCCACTTCCATGTTCCCTTCCATGTTTCTCCTCGTTCCCATGTTCTCCTCTTCCCATGTTCTCCTCTTCCCCTGTTCCCATGTTCTCCTGTTCCCATGTTCTCCTCTTCCCATGTTCTCCTCTTCCCCCGTTCTCCAATTCCCCTGTTCCCATGTTCTCCTGTTCCCATGTTCTCCTGTTCCTCTGTTCTCCTCTTCCCCTGTTCCCATTAGGGCTGTCACTTTTGAGAAAAATCACATTCTAACGGATATCGAATATCAAGCAATATATTCGAATATATTCGAATATCTACGAGTAAAAATGTAAAAGTTAATGAACAACCTCGATCCATCAGGAAACGCCACATATGGTCGCTGAATTTAACTGTGCTTCATGAAGAGTTTTTCTTTTGCGTGAAGAAGCCATTCGCCGAGATGTGTTAAAAGATAGCGGAGTATTCATGATTCATGATACACACATTCATACCAGTATAATAATCCTCCTGGCGCCGGTCTGGTGAGTAATTTACTCTTTTACCTTTGTTCTTTGACACTTTAAGACCAGCCGTTGTTGCTGCAGAGACGCGATCTGACCACACAGAGATGGATCTGACACGCGTCCCATTTTCTCCGCAAATCTCTACGTTCATTTAAGGCTTTATTTAAATAATTTAAGACTGATCTTACATTCATTTGACATCATTTGTGTGTTATGGTTTGTTCATGCCCGAAAGAGAACTCGATACTTACACGCGTCTTTTCTGTGGGTCGTGTGTGTGTGTGTGTGTGTGTGTGGTGTGTGTGTGTGTGTGTGTGTGTGTGTGTGTGTAATAGGCAGGAATTATAGCACGGTTTTCCTTTCGTCTTGTCTTTATCTTCCATTTTCAAAACAAGCTGCTATTGGCTATTATTCGCTTGATTTGGTCATGGGCCGACGCTAGAATACGTTTAGAGCGGCCGCTACTGATGAGATGGCAAACAATAAATAAAAAGCAATCGATAGACTGTAAAAAAGGCGCAAAACATGGCACTTTAAAAACCGGATAGTTTATTTATAGTTCGATTTCGGTTATTTCACGTCATATTCGAATGCATATTCGAATATCGAATAAAAAGTGACAGCCCTAGTTCCCATGTTCTCCTCTTCCCATGTTCTCCTCTTCCCATGTTCTCCTGTTCCCCCGTTCTCCTCTTCCCCTGTTCCCATGTTCTCCTGTTCCCATGTTCTCCTGTTCCCATGTTCTCCTCTTCCCCCGTTCTCCTCTTCCCCTGTTCCCATGTTCCCCTGTTCCCATGTTCCCCTGTTCCCATGTTCTCCTGTTCCCATGTTCTCCTCTTCCCATGTTCTTCTCTTCCCCTGTTCCCATGTTCTCCTGTTCCCACGTTCTCCTGTTCCCATGTTCTCCTGTTCCCATGTTCTCCTCTTCCCATGTTCTTCTCTTCCCCTGTTCCCATGTTCTCCTTTTCCCATGTTCTCCTCTTCCCATGTTCTTCTCTTCCCCTGTTCCCATGTACTCCTCTTCCAATGTACTTCTCTTCCCATGTTCTCCTGTTCCCATGTTCTCCTGTTCCCATGTTCTCCTCTTCCCATGTTCTCCTCTTCCCCTGTTCCCATGTTCTCCTGTTCCCATGTTCTCCTCTTCCCATGTTCTTCTCTTCCCCTGTTCCCATCATACCTGCAAACTTGTCGCTTTTCGGCGAAAATCGCCGTTTTCTTGGTCAATTGGGTCATTTACGTGAATCACGCAGAACCGGAGAGTTTTTTTATGGGGGGGGGGGGGGGTATGCTGCCCGCCCTTCATCTGCATGTCATGCAGGCTAAAATTGAGAAACATTATTGGATAATTCTTATAGTTGACATTTCTCTGGGCCAATCGGGATCTTAGCACTTTTTCTCTTGGCCAATCGGAATCTTAGCACTTGCGTCAGAATCTTGAAGCACACAGCCTCAACCACGCGAGTCTGATGGAAACTCATAACGTGTAGGAATCTTATGTGAAATTCGAGGTAAGTCAAGCTTTTTGGAGCAAAAACAAAAGCTATTTGTTTGCTTGATTCAATTAACGTTAGCTAAATCTTTTTATGTGATATCATTTACAATAATATTGTATTGTCTATGGGTGGAACGGTACATGTGAGTTATTCGTATTGAACCGAAACTGTACGGGCGTCACGGTTCGGTGCACGAATTTGCACAGAGAATACACGGAATAAAAATAAATAAAACTCTAGATAGCGATAAATTTCGCTCTATTCACGTTTGGTGTGAACGCAGCATAATGAACAGATGTCAAGATTGCATTGCGCGCGCGCGCGCGCGTGTGTGTGTGTGTGTGAGAGAGTCAGCGCGCGCGCGCGCGCGTGTGTGTGTGTGTGTGTGTGTGTGTGTGTGTGTGTGTGTGTGTGTGAGTGAGAGAGAGAGAGAGAGAGAGAGAGAGAGAGAGAGAGAGAGAGAGAGAGAGGAGAGAGAGAGAGAGAGAGAGAGAGAGAGTTAGACGCGCGGGCGCGATCGAACATAGGAAACAAAAACATACTCCATCATCGTTCAAACTGCAAAGTGTTTACTTATTTGTGTACACTCGCAATCAAATACAACATTGTGCTTTTGTCACACTCTAAACTCTTGTCAAACTGTAACCTGCTACAACTGTCATCCAACCACACACACACACAAACACACACACACACACACACACACACACACACACACACACACACACACACACACACACACCACAGTTTTGAAAGCAAAACACATTTATCCAACCACATTTCAAAACAGTCTGTGTGTTCTATCTTTTGGAGATTCATCATATCGCACTGGTTTTCATTTCTTGTCCTCAGAGCACTAATCTGTTTATTTTTAAGTTACACATTCTACATTGCTTAAAAAAGAAAATCAAATGTGTATTTAATGGTAGTATTATTTTATATGGAAATCAATTATTTATAATTCAGATGAGAATAAAGTTAGGGTTAATTAAAATTAAGGAAAACAAATATATTGATCTGAAATATAGCAAATTAATTTTAAATTCATTCAGGTACAATTACCAAACATATCTCAAGGTCTTTTTTAGTAATTTTTATTAATAAACTAATTGTATAAAACTTTTGTCAGTGCACTACAAATAAACTGGTTCTAAGCCTTTATTAATAAAACTCATTTAAAAAATACAAGGATTAAGACAATGATAAAAATGCTATCAATATTTTTGTTTTGCTTTTCACTCCATTGTAGCGAAATCGTACCGAACCGTGATGTCTGAACCAAGGTATGAACCGAACCGTAACTTCTGTGTACCGTTCCACCCCTAGTATTGTCGTCATACCTATAAATTACGTTAAGCTATGCGGTATGAATGGTTTCCAAAATGGTAAAAAACTATTGTTTTTACTCGAGGGGAGGTGGAAAATGAGCTTAATTCCCCAAATGGTGGAATATCCCTGTAACGTTAGCTAGGCTTTTCGTTAGTCGGGTATCCAATCATCCATTCAACCCCTTGCCCCCCCCCCCCCCCCCCTCCCCCGGCGACACTGTCACCTTTTTGTACTCCGAGGAGTTTGCAGGTATGTCCCATGTACTCCTCTTCCCATGTACTCCTCTTCCAATGTTCTCCTGTTCCCATGTTCTCCCTGTTTCCATGTTCTCCTCTTCCCATGTTCTTCTCTTCCCCTGTTCCCATGTTCTCCTGTTCCCATGTTCTCCTGTTCCCATGTTCTCTCCTGTTCCCATGTTCTCCTCTTCCCATGTTCTTCTCTTCGCCTGTTCCCATGTACTCCTCTTCCAATGTACTCCTCTTCCCATGTTCTCCTCTTCAAATGTTCTCCTGTTCCCATGTTCTCCTGTTCCCCTGTTCTCCTGTTCCCCTGTTCCCCTGTTCTACCCTTCCATGTTCTCCCTTCCCCATGTTCTCCCTCCCTGTTCTCCATCCCTTCTAACCCTTCCCATGTTCTCCCCGTTCCCCTGTTCTCCTGTTCCCCTGTTCTCCTGTTCCCCTGTTCTCCTCTTCCCATGTTCTCCTGTTCACATGTTATTCTCTTGCCATGTTCCCCTGTTCTCCTGTTCCCCTGTTCTCCTCTTCCCATGTTCTCCTGTTCACATGTTATTCTCTTGCCATGTTCCCCTGTTCTCCTGTTCCCCTGTTCTCCTCTTCCCATGTTTTCCTGTTCACATGTTATTCTCTTGCCATGTTCCCCTGTTCTCCTGTTCCCCTGTTCTCCTCTTCCCATGTTCTCCTGTTCACATGTTATTCTCTTGCCATGTTCCCCTGTTCCCATGTTCTCCTGTTCCCCTGTTCTCCTGTTCCCCTGTTCTCCTCTTCCCATGTTCTCCTGTTCACATGTTATTCTCTTGCCATGTTCCCCTGTTCCCATGTTCTCCTGTTCTCCTGTTCCCATGTTCTCCTCTTCCCATGTTCTCCTGTTCCCATGTTCTCCTGTTCTCCTCTTCCCATGTTCTTCTCTTCCCCTGTTCCCATGTACTCCTCTTCCAATGTACTCCTCTTCGCCATGTTCTCCTCTTCAAATGTTCTCCTGTTCCCATGTTCTCCTGTTCCCCTGTTCTCCTGTTCCCCTGTTCCCCTGTTCTACCCTTCCATTCTCCCGTTCCCCTGTTCCCCTGTTCTACCCTTCCCATGTTCTCCCTCGTTCCCCTTCTCTCCCTGTTCCCCTGTTCTCTCCCCGTTCCCCTGTTCTCCTCTTCCCATGTTCTCCTGTTCACATGTTATTCTCTTGCCATGTTCCCCTGTTCTCCTGTTCCCCTGTTCTCCTCTTCCCATGTTCTCCTGTTCACATGTTATTATCTTGCCATGTTCCCCTGTTCCCATGTTCCCTGTTCCCCTGTTCTCCTGTTCCCCTGTTCTCCTCTTCCCATGTTCTCCTGTTCACATGTTATTCTCTTGCCATGTTCCCCTGTTCTCCTGTTTTCCTGTTCCCCTGTTCTCCTCTTCCCATGTTCTCCTGTTCACATGTTATTCTCTTGCCATGTTCCCCTTCCTGTTCCCATGTTCCCATGTTCTCCTTTCCCATGTTCTCCTGTTCCCATGTTTCTCCTGTTCCCATGTTCTCCTGTTCCCATGTTTTCCTCTTCCCATGTTCTCCTGTTCCCATGTTCTCCTGTTTCCATGTTCTTCTCTTCCCCTGTTCCCATGTACTCCTGTTCACATGTTATTCTCTTGCCATGTTCCCCTGTTCCCATGTTCTCCTGTTCCCATGTTCTCCTGTTCCCATGTTCTCCTGTTCCCATGTTCTCCTGTTCCCATGTTTTCCTCTTCCCATGTTTCTCCTGTTCCCATGTTTTCCTCTTCCCATGTTCTCCTGTTCCCATGTTCTCCTGTTTCCATGTTCTTCTCTTTCCCTGTTCCCATGTACTCCTCTTCCAATGTAATCCTCTTCCCATGTTCTCCTGTTCCCCATGTTCTCCTGTTGTCCTGTTCCCATGTTCTCCTTTTCCCATGTTCTCCTGTTCCCATGTTCTCCTGTTCCCCCTGTTCTCCTGTTCCCCTGTTCCCCTGTTCCCGTTCTCCCCCTTCCCATGTTCTCCCATTCCCCTGTTCTCCCCGTTCCCCTGTTCTCCCGTTCCCATGTTCTCCTCTTCCCATTTTCTTCACTTCCCATGTTGCCCTGTTCTCCTGTTCCCTTGTTCTCCTGTTCCACTGTTCTCTTATTCCCCTGTTCTCCTGTTCCACTGTTCTCATATTCCCCTGTTCTCCTGTTCCACTGTTCTCCTGTTCCCCCCGTTCTCCTGTTCCCCCCGTTCTCCTGTTCCCCCGTTCTCCTGTTCCCTTGTTCTCCTGTTCCCCTGTTTTCCTGTTCCCTTGTTCCCCTGTTCTGCTGTTCCACTGTTCTCCTGTTCCCCTGTTTTCCTGTTCCCTTGTTCCCCTGTTCTGCTGTTCCCGTTCCACTGTTCTCCTGTTTCCCCCCCGTTCTCCTGTTCCCCTGTTCTCCTCTCCCCTGTTTTCCTGTTCCCTTGTTCCCCTGTTCTGCTGTTCCCCTGTTCCACTGTTCCCCTGTTCCACTGTTCCCCTGTTCTCCCTGTTCCCCTGTTCTCCTGTTCCCCTGTTCTCCTGTTCCCCTGTTCTCCTCTTCTCCTCTTCCACTGTTCCCCTGTTCTCCTGTTCCCCTGTTCCCCTGATCTCCTGTTCCCCTGTTCTCCTGTTCCCCTGTTCCCCTCTTCCACTGTTCCCCTTTTACCCTGATCTCCTGTTCCCCTGTTCTCCTGTTCTCCTGATCCCCTGTTTCCCTGTTCCCCTGTTTCCCTGTTTCCCTGTTCCCCTGTTCTCCTGTTCCCCTGATCTCCTGTTCCCCCCCTTCCCCCGTTCTTCTCTTCCCCTGTTCCCATGTACTCCTCTTCCAATGTAATCCTCTTCCCATGTTCTCCTGTTCCCATGTTCTCCTGTTGTCCTGTTCCCATGTTCTACTGTTCCCATGTTCTCCTGTTCCCCTGTTCTCCTGTTCCCCTGTTCCCCTGTTCCCGTTCTCCCCTTCCCATGTTCTCACTTCCCTGTTCCCCTGTTCCCTCCATGTTCTCCTCTTCCCATTTTCTGCACTTCCCATGTTGCCCTGTTCTCCTGTTCCCTTGTTCTCCTGTTCTCCTGTTCCACTGTTCTCTTATTCCCCTGTTCTCCTGTTCCCCTGTTCTCCTGTTCCCCTGTTCCACTGTTCTCCTGTTCCACTGTTCTCATATTCCCCTGTTCTCCTGTTCCCCTGTTCTCCTGTTCCCCTGTTCCACTGTTCCACTGTTCTCCTGTTCCCCTGTTCTCCCTGTTCCCCGGTTCTCCTGTTCCCCTGTTCCCCTGTTATTCTGTTCCCCTGTTCTCCTGTTCTCCTGTTCCCCTGTTCCCCTGTTCTCCTGTTCCCCTGTTCTCCTGTTCCCCTGTTCCCCTGTTCTCCTGTTCTCCTGTTCCCCTGTTCTCCTGATCTTCTGTTCTCCTGTTACCATGTTCTTCTGTTTTCCCAGGCTTCGTCTCTGCGTACGTCCTGAGCTCGGGAGACTGGCGGCCCGTGGCCCGGTTTCCTTGTGGAACGAGCGGAGCCGAACTGACGGAGAGTCATCATGTGTCCTGTACCAGCAGAAGCAGGTGAGGAGATCACACATACACACACACACACACACACACATCACTAGGGTTGGTTTTTTTACAATACCAGTATTTTTTAAACGGTTCTATCATCTGTAAAAAACAAAACCGCACACACTATGTGTGTGTGTGTGTGTGTGTGTGTGTGTGTGTGTGTGTGTGTGTGTGTGTGTGTGTGTGTGTGTGTGTGTGTGTGTGCAGGTGCTGATATGCCAGTGCTCCTGTTACGTCGCTGAAGACCAGCTGTTCCAGTGGACGGAGAAGGTGAAGCTCTAACACACACACACACACACACTCTCTCTCTCTCTCTCTCTCTCTCTCTCTCTCTCTCTCTCTCACACTCAGAGCTGTGTGTGTGCAGGTGTTGGGCTGTGTTCAGGCTCGAGGTGTGAGTGTGACGGTGCTCTGCGACTGCACTGTGGCGGAGTATAAAACATCAGACTACCTGAGTGGGAGCAGCACACCTTTCCTGCGCTGCCTGAAGACCAACACACACACCCGTGCCACTGTGTGTCCACCGCTGGAGCCGCCTAACATCAGCTGTGGCCTGGCAGCTGCAGGTGTGTGTGTGTATTAGGGCTGTCAACGAATATTCTAAATTCGAATATATATTCGAATAGTTTTAAAAAACAGAAATTCGAAGGTGAAAATTAATATTCGAATCATGTGGAAAAAAAACGCGGGGGCAGAGGCGCGGCTGTCTGCTTTGCGAGTGGCAAAATTCTGAAGCTTAAAATGTAAAACGCATTTTCCAGCTGCACAGATAGCACAGCACAGTGAGAGTCTGGCTCACTCATTGGCTGTGCTGCGGCAACTGCACATCCAATGGCATGGGCGCTTCCAACGTGTGCGCCAATGAGCTAGCATTGCATCATACAGAGCCCGCCAAGGGGGCGTGGCCAGACGTCCCCGAAATAGCCATAGTAGCAGCAGTTTACCACAGCACGAGCTGCTCGGAGAGTTCAATGTCGGTTCTATATACTTTAAAACTTCAATTAATGTTAATAATATTTGTTTCAATCACTGAATGAAGCCTGCTATATTTAGGACAAGAGTCGCGACATTTGTGTATTGTTGTTCATTTGAACCGTTATGCGCAGAGAGCGTGAGGGCGAGAGAGAGAGAGAGCGCGAGAGGGCGAGAGAAAGAGAGCCTGTGAGTGCGAGCGAGAGTAAGGTCTGCGGTCTTGGCCATTAGTTGATTTACTTGTCTTTGTGGAAGTTAATACGTTGTCAAATATGTTTAAACTTAAATAAACTACCTATACAAGTAGTTGTGTCTCTTTGTATTAATTTGTCCTGTTATTGACGTAATGCACGTCATTGACAAAATGCACAACACGATATTCGAATAGTTCGAATATATGTGGGTTTTTTAGAGGGAATATTCGAACGTCATTTTTGAGCAATTTTGACAGCCCTAGTGTGTATTAGGGGTGTAACGATATTCAAACCGAACCTAAAAACCGCGATACAGAACAAACGATTCGTATCGCGATACTCTAATGGCGTACCGAAACACGCCCCGCCCCCTGCTACCCCGGCCCCGCCCCCGTCACGATGAGCATAATCGCTTTGCCTCTAAATTGGAGGCTTTCATATTATAATACTTGGGGAGGGGTGAGGGGGCGTGGCCAGTGGGTGTGGTCAGTGGAGTGTCACTCATAGGTGACGCCCCCTCCTCCGGGGGAAAACGTCCTAGAGGAAACACTGGTGTATAATTATTTTGTATAAATAAATACACACACATGCATGTATATATTTAAAGGTGGCATATTGCCTTTTTACGAGATGTAATATAATCCAGAATGTGTGTGTGAAATTTCAGCTCAAAATTCTAGATGATTTATTATAGCTTTTCAAATTTGCCCCATTTGTGTTTGAGCAAAAATGCACCGTTTAAACATGTCTCTTTAAATGCAAATGAGCTGTAGCTCCGCCTCTGTTCAAAAGAGGGCTGAGTCTTTACACAAGCAGCAATAACAAAACATGCCAAACACTCATCCAGAATCCCAGAATAATCCCAGAATAACCCCTTTAAAGAAACATGTGTTATTGATATATATGTAAGGGATAATGTATAATGAGGCGGTTGTTATAGCGAATACCCCCCGACAGGCTGATTATGAGCCCGACGCTAGCGGAGCCTGAAGGGTTTGTATTCGCTATAACAACCGCCTCGCTATACATTATCCTGCTTATTACATGGCTACCTACCAAATAAATCAATAATTTGACTCAAAATATTGATTTAAAAAGGAGTTTATTGATTTAAAAATGATTGTATTGCTTCCGCTAAAGAAAATAGTCCGTTCCGTCTCTGAACTGCGTCCATGGCAACGCTCTGTTTATCATGGCAACGGTGTGTTATACTAAGCAGCGTCTGTTATCAAGAAATATCACACCGCATTCTACATTAGAATTCTACCAAGCCATGTAATAAATATATATATACACTCACCTAAAGGATTATTAGGAACACCATACTAATACTGTGTTTGACCCCCTTTCGCCTTCAGAACTGCCTTAATTCTACGTGGCATTGATTCAACAAGGTGCTGAAAGCATTCTTTAGAAATGTTGGCCCATATTGATAGGACAAAACATAACGGTATGGTAATGGGGACACTATACTGTCAAAGAGCACTGTCCTTCGGATGATACATTAAACCCAGGTGACTCTCTGTGTCACAAAAAATCCCAGGATGTCCTTCGATAAAGAGTAGGGGTGTAACCCCGGCATCCTGGACCAGTTTGCCCTTGGCCTCTGTCCATCATGGCCTTCTAATCATCCACATATATAATTGGGTTCATCACTCTGTCTCCTCTCCACCAGTAAGCTGGTGTGTGGTGGGCGTTCTGGCTCAACATGGCTGCCGTCGCATCATCCAGGTGATGCTGCACACTGGTGGTGGTTGAGGAGATTCCACCCCCCTTCTATGTAAAGCGCTTTGGGTGCAGAGAAAAGCGCTATATAAATGTAATGATTTATTAAATTATTATTATTATGATAGCATCTTGCAGTTGATGGAGATTTGTGGGATGCACATCCAGGGCACGAAGCTCCCGTTCCACCACATCCCAAAGATGCTCTATTGGGTTGAGATCTGGTGACTGTGGGGGCCATTTTAGTACAGTGAACTCATTGTCATGTTCAAGAAACCAATTTGAAATGATTGGAGCTTTGTGGCATGGTGCATTATCCTGCTGGAAGTAGCCATCAGAGGATGGGTACATGGTGGCCATAAAGGGATGGACATGGTCAGAAACAATGCTCAGGTAGGCCGTGGCATTTAAACGATGCCCAATTGGCACTAAGGGGCCTAAAGTGTGCCAAGAAAACATCCCCCACACCATTACACCACCACCACCAGCCTGCACAGTGGAAACAAGGCATGATGGATCCATGTTCTCATTCTGTTTAAGCCAAATTCTGACTCTACCATCTGAATGTCTCAACAGAAATCGAGACTCATCAGACCAGGCAACATTTTTCCAGTCTTCAACTGTCCAATTTTGGCGAGCTCTTGCAAATTGTAGCCTCTTTTCCCTATTTGTAGTGGAGATGAGTGGTACCCGGTGGGGTCTTCTGCTGTTGTAGCCCATCCGCCACAAGGTTGTGTGTGTTGTGGCTTCACAAATGCTTTGCTGCATACCTGGGTTGTAACGAGTGGTTATTTCAGTCAAAGTTGCTCTTCTATCAGCTTGAATCAGTCGGCCCATTCTCCTCTGACCTCTAGCATCAACAAGGCATTTTCGCCCACAGGACTGCTGCATACTGGATGTTTTTCCCTTTTCACACCATTCTTTGTAAACCCTAGAAATGGTTGCGTGTGAAAATCCAGTAACTGAGCAGATTGTGAAATACTCAGACCGGCCCGTCTGGCACCAACAACCATGCCACGCTCAAAATTGCTTAAATCACCTTTCTTTCCCATTCTGACATTCAGTTTAGAGTAGAGGTGTAAGAAAAAATCGATACACTTGAGTATCGCGATATTTTATTTTGCAATACTGTATCGATTTTCAAAAACGCAATATCGATTTTTTTTTTTTTTTTTTTTTTTTTTTTTACAAGCAAAAGTTTTCATGGGACCGTGGTTCCCGTTTATGTTGTGTTTAAATCCCTACCACTAGATGGCTATGCTGAGATGCACCACTAGTGTCATGTCATCCTATTTTGATTAATATATGCGCGAGGGAGAGAGAGCAAGACCATAGAAATCATTAGCAAGACAGCGCGCGTGTTGTTTGAAGACGTGCGAGTGCGCCGCGGCCGGGGCCCTCTCTCCCTCTGCTCGTTTGCGCAGCAGTCATTCTACATCACTCACCGGTCAAAAAAGGCTTTGGCGGGACACAAATTTGCTTTGGCGGTGCCAAAAAGCGGACGATCTGACGGGTTTTAGAAAAATTAAATACAACCCGAAACTACTAAACAGACCCGGCCTTTATTTACCCAAACCTGTTGCCACACCAGGCGTGTAAAAGAGACATGCTTCTATTTGGGACTCGGCTATTATTTGAAGTTTTACGGTATGTTGTGTTGGATGTGTATTAATAATAGTGCAAGCATTTTTTTAATGACATATTGCACCTCAGATTGCACCTTATGTGTTATGTATTAGCCTAGATGTCACAGATGTCACAGTCAGGGGCTATGTATTTTCTTTAACTGACTATTTAGCTACATTTGTTCCTCAATGTTTCCTTTAGGAATTGTGTTCGTGTTTTTGCAACACAAAACGTGTTGGACGTAGCCTACCCTGTGTACTAGGAAAAGTGCAAGCATTTTTTTATTGACACAATTATAATAATGAATAGCATCACACATAATGTGTATGTGTTATGCATTGTGACAGGGGGTATGTATTTTCTTTTATCATGGCCTACTTGAGCATATACAAATTTGCTCACTAAGAACCTGTGAACCACAACCCCAAACTGGCAGTTTGATTTTCTGTGTACTGAATTGTTTACCTAAAGTAAACTTATTTGACTTTTATGCACATCGTCTTTTTTTTTTTAAAAATAAATACTTTTTCTAAAATTATAGTCCTACTTAAAAAAAAAAAAAATCGCAATATATCGCCTTATGCACAGTATCGAAATATATTGCAATATATTGAATCGTGACCCAAATATCGTGATACGTATCGTATCGCCAGATTCTTGCCAATACACAGCCCTAGTTTGGAGTTCAGGAGATTGTCTTGACCAGGACCACACCCCTACATGCATTGAAGCAACTGCCATGTGATTGGTTGATTAGATAATTGCATTAATGAGAAATTGAACAGGTGTTCCTAATAATCCTTTAGGTGTGTGTGTATATATAAAGTATATACATTCAAATATTTCTTCATACATATATGAGCGTATTTATACAAAATAATATACACAGTTTTTGTAACCACAAACTTTTATTTTGGATGTGATTAATCATTTCACAGCCCTAGTCTCTGTGTGCGTGCGTGCGGTGTGTGTGTGTGTGTGTGGTGTGTGTGTGTGTGTGTGTGTGTGTGTGTGTGTGTGTGTGTGTGTGTGTGTGAGAGAGTGATCATGATTTTGTGCGCGTGTGAGATCATGTTGGTGTGTGTGTGTGTGTGAGAGAGAGTGATCATGATGTTGTGCGCGTGTGAGATCGTGTGGTGTGTGTGTGTGAGAGAGAGTGATCATGATGTTGTGCGCGTGTGAGATCATGATGTTGATGTTGATACTGTGTGTGTGTGTGTGTGTGTGTGTGTTGTGTGTGTGTGTGTGTACAGTGCTAACCCACTGTGAGGTGCAGCGGATCCCGGCCGTCCTCTATCAGCTCTACAATGACGTCCCTCACCCAGACTCCCTCAGCATGCAGGCGTATCGAGAAGCAGTGAGCGCAGTGCTGAAGGTATGTGTGTGTGTGTGTGTGTGTGTGTGTGTGTGTGTGTGTGTGTGTGTGTGTTAGTGCTCAGTGTGTGTGTGACAACTCTCTACACTGACTCTCTTTATCTTCATTCCAGCTGGATCAGAGTCCCGGAGCTGAAGTTTTGCAGAAGATCACAGGAGTGTGTGCGGTTCAGAGTAACCTCTACACATGAAACACACACACACACACAACACACACACACACAACACACACACAACACACTCTCACTCTGGCCTCCAGTTCTACTGTAACACATTAAAGATGGGTTTTGTGTAATACTGGTGTGAAGAGTGTGTTTCTGAGCTTGAACACCTGGTGGCGTCAAAACCATCAGAACCCGAAACTGCGTCATTCACTCCTGCTGAAACCTGAAACTCACACACACACAGATTCTTGGAGATGTTAATACTTGGAATATTTTAATATAATTTCGATAAACTCTTTTGTAGTTTAGCAAATATTATATTAGAACAAAGCATTTAAATATTTGCACAGTTCCATTAAGACTCATTAGCTGAGACTCTCTCTAGTGTTGCAGTGAGTTCAGTGACGATCCGTGGGTGTGTGTGTGTGTGTGTGTGTGTGTGTGTGTGTGTGTGTGTGTGTGTGTGTGTGTGTGTGTGTTGTGTGTGTGTGTGTGTGTGTGTGACAGGATTAAGCGAGATGGTTCACAGTGACTGTGCGAGTGTGAAGACGGTGAGAAGCTCACTGTGTCCGTGTCAAAGATCTCAGGCCTTCCCACGTCCTGTGATGCTGCTACTGAACACACACACACACTCTCTCTCTCTTTCTCTCTCACACACACTCTCTCACTCTCTCTCACACACACTCGCTCACATTCATGTGCGCGCCACGTGCGTGCGCACCCACACACGTACACACACACACACTCGCTCACATTCATACACACTCACACACACACACAGACACACACACGTGACGCGTGCACACACACACACACACACACACTCTCTCTCACACACTCACACACACACACACACACACACACTTCTGCTAACGCAGGCCTGCGTGTGTCATCATGTTCAGAACCGAAAGAGGAATTCCAGAGTTCCTCAACATTGATAATGTGACTCCACCCTAAACACACACTGATTCATGTGTGTGTTCATGTGTGTGTTCGGATCTCAGTGCTTTAATGGCCTCAGGTCAGAATGAGAAACAGTGATGGTTGACTTGTCAAACACTGTGTGTGTGTGTGTGTGTGTGTGTGTGTGTGTGTGTGTGTGTGTGTGTGTGTGTGTGTGTGTGTGTGTGTGTGTGTGTGTGTGTGTGTGTGTGTGTGTGTGTGTGTGTGTGTGTGGGGTGTGTGTGTGTGTGTGTGTGTGGGGAATTCCCTGAGCTGATGTATGATATAAAACACACCACACACATTAGATTCTGCATCTCACTTTTATAGGTAAAGCCTGATCGTCAGTGTTTACCATCTCTACAGGAAGTGTGTGTTCAGAAGCCCATGTTTGCTGATTTCATGGAGCTGTCTGTCATAAAAGCTCATAAACGTAGGTGTGTGTGTGTCTGTGTTTACATATTGTGTGTGTGTTTACTGATCATTGACTAGTGCTCCATTCACAGACGCATAGGTCATCTCTTATAGATAATCATAAACCCATATCAGCATGGCGACTTCAATCATATCTCTGATTGTGTGTGTTATTAACATGCGTCAATCTGACCGAACTCCCATGATCCTCTGCTGCCGTTTCAACACGCCCGACGCAATAAACCCGCAGGGAAACTCGTGTCTCAGATTGTGCAAATGTTCTCCAAGCAGCACTGTTGGGGTTTTCAATGTTTCGCTGTGTGTGTGTGTGTGTGTGTGTGTGTGTGTGTGTGTGTGTGTGTGTGTGTGTGTGTGTTTAAATCTGAGCAGAGGAAGTCCATCAGGAGCTCAAGGCTGTCCTGTGATTGTGTGAATATTACATGAACTAACAACATTCCTGTCTTACAAACACAGTCCTTTCATAAACTATACACATCAGAACTCAGAGACCGATCAACACGACTGTAAATTGTGTGTGTGTGTGTGTGTGTGTGTGTGTGTGTGTGGCTCCGCCTCGAGCCCAACACTGACTGTAAGTGATGCTCCAGTATTTTCCAAGAAACAGCCTGTTAATCATTACTCTGTCTCGAGCTCGTTCAGCAGGTCTGATCAGATGTGCTGATAGTGTGTGTGTGTGTGTGTGTGTGTGTGTGTGTGTGTGTGTGTGTGTGTGTGTGTGTGTGTGTGTGTGTGTGTGTGTGTGTGTGTGTGCTTTGGTGGATAGCTTTAGGGATTGGGTGTGTGTGTGTGTGTGTGTGTGTGTGGGGGTGTGTGTGTGTGTGTGTGTGTGTGTGTGTCTGTGTGTGTGTGTCTGTGTCTGTGTCTGTGTCTGTGTCGTGTGTTTTGTGTGGTGTGTGTGTGTGTGTGTGTGTGTGTGTGTGTGTGTGTGTGTGTGTGTGTGTGTGTGTGTGTTGTGAAGAGGGCAGCTGTGCATCGAGAGCATCAGTTGAGTGTTGACTCAGCTGTGTGTGTGTTTAATGTCTGAGAGCTGCGGGTTAAACATGCTCAACATGACATTTACATTTAATCATTTAGCAGATGCTGTTATCCAGAGACTCACAAATGAGGAGAGCAATAGAAGCAGTCAAATCAATAATAGGACAACAGTCTGCAAGTGCTGTGACCAGTCCCAGTTATTCCAGCACCGTACATGGAGCATGTTTGTTTATTATTAGTATTATAAATAGCTATAGAATAGTAAGTGTTAGTATTAATGTGTTGAGTATTGGTAGGTCATTCCTTCAGCAGGGAACAGCCCAGGTGAAGGACCATGAAAGTGATTATGTGTCTCTTTGAGATGATGGCACCACAGTAACACATGTAGATGTAGAAGAGAAGCGGGCTTAGGCTCTCCCTAAGCATATAGTTAAAGATGCCCAACAGATCTCAAACAAGAATGATATTGTTAATGCTTTTAATGACCATTTCATTAAGGCAGGGGATATATTTGAACAATCACATCCTGAAGAAGTCTCACACAGACATTTTTCTTCACCTCTCCAAAACAACTCACCTGCTTCTCTTGTCAGTGAGGGATTCAACTTTAACCCCATTCCCTCATCTGCAGTGCTTAAGGCTCTTAAGGAAATCACCCGGTCCTGATGGCCTAGACCCTGCTTTACTGAAACTGTCTGCACATATTATAGTGGAACCTATTGCATATATTTTTAATTTGTCCCTGTCTTCAAATGAATTACCAGATGTTTGGAAATCAGCCCATGTGCTGCCCCTGTTGAAAGGGGGGGACTCCTCCATTCTCGATAATTACCGGCCAATTTCTAAACTGTCTGTACTTACAAAGGTCCTAGAGTCTTTAGTAAACACCCAACTTAAGGGCTTCTTGCAAAAAAATAACATACTTTGTCCGGCACAATCAGGCTTTAGGGCCAAGCATAGCACCATTACTGCAGCTACTAAGGTGCTTGATGACATCATCTGTGACCTTGACAATAAGATGAGCTGTACAGCCCTTTTCATCGACTTGTCAAAGGCCTTTGACACAGTTGATCACTGTATTTTGCTTAAGAGGCTCAGGGACATTGGCTTGGGCACTAAGGCAGTTGATTGGTTCAGAAACTATCTTGCCAACAGAACTCAAACTGTAGTTGTCGATGGGCATAGTTCTGGCCCACAGGGGGTCCGGCGAGGTGTCCCTCAAGGGTCTATCCTTGGCCCGGTCCTATTTACTATTTACATAAACACCATTGCCTCTGTAGTAGATAATGGCAAAATACACCTCTATGCAGACGACACAGTACTATATTGTTCCACCCCTACCCTAGCTCAAGCTTACCATTCACTACAGCAATCTTTTAATTCATTACAGGCCACCTTCATTGATCTTAGATTGGTTTTAAACGCTGGTAAAACTAAGGTGATGCAGTTCACAACGTCTTGCACAGCACCCGCATCAACTGCACTAGCCATTTCCACACTGGATGGGAAGTTGAAAATGTTTCATCTTATAAATATCTTGGTCTGTGGATTGATGAAAAGCTAACTTTTAAAGTTCATATTGATAAATTAGTGAGAACGCTGAGAGTAAAGCTTGGTTTTTATTTTAGAAATAAATCCTGTTTTACTCTCCAAGCTAGGAGGAAATTGATTAGTGACACTTTCTTACCAGTTTTGGACTATGGGGATGTTATTTATATGCATGCTGCTTCTACCACGCTGCATACACTTGACACAGTCTACCATGGTGCATTACGGTTTATTACTAATGCCAAGTCCCGCACTCATCACTGTCGTCTTTATGAGGCAACTGGTTTTAGCTCTTTAGGTTTGCATAGATGGTTTCACTGGCATATTTTTATTTATAAAGTCATTAATGGTAATTTACCCAGTTATCTTACTAGTCTGTTGACCTGGAATCATTCCACTTACAATCTCATATGAGATAACAGTGATGAGAAAACCATGTTTCTGAATGACAGACACTAGTGATGTCATGTAGATGTAGAAGAAAGCGGTCCCAGCACTGAGCCCTGAGGCACTCCAGTAGCTAGATGATAACAGTGATGAGAAAACCATGTTTCTGAATGACAGACACTAGTGATGTCATGTAGATGGAGAAGAGAAGCGGTCCCAGCACTGAGTCCTGAGGCACTCCAGTAGCTAGATGATAAGAGTGATGGGATAAACCATATTTCTGAATGACAGACACTAGTGATGACATGTAGATGGAGAAGAGAAGCGGTCCAAGCACTGAGCCCTGAGGCACTCCAGTAGCTGGATGATAACAGTGATGGGATAAACCATGTTTCTGAATGACAGACACTAGTGATGACATGTAGATGGAGAAGAGAAGCGGTCCCAGCACTGAGACCTGAGGCACTCCAGTAGCTAGATGATAACAGTGATGGGATAAACCATGTTTCTAAATGACAGACACTAGTGATGACATGTAGATGTAGAAGAGAAGCGGTCCCAGCACTGAGTCCTGAGACACTCCAGTAGCTAGATGATAACAGTGATGGGATAAACCGTGTTTCTGAATGACAGATCCAAGTGATGTCATGTAGATGGAGAAGAGAAGCGGTCCCAGCACTGAGACCTGAGGCACTCCAGTAGCTAGATGATAACAGTGATGGGATAAACCGTGTTTCTGAATGACAGATCCAAGTGATGTCATGTAGATGTAGAAGAGAAGCGGTCCCAGCACTGAGCCCTGAGGCACTCCAGTAGCTATATGATAGCAGTGATGGGATAAACCATGTTTCTAAATGACAGACACTAGTGATGACATGTAGACGGAGAAGAGAAGCGGTCCCAGCACTGAGCCCTGAGGCACTCCAGTAGCTAGATGATAACAGTGATGGGATAAACCATGTTTCTGAATGACAGATCCAAGTGATGTCATGTAGATGTAGAAGAGAAGCGGTCCCAGCACTGAGTCCTGAGGCACTCCAGTAGCTGGATGATAACAGTGATGGGATAAACCATGTTTCTAAATGACAGACAGTAGTGATGACATGTAGATGGAGAAGAGAAGCGGTCCCAGCACTGAGACCTGAAGCACTCCAGTAGCTAGATGATAACAGTGATGGGATAAACCGTGTTTCTGAATGACAGATCCAAGTGATGTCATGTAGATGGAGAAGAGAAGCGGTCCAAGCACTGAGTCCTGAGGCACTCCAGTAGCTAGATGATAACAGTGATGGGATAAACCGTGTTTCTGAATGACAGATCCAAGTGATGACATGTAGATGTAGAAGAGAAGCGGTCCCAGCACTGAGTCCTGAGGCACTCCAGTAGCTAGATGATAACAGTGATGGGATAAACCGTGTTTCTGAATGACAGACACTAGTGATGACATGTAGATGGAGAAGAGAAGCGGTCCCAGCACTGAGCCCTGAGGCACTCCAGTAGCTAGATGATAACAGTGATGGGATAAACCGTGTTTCTGAATGACAGATCCAAGTGATGTCATGTAGATGTAGAAGAGAAGCGGTCCCAGCACTGAGTCCTGAGGCACTCCAGTAGCTAGATGATAACAGTGATGGGATAAACCGTGTTTCTGAATGACAGATCCAAGTGATGTCATGTAGATGGAGAAGAGAAGCGGTCCCAGCACTGAGTCCTGAGGCACTCCAGTAGCTAGATGATAACAGTGATGGGATAAACCGTGTTTTCTGAATGACAGATCCCAGTGATGACATGTAGATGGAGAAGAGAAGCGGTCCCAGCACTGAGTCCTGAGGCACTCCAGTAGCTAGATGATAACAGTGATGGGATAAACCGTGTTTCTGAATGACAGATCCAAGTGATTTCATGTAGATGTAGAAGAGAAGCGGTCCCAGCACTGAGCCCTGAGGCACTCCAGTAGCTAGATGATAGCAGTGATGGGATAAACCATGTTTCTAAATGACAGACACTAGTGATGACATGTAGATGGAGAAGAGAAGCGGTCCCAGCACTGAGCCCTGAGGCACTCCAGTAGCTAGATGATAACAGTGATGGGATAAACCGTGTTTCTGAATGACAGATCCAAGTGATGTCATGTAGATGTAGAAGAGAAGCGGTCCCAGCACTGAGTCCTGAGGCACTCCAGTAGCTGGATGATAACAGTGATGGGATAAACCATGTTTCTAAATGACAGACAGTAGTGATGACATGTAGATGGAGAAGAGAAGCGGTCCCAGCACTGAGACCTGAAGCACTCCAGTAGCTAGATGATAACAGTGATGGGATAAACCGTGTTTCTGAATGACAGATCCAAGTGATGACATGTAGATGGAGAAGAGAAGCGGTCCCAGCACTGAGACCTGAGGCACCACAGTAGCTAGATGATAACAGTGATGGGATAAACGTGTTTCTGAATGACAGATCCAAGTGATGTCATGTAGATGGAGAAGAGAAGCGGTCCAAGCACTGAGACCTAAGGCACTCCAGTAGCTAGATGATAACAGTGATGGGATAAACCATGTTTCTGAATGACAGATCCAAGTGATGTCATGTAGATGGAGAAGAGAAGCGGTCCAAGCACTGAGACCTAAGGCACTCCAGTAGCTAGATGATAGCAGTGATGGGATAAACCATGTTTCTGAATGACAGACACTAGTGATGTCATGTAGATGGAGAAGAGAAGTGGCCCCACCACTGAGCCCTCAGGCACTCCAGTAGCTAGATGATAACAGTGATGAGATAAACCATGTTTCTAAATGACAGATCCTAGTGATGACATGTAGATGGAGAAGAGAAGCGGTCCCAGCACTGAGCCCTGAGGCACTCCAGTAGCTAGATGATAACAGTGATGGGATAAACCATGTTTCTAAATGACAGATCCTAGTGATGACATGTAGATGGAGAAGAGAAGCGGTCCCAGCACTGAGACCTGAGGCACTCCAGTAGCTAGATGATAACAGTGATGGGATAAACCGTGTTTCTGAATGACAGATCCAAGTGATGTCATGTAGATGGAGAAGAGAAGCGGTCCCAGCACTGAGCCCTGAGGCACTCCAGTAGCTAGATGATAACAGTGATGGGATAAACCATGTTTCTCAATGACAGACACTAGTGATGACATGTAGATGGAGAAGAGAAGCGGTCCCAGCACTGAGTCCTGAGGCACTCCAGAAGCTAGATGATTATTGTTGCTAGATTATTGTTGATGACATGTAGATGTAGAAGAGAAGAGATACAAAACCAGATTTTAAATAAGCTAAAACAGCTAAAAAATCAAGATTCAACCCCTCAACAGCAAAACACCATGGAAGCTTGTTTGAGCTAACATAACAGAACACATAAAAAATATTTTATTTCTTGCCATTCTGTGTTTATATCTCGCAATTCTAAATTAATGTCTAAACTCACAATTGCAAGAAAAAAAATCTGAATTATTGAGTTACAAAGTCGGAAATACCTTTTTTTTATTCCATGGCATAAACAAACTTTTATAACAATAAGCATAAATGAGGAAGTCTCATTTTAAAACTGGGATTTCTAGACCTGGAAAAGTAATGGAAATGAACATACAACAGATTGGGCTCTTTAGGGGGACCTATTATGCCCTCTTACAAAGTCTTGATGTTTTTGGTCTCTACTAGAGCAGGTTTTCCTCATATTCTCCATTGTTGCGGCTCCTCTCTTTCCAGTCTGTCAGTAACGCTCTGTTAACTTCTTGTCTCTATGAAGCCCTTCTTTCTGAAAAGCACACTGTGCTCTGATTGGTCGGCTAGAGCAGTGTGTTGTGATTGGTCGAGCGCTTCGAGTGTGTTTGGGAAATGTCCTCCCCGTTTCCATAACCGCCAGTTTAACCCATTACTAACTAACTCAACCAGGCCCCGCCCCTTTATTCTGCGTATGAATTATTATAATGAGGAATATTGTGACATGTTCGTTCCCGGAAGAAACTCAAGACTAATGGAGGCGTTTCAGGAGTTCAGAAACACTGACACTGATATAGAGAAGAACTGGAGCTTTATCATGATCAAACAGCAACATTACACAGATGCAGATGTACCAGAGGAAACATATTAATGATAATATACAGTATGTAGTTGTCAAAAATGTTGTGTTTAGAGAGAAAACGCTCCACACATCACATAATTTAACGATAATTTATTTGTTGACTTTCACATAAGTTCGTTTTTATAAACTGTTCAGTGTGATGATGACATAAAGATGCACGTCTGGACAGATACTCATGAGTCAAATGCCTCTCTCACACACACACACACACACACACACACACACACACACACACACCACACACACACACACACACACAACACCTGAACATGTTTCCACCAGTTTAAGTCACTCGGTTCAGAGGACGTTCAGCACAAACATCACATGTTTGATAATAAAGACTGAGTGATTCAGAAGATCCTGCAGTCGCTCCCTAGAAACACTTTAACTCGTAGATCATCTGTAAAATAAACCTATAAACCAGTCCTGAACCCAGTTCAGACCAACTGTATTTAGAAAAACAATCAAATACACACATAACAATTTACAGATGTAGTGATGAACAGTCACGTGAGATCTGTATAAATTATGAGAATAATAATAGTCCAGGGAACATTCTTAGAGATATGAACAAAAGTTCTTCCAGTTACGATGACAGAACGTACGTTTAGAGTTATCGTGTCTTTAAATGGAATGTTCCCGTAATGCTCACATAGCAACAACAAAAAAAAAAAATTTTTTTTAAACATTTAAAAAAATAGACATTTTGAATGTTGACAGAATATACAGAAATAACGTTTTCATAACTTACTGGGAATGTTAGCAAAACGTTCTTACAGTTTTTTTCAACTGCTTACACACAAAACTTTACACACAAATTCAAGAATTGCACACACACGTTGCCTCACGTCTCTTGCAAAATGAAGCACTGCATTCAAAATATCACAAACATCTCAAAAGCAAACATTTGTCTTGCATTACAAACACCTTTTCCATAATATTATATTTTTGGATATATCATAAACACAGTTATTCAAAACCTAAAGCTCTCTCCTCCATCTCCCCTTACTCTGCATCCATTATTCAAAAACTATAACTCGACCTTTGGCCTTTTATACGCCTATTCTACAGCCATGACTGGTGTGTGTTCAGTAAAGCGTTTGCACATGTGAGGAGTGTGTGTGTGTCTGTGAGAGGAGTGTATGTGATGAATTACTGTGGTGTTTTGATAGGTTGTGTTTGAGAAAGGAAATCAAGAGACTTCCTGGTAGGTTTTTGTGTGTTATTTAGAGAATTGTGTTGTGGTTTGCAAAAAGTGTTTTATGAAATTGAAAACTGAGTTGAGAATGAGTGTGTGGTTTTGCAGATTTAATGTGTGTTTCTGCTGTTGGAGTGTCAGGTTGAGGATTCTGTGTGTAAGCAGTTGTGAATATGTTTTGTTGGCAGTGTCTACAGTAATGCAGATATAGGAGATAAATGTATTTCACAGACAGTGGTCTGCTGCTGAAAGTGTTGTGAGAACAGAACGAGACATTCATCGCTGTACGATGACTACGGCGGTTTATCAGAGTTTACGTACTGAGACGACTCTGAACTGTGGTAAACATTCATACGTCACGTCTTTAACCTGAGCGGAACACACACACACACACACACACTCTCCGTGAGCCGCTGTATGCAGCAGTAAATAAATAAACATCAGCTCACGACACACACAGGCCCACAGAAGCAGATCAGGACACATCAGTATCTGATATAAGTCAAAGCACAGCTAAAGTTCAGAATGATTGTTAATAATGCTCTCCGTTTGAAGGCCACCTGACGTGATTCCAAACCTGTAAATTCAGTTCTCAGAGAAGAAAGCGCTGGAACGTCTCAGAGAAGAAAGCGCTGGAACGTCTCCTTGAAGGCATTCCCGGCGTGAGCGCCAGTGAATAACTGTGTCCTGCGCTAGTGTCATTATTACAGGCCTGGTTCTGAGGACACAGATGATCAGAGCTGAGACGGGAACCGCAGAGAAACCGAGACCTTCTGGAGGTCTGCAACAACACCGCTTGGGTCAGGCTCAGTCCTCGGTGTCCGCTCGCACTCCCAGCATGCTGTGCAGCTCCTCCACCGAGTATCCCAGCAGGCTCTGCAGGTCGCAGACGAAGCGGTACACGTAGCGCTTCCCAGAAGTCTTGTGGATGATGTTCTTGTCGTAGTAGTAGCGCAGGCCTCGACTCAGCTTCTCGTAGTTCATCTTAGGCTTGTTCTTCCTCTTCCCCCAGCGCCGCGCCACCTGAGGAACACACACAGCACATGTCACACACCTCACCTGAGGAACACAGCACTAAACTCATTATAAATCTGATTGAGAATACCCTTAGGCCGTGTGTCCTGCAGAGCGACTAGCGTTTTCAGCTGGCTAAAAACGCTTTGGTGGACACATGGCCTTGTAACACTTTACTTGAAGGGGTGTGCATAAGACTGACATGACACCTTCATAATCATGACATGTTATGAATATGACGGAAGTTTTAAGCATGTTTGTGACAACTGTCATCAAGTGTCTTTCGCTCAATCATGACATTTTTAATGCAAATATGACATTGTTTGAGATGTCTTTATAATGGCCTCATGACAGCCAATGTCAAAACCAGCCACCTGACAGTTTAATGTAATGTTAACCAATAAAGCTAAGTGGTTTCTTAAGTTTGATCATTAATCTGCTATGTCATGTTTATGACAGGTTGGGTTGTCTTAGTTATGTCAAGTTGTCATGACAAAGACACTGACAGGTTATGATGTATTGGTTTATGTTAAGATTATTATCAATCCCAAAAATTATATCAATTATAAAATATATGAATTATATCAAATATGCCATTATATCAATTATCTAAACCAAGTATGGTATGGTTTATGCCTGATGAAAGTCACGAGACCAAAACGTTGCTACTAAAATGTTGATACTTGTTTGCAAGTTTTGCTAGTGTGCGGGATTTGCTTGTTTTGCATATTAGCCGTGATAAAGAGCGTCACCTCGTCGGGGTCGGTGAGCTTGAACTCCCAGCCGTCGCCGGTCCAGCTGATGATGTTCTGACAGCTCGCATCCGTCAGGAGCTCTAACAGGAACTGCCACAGCTGGATGGGGCCACTTCCTGTGCCACACACACACACACACACACACACACACACACGTTAAACTCACTACTGTCTTGTGTGTGAGAATGGTGACGTTAAGACACAGAGACAACAGTTGCACCTTGGAACATATTTCAGGGTTTGTGTTTTCGAGCCCCTGTTAATGTGTAAACACTGTTAATGTGCAGATGAGAACGGCGTGTGTTAGCGGCCGCTAAGTTAATAACTAATGATCTTTTAACAGAAGTGAATCAATCAAAACTAACTTTATCTGGACAATAACTTTATTCTAGATCTGCTGTAAAGCCTAAACACTCTCTGTTACTGTAATCTCATGTTATCACTGTAAAGCTGCTGTCTATAGGGTTAAAGCGCTGTATAAATGAAGGAGACTCGACTATTAATGACGTTTTATATATATACACACACATATATACATTCCCCCTGTAGCTCAAACATTAGTCCACGATAAGGTTTCTTACTCAGTATTTCTGTCTCGTTTCCAGTCCAAATATCTAAAGATTCTTAAATCAAGATGCATTTACTAAAGTAGTAAAAGACCATGAGATATTATGTCTTGTTTTCTTGGGAAATAAATCAAATTTAAGTGAGTTCAAGCTAAATGATCTGCCAATGGGGTCAGAAAAATTATTGTTTCTGTTTGGATAGAGATTATTTATCATTGGCAGATCATTTAGCTTGAACTCACTTAAATTTGATTTATTTCCCAAGAAAACAAGACATAATATCTCATGGTCTTTTACTACTTTAGTAAATGCATCTTGATTTAAGAATCTTTAGATATTTGGACTGGAAACGAGACAGAAATGCTAAGTAAGACAGCATGTTAGCATTAGTGCATGTGTCCGCGTGAGCGGTGTTGCTGTGGCGTAACGCACCGGTGAAGCCAGCGAGCACAGCGGCAGCGATCACAGGTTTGCCCTGTTCCTGCGGCTCGTTCCTCTCCTGGACGTAGTCTTTGAAGGACAGGCCCTGTTTGCCCAGACCCAGCGGGGCGCAGCCGAACTCCTCCTCGAAGCTGTCATAGGACGGCACGCGCTGGGCGTCAGCGAGAGACGAGTGGCTTCCCCAGGAGCGAAGAACACACTCCTCAGCGCTCTCCACACTCTCCAGCGATGTCTGATCCCGGGACGACGCTGGAGAACACACACACACGGTTCGTTACTACACACACTCTATTACAGTGTTGGGGAAAGTTACTTTTAAAAGTAATGCATTACAATATTGCGTTACTCCCAAAAAAAGTAACTAATTGCGTTACTTAGTTACTTTTTATGAAAAGCAATGCGTTAAATTACTTTTGCATTACTTTTTCTCATCTGGGCTGGGCTTGCTTGTTTGTTTTTTAATTTTTTTAATTTTTGGCAAATGTTAAGGCCCTTTCACACCAAAAGTGATAAATGCAAGGAAATGCATGTTTACTCCTGTACAGTAGAGGGCGCCGCTCAAACAAACCGTTCAGCCATTCTGGATTACAGAACAATAGGATACAGGAGAAGGAAGTTCAACACGCTTATTTCTACATCTAATCTTGAGTAATTTTTGCCTATTAGTATAGTTGAATTAGATCATTGAAGGTTAGCAGCATTGGTTAATAAATTGAGATTAAATACGTCAAATATATTTGTGTAATTTAATATAGTTAATTCTAAAAGTTTTGCATAAAATTCTGAGATTGCATTTTACCGTTTTTATTCATTTTGAGGAATGCTGAATGTTTTCGTGCAAGTGAGATGAGTAAATGCATGTTCATATTTAGTCTAGAACTACAATAAGCATCATGTTTACTCTGCACACACACACACACACACACACACACACCACCTCCTCACTTTGTTTCTATCAATATGAGGACAGAAGAGTTGTCACTCAATACATTTGAAAAAGTAACTCAGATATTTTGTTGCAAATTGAAAAAGTAATGCATTACTTTACTAGTTACTTGCTAAAGTAATCTGATTACGTAACTCAAGTTACTTGTAATGAGTTACCCCCAACACTGCTCTATTACATCGACACACACTCTATTACATCAACTCACTGTGACGACCGGGGTTGGGATAGTAATGCATTACAATATTGCATTACTCCCTAAAAAACTATCTAATGATGTTACTTAGTTACTTTTCATGTAAAGTAATGCGTTACTTTACTTGTTACATCAAAAAAGTAATCTGATTACGAAATGTATGTTACTTGTAATGCGTTACTTTACTCGTTACATCACAAAAGTAATCTGATTACGAAATGTGTTACTTGTAATGCGTTACTTTACTCGTTACATCAAAAAAGTAATCTGATTACGAAATGTATGTTACTTGTAATGCGTTACTTTACTCGTTACATCACAAAAGTAATCTGATTACGAAATGTATGTTACTTGTAATGCGTTACTTTACTCGTTACATCACAAAAGTAATCTGATTACGAAATGTGTTACTTGTAATGCGTTACTTTACTCGTTACATCACAAAAGTAATCTGATTACGAAATGTATGTTACTTGTAATGCGTTACTTTACTCGTTACATCACAAAAGTAATCTGATTACGAAATGTGTTACTTGTAATGCGTTACTTTACTCGTTACATCACAAAAGTAATCTGATTACGAAATGTATGTTACTTGTAATGCGTTACTTTACTCGTTACATCACAAAAGTAATCTGATTACGAAATGTATGTTACTTGTAATGCGTTACTTTACTCGTTACATCAAAAAGTAATCTGATTACGAAATGTATGTTACTTGTAATGCGTTACTTTACTCGTTACATCACAAAAGTAATCTGATTACGAAATGTGTTACTTGTAATGCGTTACTTTACTCGTTACATCACAAAAGTAATCTGATTACGAAATGTGTTACTTGTAATGCGTTACTTTACTCGTTACATCACAAAAGTAATCTGATTACGAAATGTGTTACTTGTAATGCGTTACTTTACTCGTTACATCACAAAAGTAATCTGATTACGAAATGTATGTTACTTGTAATGCGTTACTTTACTCGTTACATCACAAAAGTAATCTGATTATGAAATGTATGTTACTTGTAATGCGTTACTTTACTCGTTACATCAAAAAGTAATCTGATTACGAAATGTATGTTACTTGTAATGCGTTACTTTACTCGTTACATCACAAAAGTAATCTGATTACGAAATGTATGTTACTTGTAATGCGTTACTTTACTCGTTACATCACAAAAGTAATCTGATTATGAAATGTATGTTACTTGTAATGCGTTACTTTACTCGTTACATCAAAAAAGTAATCTGATTACGAAATGTATGTTACTTGTAATGCGTTACTTTACTCGTTACATCACAAAAGTAATCTGATTACGAAATGTATGTTACTTGTAATGCGTTACTTTACTCGTTACATCACAAAAGTAATCTGATTACGAAATGTGTTACTTGTAATGCGTTACTTTACTCGTTACATCACAAAAGTAATCTGATTACGAAATGTATGTTACTTGTAATGCGTTACTTTACTCGTTACATCAAAAAGTAATCTGATTACGAAATGTGTTACTTGTAATGCGTTACTTTACTCGTTACATCACAAAAGTAATCTGATTATGAAATGTATGTTACTTGTAATGCGTTACTTTACTCGTTACATCACAAAAGTAATCTGATTATGAAATGTATGTTACTTGTAATGCGTTACTTTACTCGTTACATCACAAAAGTAATCTGATTACGAAATGTATGTTACTTGTAATGCGTTACTTTACTCGTTACATCACAAAAGTAATCTGATTACGAAATGTGTTACTTGTAATGCGTTACTTTACTCGTTACATCACAAAAGTAATCTGATTACGAAATGTATGTTACTTGTAATGCGTTACTTTACTCGTTACATCAAAAAGTAATCTGATTACGAAATGTGTTACTTGTAATGCGTTACTTTACTCGTTACATCACAAAAGTAATCTGATTACGAAATGTGTTACTTGTAATGCGTTACTTTACTCGTTACATCACAAAAGTAATCTGATTATGAAATGTATGTTACTTGTAATGCGTTACTTTACTCGTTACATCACAAAAGTAATCTGATTACGAAATGTATGTTACTTGTAATGCGTTACTTTACTCGTTACATCACAAAAGTAATCTGATTATGAAATGTGTGTTACTTGTAATGCGTTACTTTACTCGTTACATCAAAAAAGTAATCTGATTACGAAATGTATGTTACTTGTAATGCGTTACTTTACTCGTTACATCACAAAAGTAATCTGATTACGAAATGTGTTACTTGTAATGCGTTACTTTACTCGTTACATCAAAAAAGTAATCTGATTACGAAATGTGTTACTTGTAATGCGTTACTTTACTCGTTACATCACAAAGTAATCTGATTATGAAATGTATGTTACTTGTAATGCGTTACTTTACTCGTTACATCACAAAAGTAATCTGATTACGAAATGTATGTTACTTGTAATGCGTTACTTTACTCGTTACATCACAAAAGTAATCTGATTACGAAATGTATGTTACTTGTAATGCGTTACTCGTTTCATCAAAAAGTAATCTGATTACGGAATGCTTGTACGGCGATGAGGGGTGTGTGAGATGTCTGACCTGTTGTACTGAGCCGTGGGGCAGCTTTAGCGGCGGGCAGCTCACGGCTCATACAGCGGATGCTGACAGTGCTGAGCTGAGGTCTGGGATACATGGACAGCTCCTGACCCAACGCTGAGTCATGAGACGTCTCGAACAGCTCTCGGAGGAGACTCGTGCGGCTATCAGGAACCTTCACAGAACACTCCTCCAGACTGAGACCTTCACACACAAACACACGTCTGATCAGAAGAAGATCGCTGAGCAATCCCTCAGGGGCTGAACGCCTCTATTCAGACAAGACACTACAGGTGAAGAACACTAAACCAGACGCCATCATTCTTTCACAGGCCATTAATTACAGTACAGTCACACAAATGTCTTCTGAAATGTTTTGTCTAAACATGCAACCATTTGCTGAAATTTTGGAAACATTGGATATTACCAAGTTTTTCACTCAGAAAATACTGTCAACATAAATACACTTTTGTTGTTTTTATGAATAAAATGTTGTATAAATCAGGCGAGGATATATATATATATATCCAAACAAACAGAATGTTTATAAAAGTAAAGCAATAAAGCAATAAAATAAACACTTTAATGTTTATTCATGTTCATGTTTTCTTTCCACTAGGCTGAATACGCAAATGTTATGTAAGCAAAATAGACCAAATGCATGAGAAAACGATGCCTGTAGTTCTCGCCTTGAATCCGCTTGAATTGTTCAAATGCACAGACTCTCTTCTGTCTGAGATTCTGACGGAAAGCAGTTCATGTAAACATACTGACAGATGAGTAAAAGAACATCACTCACTGCTGGAGCTGCTCATCCATCCACACGCGTTCAGCTCCTCGCCGTCCTGACAGGCTGAGGACACAACCAATCAGACGCTAGCATTAGCATTACACCACAGTACAGATGCAGACGCTAGCATTAGCATTACACCACAGTACAGATGCAGACGCTAGCATTAGCATTACACCACAGTACAGATGCAGACGCTAGCATTAGCATTACACCACAGTACAGATGCAGACGCTAGCATTAGCATTACACCACAGTACAGATGCAGACGCTAGCATTAGCATTACACCACAGTACAGATGCAGACGCTAACATTAGCATTACACCACAGTACAGATGCAGACGCTAGCATTAGCATTACACCAAACTACAAATGCAGACGCTAGCATTAGCATTACACCACAGTACAGATGCAGACGCTAGCATTAGCATTACACCAAACTACAAATGCAAACGCTAGCATTAGCAGTACACCACAGTACAGATGCAGACGCTAGCATTAGCATTACACCACAGTACAGATGCAGACGCTAGCATTAGCATTACACCACAGTACAGATGCAGACGCTAGCATTAGCATTACACCACAGCACAGATGCAGATGCTAGCATTAGCATTACACCACAGTACAGATGCAGACGCTAGCATTAGCATTACACCACAGTACAGATGCAGACGCTAGCATTAGCATTACACCAAACTACAAATGCAGACGCTAGCATTAGCAGTACATAACCACAGTACAGATGCAGACGCTAGCATTAGCATTACACCACAGACAGATGCAGACGCTAGCATTAGCATTACACCACAGTACAGATGCAGACGCTAGCATTAGCATTACACCACAGTACAGATGCAGACGCTAGCATTAGCATTACACCACAGTACAGATGCAGACGCTAGCATTAGCATTACACCACAGTACAGATGCAGACGCTAGCATTAGCATTACACCACAGTACAGATGCAGACGCTAGCATTAGCATTACACCACAGTACAGATGCAGACGCTAGCATTAGCATTACACCACAGTACAGATGCAGACGCTAGCATTAGCATTACACCACAGTACAGATGCAACGTTAGCATTAGCCATTACACCACACTACTTTATCTAAGCTGATAACCGATAATCTTTAAAGTACAGATGACATATATCACATATCGAACCAAATTTTTAATATTTGAAGCCTGATAACGAAACAAAGCTGATAACCGATATATTGGCTGATAAATCTAAATCCAAATTTTTAGATAATTTTGAGAGCCTGGTTACAAAAACAGAAGTCTGACCATTAAAAGCCACGTCTCAAACACACAGTTAAGATGTTCTCATTATAATGTTATGTAGCCGATATGACAGACTTGCGCTGCACATGTTGACCTGAACTGTATGGTACATCTCTAGTCTTTACATGCGATTAGAGTTTTAGTAAATGATTTCTGTCTTTATATTTCACAGATATTTTAACATGCTTAAATCCAGATGCATTTACTGCACAGATAAAAATGATGCTGTAAATGCTACAGAAAAAACACGTAATTTCTACATGAAAGTTAGTTCAGGCAATAATTCTATATTAGTACTCAATCCAAAGGTTTCTCCTGCATCTCCACACAGGAGCCTGGGTTACCTCTCATCATCTGCTCCAGGTGCTCCCACAGAATATCTCCCACGAAATCCGGCGCGATCTCCAGGAATCCGTCCTTCCCGAGGTCACACAGCTCTCGCCCGCTCATGCCGAACTCACACAGGCTGATGTTGGGGAGACTGAACTCTGCAGACGCCCAGCAGAGCCACTGACACACGTGCTGCCGGCTCCACTTACACGGGTCTGCGGGACAGAGACCATTACACACTCCTCTACACACACACACACACACACACACACACACACACACACACACCACACACACTCCTCTACACACACACACACACGTGCTGCCGGCTCCACTTACACGGGTCTGCGGGACAGAGACCATTACACACTCCTCTACACACACACACACACACACACACACACACACACACACACACACACACACACACACACACACACACACACGTGCTGCCGGCTCCACTTACACGGGTCTGCGGGACAGAGACCATTACACACTCGTCTACACACACACACACACACACACACACACACACACACCCTCCCACACACACACACACACAACACACACACTCCTCAACACACACATGTGCTCAGTAGCAGTGCGGCGGGTCACAGAACTCACAGATCGCATCATTTATGTTTTTTGAGCCACGGATCGGATCATTTTTCGGATCAGCAAAAAAAAAAATTTATTTAAAGGGATACTCCACTCACAAATGAAAATTCTGTCATCATTTATGTTTTTTGAGCCACGGATCGGATCATTTATTCACCCTCAAGTTGTTGCAAACCTGTATGAGTTTCTTTCTTCTGCTGAACACAAAGGAAGATATTTGGAAGAATGATTGTGTTCAGCAGAAGAAAGAAACTCATACAGGTTTGCAACAACTTGAGGGTGAATAAATGATGACAGAATTTTCATTTGTGAGTGGAGTATCCCTTTAAATAATTTTTTTTTTTTGCTGATCCGAAAAATGATCCGATCCGTGGCTCAAAAAACATAAATGATGCGATCTGTGAGTTCTGTGACCCCGCCGCACTGCTACTGAGCACATGTGTGTGTTGAGGAGTGTGTGTTCAGTGTTCGGTGTGTGTGTTCGGTGTTCAGTGTGTGTTTGGTGTGTGTGTTCGGTGTTCAGTGTGTGTTCATGTTCAGTGTTCGGTGTGTGTGTTCAGTGTGTGTTCGGTGTGTGTTCAGTGTGTGTTCAGTGTGTGTGTTGTGTTGGGGACAGGACTCACTGCTGGAGATGCCACAGATGCGCTGGACCTTCGAGAAGCCGTTGAAACTGTCCTTCAGCGCCTGACTGACCACAGCTTTACTGCAGGGCGTTAGCAGCGGCACGGCACACACACCAGCGTCTGAAACACACACACACACACACACACACACACACACACACACACACACACACACACACACACACACGAGAACAGTGGAGATCTGGTGAGTACTTACAGGAACAGGTGTGCCAGTAATGAGTAGAGTTGGGGATCAAACACTTTAGGTCAGGAATACTTTTATAAAATTTAAATTTCGATTCCTTTGTGAGCGTTTCAATATGACTAAAAGCGTGAGAGACTGTGTTTTCTGTGTTCATGTGTAACTATCCGGTTGTTAAGTCGTGACGTAAGCGCTCCTGTTTCC
Source organism: Chrosomus eos (assembly GCA_036326025.1). Lineage (NCBI taxonomy): Eukaryota > Metazoa > Chordata > Actinopteri > Cypriniformes > Leuciscidae > Chrosomus > Chrosomus eos. Next base: position 31,767,115 of record CM070841.1, read on the forward strand.
GGGTCCAAAGGCCGGGTCCTCTCTACCTACCTACCGCTTTCGCCCGAGTTTTAACGTGTTCCTGTGTAGTTTAAATAGATCGGAGTTAAAAAAACAAGTGACATTTAACTGTCATCTACTGCTTTCCCTGTGACGAGAAAGATAAAAGAAAATGGCTGCAGTTGATTAGGTAAGTTACAAATCTTAAACGAATGAAGAAACTTTGGCGCCAGTGGGTGCTATCCCTTAATCCCTAGTAACACCCACTGGCACTGAAGCGGAAAAAGCCCTTTAAGAAAAGGTTTATGTAGTCTAGGATCTGAAAGAGGAGCGGAGCGCTTGGGCCCGGAAGAGGCTAAACGTCACGCGTGACGTCAGACTAAACAACCGAATATTGGGCAGCTCTTAAAGTGACAGCAGCCTAAGATTTTTTTTTTACCTTATTGGAATGGAAATTAGGAATGGACAGAACGGTAATGATGAGACTGAAGCGATGGCGATGCTCTTACCCTGCGGCTCGAGGCCGGACGGCACCTCCTGCTCCTCCTCCAGCGGACACACACTCCAGAACACAGACATCTGGTCCTCACACATCTCCAGCGCTGCCTGACGCTGAGGACACACACACACACCAGCGCTTTAACCAGCTGACCTCACCACCAAATCAAGAACCGACACAGAGTTTAATCTAAATGAGGTATCGCTCACATCACTATTGCTTTACATTCATGTGTGTGTGTGAACACATCAAAATCAGTAAAGTACCTCAACTAAATCTCACAGGAACCCTAACTTTCTAAAGTCCTGTGGAGTAAATCCAGCTTTTAATGTTGTTTATGTGTCTATGTGGTGTTTTTAATATGCTTTGAGACAAATCATGTGTAAATTCATAAGTCGACAGCATTGCTGAGTGTTTTCTGCTTAAATCTGCAGTGAATCAAAGACAGTCTCAAAAACACTGAAATCGCTGGTGTTTCTGACGTCACAAACTACCTTGACCAATCAGATCAACGTGTGATCGTCAACCAGTGGATCTCTGAGTGAGTGGAGGCGGGGCTCATTTGCATATTCATAGAACCGCGCATACTAAATGAGGCAAGAGTGTCGAGTTACATTCAAGATATTTAAGGCATTTTTTTAAAGAAAAAACGTTTAAATGTGTCATTTTTGGTGATCAAAGATGAGTTTTAAAGGATAAAATTATTGACTACAGGGGGACTTTCAATTTATAACACAGTGCTTTTTCTAGAGGCCACACTATTTAGTAAAACAAATCAATAATATATAATGTTTAGTTCATTAAGTTTGCTTAACAGTAGACGAACTTCCATAACTTTTATACATTTTCAGTTTTGAAGTGCTTTCACTTCTGCAATAATCTGTTAATAAGTGTTTCTTTAAGAACAGACAATCTTAGGTCAGAGTTCCAGAGCATTCGTGAAGTACAACCATTACAATTCAGATCTGTGCTCAAACAGGTTAAAGATAATATCTCTCTCACACAACACACACACACACACACACACACACACACACACACACACACACACACACACACACACACACACACACACACACACACACAACACACACACACACCTATAAACATAAAACTCTTTATTGAGTTCAAACCGGCACGGGCAGGAAAAACCCAGAGGACACGCCCTTACGCATGACATCATCACTAGAACCCCTCCACCAATGGGAGCGCAAGACCATATATGGCTTTCCGGTTCCGTGCCAGCGTGAACTGCGTGGGCGAGCCCGAGCTGACCTCCAATGACTTTACAGCAGCTCTCCTCTCGACCAATCACAGCACAAATCTAATCGAGAGCGCGCTCACAAGCAGATGTGTGTCTGATAACGAGCACATCTGGGTGTGTAACATCAAATACACAAACCTGGCTGAGAAATCATCAAAACAATAATATAAAGTATAAATACTGATCTTACCTTTAGTGTGTTTCTAAATCCAGGTACAACAGGCTCCATGTTGCACATTGAGACCTGTGAAAGCAAGAACAAATACATTTTATTGTCATAATCATTATTTTCTTCTTCCATCTAACTTAAAATCAACAACAGTAAATGCGCAAATCTGGCCGTAATTAAACTAGATTAATATCTGATCAGAAGTGAATCTGACAAAGTTTCTGCGAGTCAAACGTGAATGATTCATGAGTCATGACTCACTGATGAGCGAGCAGAATGCGATTCAGTTTCATATACATTATATAACACTACAGTACATGATTTAATCATTATCGACATCAGATTATTCATGTATATTTCACATCACAACTGCAGAATCATAATACATGATTATAAACAAATCAGAACATGAAATAATTAGAATTAAAAGTAGAATGAACAGAATCAAACTGCTGTCTGTAAATTGTGTTTATGGCTGATATTGATAATATTGTAATATTAATCGGTGTAATGCTACTAACCTGTTGAATTCCCGCAGAAATATGTGAGGTAATTCCGATGTGAATTCTGAGGTTTGTTTTATTCCTCTGATCGATCGATTAACTTACACTCCTGATATCGACCGATGGCGCTTATCTTCGCAGCTCGTGTTAGATAGATATATATGAGAGTGTGTGTGTCGATGGGTTAGTGAGCGCGTTCAGGTTGTGTTTCGTCTGTGCGCGTGAGCGAATCTTCAGCATTTATGAGCGAGTTCAGCGCGCGCGCTCACGGATGATGACGCGATAGAGGTGGGCGGGACCAAAGACACAACCGGGCCGCGCGCACAGGAGCCAGCGCACTCATATACACTAAACTAACTTTATGACTCGAGTTAAAATGATGTGATATTATCTGTAAGTGCATTATTTCATTAAAAAAGGGGAAAAGAGTTAGGAAACAAATCTAGGTGCAATTATAAAGCAACTTCTAAAGAAATATTTGTTTCATAAATAATAATAATTATTTATAAAGTATACAAATTAAACGGATCATTAAGGACATATAGTAATACTACAGTACAATTGAACTGTAAAACAAAAACTTAAGTATTTATTATTAATAATAATAGTAAACAGTAAAATCACAAAAGTAAAACCATAGAACAGGCCTATTTAATTTGATAAAAAACGACAAAACTGCAGAATAAACAGAATGATATTGTGTGCTGTAGTTATTGATGTCGTTCTTGTTGCGAACGGCCCTTTAGTCGGCATTAGTGGAATTGCATTGGCATAGTTCTATATCTGACCGTTATCAGATTGTAGCAGTAAATGAAGAGATGTCTTATCGATCACAAGTTCAGTATGGTGTACCACAAGGCTCAGTACTAGGACCGCTGCTGTTCACTCTGTACATGCTACACACACACACACACACACACATACACCGCCTTCTTCCATCTTAAAAATATATCTAAATTACGTCATATGCTCTCACTGACGAATGCGGAACAATTAGTTCATGCTTTCATGAGCTCAAGGCTAGATTATTGTAATGCTCTACTGGGTGGTTGCCCTGCACGCTTAATAAACAAACTACAGCTGGTCCAAAACGCAGCCGCTAGAGTTCTTACCAGAACCAGGAAGTATGACCATATTAGCCCGGTTCTGTCAACACTGCATTGGCTGCCTATTAAACATCGTATACATTTATAAATATTACTGATTACTTACAAAGCACTAAATGGTTTATCTCCAGTACTTGAGCGAGCTCTTAACGCATTATAGACGGTTTTAACGGCAACAACATAAACAAACGTTTGTGGCCCAAACTTAACTTCCGGTTGAATCAATAACAACATAGTTCATCTGTAGAAACACGCAAATTACATTAGTTAGCAAGTATGTCTAGTCAGTATTATTTGGGACTAATAGAAGAAAACAGACGTTACTTGGACAAACTTAAATGTGACACACTAATGCGTGTACACAAGGGGGAGGCGTTCAAGGCAAATCGCAGCTTGGATGCCTATAACTATTTTCATTCCGGAAAAGTAAAAAAAATCTAACACACTCGGATGGAAATACCTGTGTCGTTTATGGGGAAATCGAGGCGGGTCAGATGCTTTCACTCCGCCTGGATCATTGCGATGAAGTTTAACTGCGTTTGTAGTCAGTGCCACATTACAAATACAGACCGGAAGTTAACTTCGGGCCAGCTCGTAACTCTGGTTACTCGCGTGCGTCCGATGAAACCGTCTATAGTCCTGCATGTCTATTGCGATCTCAAAATTCTGGCCAGTTGATAATACCTAGAATATCTAAATCGACTGCTGGCGGTAGATCCTTTTCCTATTTAGCACCAAAACTCTGGAACAATCTTCCTACCGGCGACACTATCGTTATCGGCAGATATCGGTTCATTTTTAATGTTGTTGTTATCGGCTAGATAAAGAAATTTGGCCAAAGCTGATAAATAATGTATTATTTCCTTCAGCTGAGACTCTTCAGATGCGCACTCTTCAACATGATGGTTTTGAATTGCTTGAAATAGGATTGGAATCACTCGAAAAAAGGAAAATACAGTTCAGGTCAACATGTGCAGCGCAAGTGTGTCATATCAGCTACATAACATTATTATAAGAACATCATAACTGTGTTTGAGACGTGGCTTTTAATGGTCAGACTTTTGTTTTTGTAACGAGGCTCTCAAAATTATATAGAAATTTGGATTTAGATTTATCAGCCAATATATCGGTTATCAGCTTTCAAATATAAAGAATTATCAGTTATCAGCTTTAAAATATAAAGAATTATTGGTTATCTTATCAGCCAAAGTGTTAATATCGGTGCGTCACTAACTCCCTGGTCATGTTGGAGAAGCAGACACACTCTGTCAGTTTAAATCTAAACACATCTCTTTAACCTGGCAAACACATTACACATTATAGATTCCTATTATTCAAACCAGTAATTATTAGTGTGCATAGATTAGATCAGCCGAACAAGAACTCTTCCTGCAACACCTGATGAACTCGTTCCATCATTAGAGGAATGGCATCTACACTGACATAACTCTGACCCAGGCAGGTTTAGTGTGAGTCGTTGCTGGCTCAGGTTTAGTGTGAGTTGTTGCTGGGTCAGGTTTAGTGTGAGTCGTTGCTGGGTCAGGTTTAGTGTGAGTAAGATCAGGCTCATTCACACACACTCAGTCAGCAGTGTCCTCCCACACACACTCAGTATTCAGTGTGATCGCTGTGATCTGCTATTGTGTTCTCACAGCCTCAGTGAAAAAATGACAAGCACTCATTTAAAAAATGCTGGGTTGTTTTAACCCAATTTTGGGTCAAATATGGACAAACTCAAATGTTGGATTAAAAAATGCAGTTGATAAATTCAACCCAACAGCTGGGTTTGTCCATATTTGACCCAAAATTGGGTTAAAACAACCCAGCATTTTTTAGAGTGCTGAAAATAAAGATTCCTGAAGAACACCCCTGCAGTCTCTCACCGCACACACGCTTATTCACATGCTCTTCACACTACAACTAATGGTTCTTTTGACAACAGGTTCTTTGGGAAACATAATAATGTTGGGTTAAAAATAACCCAACGAGTAATCCAATATAACACCTTCCCAACTGTGTGTTATTTTAACCCAATGCATGGATTAAAAGCCAGTTGGTTTAAAAGTAACCCAACAGTTAAGTTGAGCATTCATTTTTTTATGACATTATTTTAATAAATAAAATACACTTTGTTTATTTCAAATACAGATTGTTTATTTGTATAACACAATAAATATGTCTCAACAAAAATATTTTTAAATGACAAACTAAATATTGGAGAGTGTAGAATTTAATGTAAATATACATAATTGTGTACATAAATGCAAAATACACATTTGTACATACAACATTACCCAACAGTTGGGTTATTATAGAAATTACCCAATGATTTTAACATTTAACACATTTGGAAAATAACCCAACATAATGACCCAATATGTGCAACCCAACGTTTGGGTTAAAAAATAACCCAACATTTTTTACTGTGCAGAAATGGTTCTTCTATATGGCATCGTCGTGAAACCCTCGTTCAGAAAGCTGTATTTCTCAGAGTGTCTCATGAGCAGAACTCTCTCTTAACACAGATCCTGCAGATCTCTCACACTCTCTGAAGGACACGGAGTGTTTGTCATATTCATGACTCGGTAATCATGAACTTTGGGTAAATTAGGCCATTTTATGCCAAAAAAGCTCATTTCATAAATTAGTTTTAAAGTTCAAATCTCTGTATAATTAGTTTCTTGTTTACATCAGATTTTACTTTCTATTAATTTAAAGTCCCTCTGTGTTGAACATCCAGCTTTTAATGTTGTTTATGTGTCTATGTGGTGTTTTTAATGTGTAAATTCATAAGTCGACAGCATTGCTGAGTGTTTTCTCCTTAAAACTGCAGTGAATCAAAGACAGTCTCAAAAACACTGAAATCGCTGGTGTTTCTGACGTCACAAACTACCTTGACCAATCAGATCAACGTGTGATCGTCAACCAGTGGATCTCTGAGTGAGTGGAGGCGGGGCTCATTTGCATATTCATAGAACCGCGCATACTAAATGAGGCAAGGGTGTCAAGTTACATTCAAGATATTTTAAGGAAGAAATTATTTTCAAGGAAAAACTTTTAAATATGTAATTTTGGTGATCAAATATGAAGGGGGATTTAAGATTTAACAGGATTTAAGGGATAAAATGATTGAGTTAAACATGTGTTTGTAGATGTGTGTAAAGGCTAGTGTGCGATCAAAACTGGTCTCAACCAAAACAAGTCCTTATGCAACACGATCATCAGCTATTACAGTAAACATGAGCTATATCACACATACTGACATGTAATGATTGTGATGTCTGCTGAATTGGCAAATATTGACTTATGACTTTAAATATGAATCAACATGCAAATGCACAAGTTATTTGCGCTGTAATGCATGCTGGGTAACTAACCAAGAAAACATGTTCTGACAAAATTTGCTAACGTTCCCAAAAACGTTACTTGATGTTACTTGAACGCTCTGAAACAAGTAATAACATTCGATTCAATTCAATTCAATTCAATTCAAGTTTATTTGTATAGCGCTTTTCACAATACACATTGTCTCAAAGCAGCTTTACAGAAAGTGCATTTCAGAAATGTACAAAGAAAAATACAGTTAGTTAATCATGTATAAATTTAGGCATAACATATCGCCGGTGTTTAGTCGTCTCTCCACAGGCGTTTAGTCGTCTCTCCACAGGCGTTTAGTCGTCTCTCCACAGGCTTTAGTCGTCTCTCCACCGGCGTTTAGTCGTCTCTCCACCGGCGTTTAGTCGTCTCTCCACCGGCGTTTAGTCGTCTCTTCACAGGCGTCGAGTCGTCTCTCCACAGGCGTTTAGTCGTCTCTCCACCGGCGTTTAGTCGTCTCTTCACAGGCGTCGAGTCGTCTCATCACAGGCGTTTAGTCGTCTCTCCACAGGCGTTTAGTCGTCTCTCCACAGGCGTTTAGTCGTCTCTTCACAGGCGTCGAGTCGTCTCTCCACAGGCGTTTAGTCGTCTCTCCACAGGCGTCGAGTCGTCTCTCCACAGGCGTTTAGTCGTCTCTCCACAGGCGTCGAGTCGTCTCTCCACAGGCGTTTAGTCGTCTCTCCACCGGCGTTTAGTCGTCTCTTCACAGGCGTCGAGTCGTCTCTCCACAGGCGTTTAGTCGTCTCTCCACCGGCGTTTAGTCGTCTCTTCACAGGCGTCGAGTCGTCTCTTCACAGGCGTCGAGTCGTCTCTCCACAGGCGTTTAGTCGTCTCTCCACAGGTGTTTAGTCGTCTCTCCACAGGCGTTTAGTCGTCTCTCCACAGGCGTTTAGTCGTCTCTCCACAGGCGTTTAGTCGTCTCATCACAGGTGTTGGGGCATCTGAAGTCTTCGTGAGAGGCTGGATACAAACTGGAGCTGACGAACGCTATTTACCTCGGACTAGCGTCCCGAGATAACAGCAGAAAGACAGATGGGAAATAATTAGCATAGCTGATGTTCATAATATTAATGCATTCGAACTGATTCAGAAGTAGTATAAAAGGTAAGCATTAAGTGAATGCTTGGTTAAAGAGATGCGTCTTTAATCTAGTTTTAAACTGGGACAGCGAGTCTGAGTCTCGAACAATATCAGGAAGGCTATTCCAGAGTTTAGGAGATAAATGTGAGAACGCCCTCCCTCCTTTAGTAGACTTAGATATCCTAGGAATGACTAGAAGCCTCGAATTTTGTGATCTTAAAGAGCGCGATGGATTGTAGGGCGATAGAAGGTCTGTTAAATACACAGGAGCTAAACCATTTAGAGCTTTATAAGTCAATAGTAATACTTTGTAATTGATACGGAACTTAATAGGTAACCAGTGTAGAGATGATAAAATTGGTGTTATATGATCATATTTTCTTGATCTAGTAAGAACTCTAGCGGCTGCATTTTGCACTAACTGTAGCTTGTTTATTGAGGATGCAGGACAACCAGCTAATAAAGCATTACAGTAATCTAGTCTCGAGGTCATGAATGCATGAACTAACTTTTCTGCATCTGAAACAGATAGCATGTTACGTAGCTTAGCAATGTTTCTAAGGTGAAAAAAGGCTGTTCTTGTAACATATGAAATATGATTTTCGAAAGTCAAGTTGCGGTCTAGCATAACACCCAGGTCTTTTACTGTAGTGGACAGAGTCGGCGCCAGAGCAGATCTACTGGAGGGGCATTGGGTCATCAGCGGGGGGGCACTGCCGTTTGAGAAATATTTTGACGCAAAAAAACGAAACACCTTATTATTATTAATAATAATTATTATTTGCGAATTTCCCCACCACTTTTTGCCAGGGTCGATATTGTCACCACCACTTTTAAACATCTCGCGGTACGGATGTACCAATACAAATAAATAAAACATAGCCTATCCAGTTAACTAGCAGAGCATTCATTTGTTATCTATAAGAGACGATCTAGCACGCTGAAATGTATTGTTTTTGAAATCAAGTGATCAAAATGGTGCGATCAGTGGTGCTTAAAGTGTTCTCTTGTGGCTCGCGCTGCCGCGCACAGTCTTCACACGGATGCGCGTTTTAATCCGTTGCGGAGAAATCTCTATTCTTTCTGGTGAAATCACAAAGTAAAATGCACACAAACGTGTCCCTGATTGATATACAACCACTGATAAACATAATCGGTGTAATGAGGAAAAAAAACTATACGAGTGCGGAACGCAGAACCTCGGACACGCTTGGCAAAAGTTCTGCCCCTGGACCATTAAAACACATACAAAAACAGTCGGACTGGAAATATCTATTTCTTCACGTGAACATTCTTGGCTCAGATTAAATGACCAATTAAACACAATGTACTATTTAAATAGATTGCTGGACATCGGTATTGTATAGCCTACATCTGATTTATGATTTAGCATTGTATTAGCAACTGTGGTAGGAGGGGCATCAATGACCGCTAGGGGGGCACGGCCCTCGAATGCCCCACCATAGCGCCGACCCTGGTAGTGGATAAAGTAACAGGACATCCTTCTAAATTAAAGTTGTATTGTAAGGGATTTTGTGGGTAGTTTTTTAGACCAATAAGTAATACCTCCTGTTCTACAATAACATTTAAAAGTTGTTACAGTGTTTCCTCACAGGAATATGTGATGTGTTTGTTGATGTTTGCAGTGTTTCTGCATCCAGTATCACTGATATCTGAAGATCAACTCCTGCCCGCGCGCTCTCGCATCGACTGTTGCTTAGCAACCCGTGGCCCTGGTCTCGTGTCCGTGAACACACGCGCGCGTAACCTTTTCTTTCTCTCGCACCCAGACAGTGCTTTGAGTGAGAATGTTTTCTCTAAGCGCGGGTTTCCATGGACACCGAATGTTCGTTAGGTGCTAATATCCATATTCATATTCATAACGCCCGAAGAGGTCAAGGAGATCGCGCGAAACAAACTGTAAACACATAATCCCGCTCCGAGCGTGTTGTGTTCCGAACATCAGCACGTGTGTGGGGTGTGTGTGTGTGTGTGTGTGTGTGTTCTGCTGTGTGTGTGTGTGTGTGTGTGTGTGTGTGTGTGTGTGTGTGTGTGTGTGTGTGTGTGTGTGTGTTCTGCTGGTGTGTGTGTGGTGTGTGTGTGTGTGTGTGTGTGTGTGTGTGTGTGTGTGTGTGTGGTGTTCTGCTTCTGCTGGTGTGTGTGTGTGTGTGTGTTCTGCTGGTGTGTGTATGTGTGTGTGTGTGTTGTTCTGTTGTGTGTATGTTGTGTTGTTCTGTTGTGATGTGTGTGTTGTTCTGTTGTGATGTGTGTGTGTTCTGTTGTTGTGTGTGTGTTGTTCTGTTGTGTGTGTGTGTGTGTTGTTCTGCTGTGATGTGTGTTGTTCTGCCGTGATGTGTGTGTGTTCTGTTCTGTTGTGTGTGTGTGTGTTGTTCTGCTGTGATGTGTTTTGTTCTGTTGTGTGTGTGTTATTCTGTTGTGTGTTGTTCTGCTGTGATGTGTGTGTGTTGTTCTGTTGTGTGTGTGTGTGTGTGTGTGTGTGTGTGTGTGTGTGTTGTTCTGCTGTGATGTGTGTTGTTCTGTTGTGTGTGTGTGTGTGTGTGTGTGTGTGTGTGTGTGTTGTTCTGCTGTGATGTGTGTGTGTTCTGTTCTGTTGTGTGTGTATTGTTCTGTTTGTGTTGATCTGCTGTGATGTGTGTGTGTTGTTCTGCTGTGATGTGTGTTGTTCTGTTGTGTGTGTGTGTGTGTGGTGTGTGTGGTGTGTGTGTTGTTTCTGCTGTGATGTGTGTTGTTCTGTTTGTGTGTGTGTTGTTCTGTTGTGTGTGTGTGTGTGTGTGTGTGTGTTGTTCTGCTGTGATGTGTGTTGTTCTGTTGTGTGTGTGTGTGTGTGTGTGTGTGTGTGTGTGTGTGTGTTGTTCTGCTGTGATGTGTGTGTGTGTTCTGTTCTGTTGTGTGTGTGTTGTTCTGCTGTGATGTGTGTTGTTCTGTTGTGGTGTGTGTTCTGTTGTATGTGTGTGTGTGTGTGTGTGTGTGTGTGTGTGTGTGTGTGTTGTTCTGCTGTGATGTGTGTTGTTCTGTTGTGTGTGTGTGTGTGTGTGTGTGTGTGTGTGTGTGTGTGTTGTTCTGCTGTGATGTGTGTGTGTTCTGTTGTGTGTGTGTGTGTGTGTGTGTTTCTGTTGTTGTGTGTGGTGTGTTGTTCTGTTGATGTGTGTGTGTTCTGTTGATGTGTGTTGTTCTGTTGATGTGTGTGTGTGTGTTGTTCTGTTGTGATGTGTTTTGTTCTGCGGTGATGTGTGTGTTGTTCTGCTGTGATGTTGATCTGTTGTGTGTGTGTGTGTGTGTGTGTGTGTGTGTGTGTGTTGTTCTATGTGTTGTGTGTGTGTGTGTGTGTGTGTGTGTGTGTTGTCTGCTGTGATGTGTGTTGTTCTGTTTGTGTGTGTGTTGTTCTGTTGTGTGTGTGTTGTGTGTGTTTGTTCTGCTGTGATGTGTGTTGTTCTGTTGTGTGTGTGTGTTGTTCTGTTGTGTGTGTGTGTGTTTCTGCTGTGATGTGTGTTGTTCTGTTGTGTGTGTGTGTGTGTGTGTGTGTGTTGTTCTGTTGTTGTGTTGTGTGTGTGTGTGTGTGTGTGTGTTGTGTGTGTGTTGTTTGTTGTGTGATGTGTGTTGTTCTGTTGATGTGTGTGTTTTTTCTGTTGTGTGTGTGTTGTGTTCTGCTGTGATGTTGTGTGTTGTTCTGTTGTGTGTGTGTTGTTCTGTTTGATGTGTGTGTTGTTCTGTGTGTTGTGATGTGTGTTGTTCTGCTGATGTGTGTGTTGTTCTGTTGTGTGTGTGTTGTTCTGTTGTGTGTGTGTGTGTGTTCTGTTGATGTGTGTGTTGTTCTGTTGTGGTGTGTGTTGTTCTGTTGATGTGTGTGTGTTGTTTCTGTTGATGTGTGTGTTGTTCTGTTGTGATGTGTGTGTTCTGTTGATGTGTGTGTGTTGTTCTGTTGAGTGTGTGTGTTTGTTCTGTTGATGTGTGTGTTGTTCTGCTGATGTGTGTGTTGTTGTATGTGTGTGTGTTTGTTGATGTGTGTTGTTCTGTTGTGTGTGTGTGTTCTGTTGATGTGTGTGTTGTTCTGCTGATGTGTGTGTTGTTCTGTTGATGTGTGTGTTGTTCTGTTTGATGTGTGTGTTGTTCTGTTGAGTGTGTGTGTTCTGTGTGTGTGTGTTGTCTGTGATGTGTGTGTTGTTCTGTTTGATGTGTGTGTTTTGTTGTTTCTGTTGATGTGTGTGTTGTGTGTTGGTTGTTCTGTTGATGTGTGTGTTGTTTCGTGTGTGTTGTTTGTTGATGTGTGTGTTGTTCTGTGTGATGTGTGTGTTGTTCTGTTGATGGGGTTGTGATGTGTGTGTTCGTTGTTGTGATGTGTGTTGTTCTGTTGATGTTGTGTTGTGTGTTTGGTTGTGTGTGTGTGTTGTTCTGTTGTGATGTGTGTTGTTCTGTTGTGTGTGTGTTGTTCTGTTGATGTGGTGTGTTTGTTTGTTGTTGTTTGTGTGTGTTTGTTCTGTGATGTGTTTGTTTGTGTGTGGTTTTTGTGTGTGTGTTGTTCTGTTTGTTTGGTTGTTTCTGTTGGGTGTGTTGTTCTGTGATGGTTGTTGTTCTGTTGTTGTGTGTTGTCTGTGTGTGTGTTTTTCTGTGATGTGGGTGTCTGTTGTGTGTGTTGTGTGTGTGTTGTTCTGTGTGTGTGTTTGTTTGTTGTGTGTGTGGTTTCTGTTTGTGTGTTTGTCTGTGATGTGTGTGTTGTTCTGTTGTGTGTGTGTGTTTGTGTGTTTGTTGTTTTTGTTGTGTGTTTGTCTGTGTGTGTTTGTTCTGTTGTGTGTGTTTTCTGTTGATGGTGTTTGTTGGTATGTGTGTGTTCTGTTGTGTGGTTGTTGGTGTGGGTGTGTGATGTGTGTTGGTGTGTGTGTTTTCTGTGTTGTGTTGTCTGTAGGTGGTTGTTCTGTTGTGTGTGTGTTGTCGTGATTGTGTGTTTGTTGTGTGTTGTTCTTGGTGTGTGTTGTTCTGGGTGTGTTTTTTTAGTTTTTGTTCTGTTGTTGTGTGTGTTTGTGATGTGTGTTTTTGTGTGTTGTGTTGTCTGTTGTGGTGTGTTTGTTCTGTGTGTTGTTTGTTTTTGTGTTGTGTTGTTTGTTGGTTTGTTTGTTGTGGTGTGTGTTTGTGTGTGGTGTTGTTGATTTTGTTGTTGTTGATGTGTTTTGTTCTGTTGTGTGTGTTTGTGTGTTGTTTTCTGTTTGTGTGTTGTGTGGTGTTGTTCTGGGTGTGTGTTTGTTGTGATTTGTTTTGTGTGTGTTTTGTGTTTCTGGTGTTGTTTTTGTGTTGTTGTTTTGTTTTTGTGTGTGGTTTATGTTGTTGTTTTGTTTGTTTTTTTGTGGTGTGTTGTTTTGTGGTGTTTGTTGGTGGTTTGTTGTTTGTTTTTGTGTTTTTGTTTTTTTTTTGTTGTTTTTTTGTTGTGTGTTGTTTGTTGGTTTTGTTCTGTGGGTTGTTGTTGTGTGTGTGTGTTGTTTTTTTTGTGTGTGTTGTTGTGTGTTTTTTTTTGTTTTTGTTGTTTGTGTGTTGTTTTTTGTTTTTTTTTGTTGTTTTTTTTTGTGGTTTTGTGTTTTGTTTTTTTGTTTTGTTTGTTGTTGTTTTGATGTGTGTTTTTGTGTTGTTTTTCTGTGTTTTTTTGTTTGTTTTGTTGGTTGTTGTTTTTTTTTTTTTTTTTTTTTTTTTTTTTTTTGGGGGGGGGGGGGGGGGGGGGTGGGTTTTGTGTGTTTTGTTGTGTGTGTTTGTTCTGTTTGTTTGTTGTTGTTTTGTGTTGTTGTTGTGTGTGTTTTTTGTGTTGTTGTGTGTGTGTTTTTGTGTTGTTTTGTGTTGTGTGTGTTGGTTTTTGTGTTTGTGTTGGTGTTGTGTGGTGTTTCGTTGTGTGTGTTTGTTGGTGTTGGTTTGTTGTGTTGTGTGTGTTTTGGTTTGTGTGTTTTTTTTTTTTTTTTTTTTTTTTTTTTTTTTTTTTTTTTTTTTTTTTTTTTTTTTTTTTTTTTTTTTTTTTTTTTTTTTTTTTTTTTTTTTTTTTTTTTTTTTTTTTTTTTTTTTTTTTTTTTTTTTTTTTTTTTTTTTTTTTTTTTTTTTTTTTTTTTTTTTTTTTTTTTTTTTTTTTTTTTTTTTTTTTTTTTTTTTTTTTTTTTTTTTTTTTTTTTTTTTTTTTTTTTTTTTTTTTTTTTTTTTTTTTTTTTTTTTTTTTTTTTTTTTTTTTTTTTTTTTTTTTTTTGTTTTGTTGGTTGTGTTTTTTGTTTGTGTGTTTTGTTTTGTTGTGTGTGTGTTGTTCTGTTGTGTGTGTGTGTTGTTCTGTTGATGTGTGTGTTGTTCTGTTGTGTGTGTGTTGTTCTGTTGATGTGTGTGTTGTTCTGTTGATGTGTGTGTTGTTCTGTTGTGATGTGTGTGTTCTGTTGATGTGTGTGTTGTTCTGTGTGACGGAGCGGCTCCGTCACTGAGTGTGGCACACACACACACACACACACACACACACACACACACACACACAACCATACTCCCCCGTTCCCTTACAGTCTCAATTAAGCTGGTCATAAACTTTTCCCCTACTGTTAAGTAGCGCGGTCAAGGGTGCACACTTGATAGTTCTACTCTTTTATAAACATATATTTAAACGAACATGATAAACACTTACCGTGTGTGGAGGCGTCGCGGGTTTGCTCTGCTTCCCATCCAGTTTGGCGGACCCGAAGCATAACATTTCCGGTTGTTAAATAGCGCGATTGTCACGCGCTTTCATGGTCACGTGAACTGCATAATTATGGATTTTGGGTTGCAATAAGAATTTGTGATGCAAGTAATTGTGTATGGGGAAGGGAAAATGTTTGTGAAGATGGATATAAGTATTGTGGAAAATGCTGAAGTATAATGGATATAAGTCCTCTTCTGTAGTTAATACAATGTGTTGATTGTATTAGGTAAATGATGGTTGAGCCTGGTGGGAGGGGCTAATGGCTTTAAGAGTTGCAGCTTTGGGCCTGTGAAGTCAGTCTTGTTCTGGTTACAGAGAGGGTAACTAGTGGCTGGTAATTTTTCTGTGGAAAGAGAAATAGAGTTATTGAGGATTTCTTTTTTTTTTTGTTTTGTTTGTTTGTTTGTTTTGTGTATAATTTTATTATAGTAAGTAATTTTTTTTCCAAATAGTTATTCTTTTGTTATTATTATTTCTCTTCACCCTTTGTACTTTGGAGGCCGGCATAATAAAACACCTCACTATTCATCGACTACGCCTGTGTTTTTCCCTATTGTGGGGAGGTTGGATGAGGACCCCGCGACATATGGTGTCAGAAGTGGGATGGCTAGTCGGAGAAAGGTATCTCGCCCTCCAAGGCAGCGCACAGGGCTGCGATCCCAGCGCCAGGGACAGCTGGAAGGGATTGCAACCGGCAATGTAGACCCGGCTTGGGAGACAGTACCTTCATTGGCGTCGTCATCAGAGGAAGGTGAGGAGGAGAGCGGTTTCTGGAATGTTCCAGCGGCACGTTCCACCCCACCAACGACAAGTGGAGCAGGCGATGGATTACATACAATGATGAGAGACTTCTTGGCAGCCCAACAAAGAAGAGAGGAGGGGCTGTTGGCAGAGCTCAGAGGACTGAGGGCCTCTCTTCCATTAATTCACCAAGTTTCTCAACCTTCCACCCGGCCAAGTAGAGTACCTGCCCAGACACTTCCTGCTATCAACCGGACAGTTGTGGCATCAACCCCAAGTACAGTGACAGCAAGTAGTCCCAGGCTGGAACTTCCTACACCTGCACCCCGGCGGGGGCAACGTGATATATCTTTGGAGGGAGCCCCTCTCCAATTCAATGACTCAAGCGGCAGAGATGACCAGCCAAGGTCAGAATGGAGACATTATAGTGAGCCAAAAATTCCGCCATATCAGATGGATGAGGACATTGAAAATTATTTGTTACGTTTTGAACGTATAACCGTTACCTGTTTTTTGGCTTAAGCTATATATCAGAGTAGGGAAAGCAAGACTTTAAATTAGCTTAGGTATAGGTAAAAAAAACTAGTTTGCTTTGGTTTACACAGTTATACTTCTGAAGAATCAGACACAAGCTTTACGCTTATAATGTATTCACCAACCCCCAATCTCAAATGTTTACATCATACAAAAGAAAAACAAAAGAAAATAATAAACAAGGTAGAAAACAGAAAAACATCAGTTACATCAGTCATTAAACACGAACAGTTATGCGTTCAGGGAATCTGGACTGGAAAATGTGAATGATTAAACTTAGCTGATGGTGAAGTCGACAAGGCTGGGAAGAAAAGTCCTTGCAACAGTCAGTACTTTTAATTTGATAGTCCCAAGGTTGAAAAATAGGAGAGAGTCCTCCTGTCTTCCACAAGTGCAATCCAAACCCTCTAGTGTTCACGTTAACGTCCACGCTTCATAATCCAAGCACCATTTCACAAAGCCGAAAGTTAGCTGAAGCAAGTACTTTCACCCATGTAAGAAACCCAGGAATAAAAAAGGTCCATAGATTGACCCAACAGGAAACATGTTCCTCAATCATAGGACCTTATAGATTCAAACGGAATAGCACAAGAAAGCAATTGCTTCCTCTATCCACATGCTTGCCTACTTCTTCAGGTATAGTACCTGGTTAAGTACTCATCTATGAGGATGATTAGCGCCCCTTAATGGTATTGAGAAGTATAACATCTAAGGTAACAGAGTTCAAGCTGTTACATACCCCTCCGCTCAGAGCAAAATTTGTCATAACCATGGCAAATTTTAAGATTTTGTACATGATAGGTGTCACATTTATCAGGGTCTGAGATAAAAACAACTGCATAGTTTACAGGTCCTAACTTCTTCTTAACCCTGGCCGGACCTTTCCACTTGGCAGATAATTTAGCCATTACACCTTCCTCAGCTCTCGATAGGGGATGAGCCCGCACCCAAACCACATCACCTTCTTGGAAATGAGCTGGTTTTCGACGATGGTCATAGTATTTCTTCTGTTTTGCCTGAGCTCGTTCCACATTAGACTTGACAATATTAAGAAGTTCACTTTGTTTATCAAGTGTGGTATAGGCAGGGTGACTAGGATCTGGCGGTCTCTGAAACGCACGCTCCATTGGGCCTTTAAGTCTCCTTCCTAGTGCTATTTCTGCAGGAGAGAATCCAGTACTTTCATGAAAGGCAGTATTGAGGGCAAACCTGAATTCAGGAATCCATCTATCCCATAATTTGTGATGGTCGCCTACATATGAGGCAATCATTGTCTTCAGATTTCTGTTAACCCGCTCAGTAAGGTTCGTCTGGGGATGGTACGCAGTTGTTAGTTTTTGAACAACACCCCACTGTTTGCACACAAAACTGAGGAGTTGGGAAGTAAACTGTGCTCCCCGATCAGACACTAGGTACGCTGGTGTGCCCCATCGAGTAAAAATCTCTTCCACCAAAATTCTTGCAATCTGTGGAGTTTTCGCTGATCTAAGTGGGAACATCTCCACCCACTTCGAACAGTAATCTACAATGACCATAAGATACTCCTTTTGCTTGCTGCTCTTAGGAAAAGGGCCCATTAGGTCAACCCCCAGCATGAAACCAGGTTCAACTACAGGTGTAGATTGTAGCTTACCAGAGAGTTTAGAAAGTGTTGGTTTGTATCGTTGACATATCAGGCATTCTTTGCAATAATTCCATACATCTTTCCTTATGGTTGGCCAGTAAACTGTTTCCAACAGTCGGAGAAGAGTTTTGAGCTTACCAAGATGCCCACTAAGCGGATTATCATGAGCATACTGGATGAAAGCCTGGCGATGTAGTGGTGGGATGATGAGTTGAAGCTTCTGCCTGTTTTGTCCATCAGGAATACTTCTGAAAAGAAATCCATTTTCAAGTATATGATGCACTCTAGAAATATCAGGAGGCTCGGACTGGTCACGGATGGTAGAGACTATGTGCTGTATGTCTTGATCATTATTTTGGGCATCAGCAATCTGAGTTAGATCGACTGGCATGTTGGCAGATGGAGGTATTTGATTAAGGGCAATTAGATTAGGTGAGCTATCCCCATTTGGGATTCTGGAAAGCATATCTGGCACTATGTTACACTGGCCCTTTCTGTACTTGACAACAAAGTGGAACCCTTGGAGCCGAATGGTCCACCTGACCAGACGTGACGATGGCTTAGGATGGTGAAAGGCCCACGTCAAAGCTGCATGATCTGTTATAATTTCAAATAGGCTTCCCTCTAAATAGGGTCGCCACTTTTCAACAGCCCACACAACTGCCAAACACTCTTTCTCTGACACTGAATAGGCTTTTTCTGCCCCCCTCAATAACCGTGATGCATAGGCAATGACACGCTCCATTCCTTCTACTTCCTGGGTAAGCACAGCTCCTAAACCTACTTCACTCGCATCCGTCTGGACTTTAAAAGGTTTCTCGAGATCAGGTGCTGCCAGAATGGGTGCTTTGGTTAAATCCATCTTGAGTAGATCCAATGATTTCTGACACTGCTCTGACCAAATCCAGGTTGTATTTTTTTGTTTTAGTGCATGAAGGGGTGCTGCTTTTTCTGAGAAATTAGGAATGAATCTATGATACCACCCAGCTAATCCCAAGAATCTTTGTACTTCTTTCAGGGATTGAGGAGTGGGAAACGATCGAATAGCTGAAACTTTGTCTGGATCAGTTTTTATTCCGTCCCCAGAAACTAGGTGACCGAGAAACTTAAGAGACTTCTGAATAAAATTGCATTTTTTCATATTGAGGGTGAGACCAGCTTTGGATAGGCAATTAAATACCTGCTGGATGTGCTCGAAGTGCTCTTGTTCGTTTTTTGAGTAGATCACCACATCATCAATGTATACCATACAGCACTTCCCCTTCAAATCCCTAAGCACATGCTCCATCAATCTTTGGAAAGACGCTGCCGCATTTTTCAGGCCGAAAGGTAAACGTTGGAATTCATATAATCCTGCTGAAGTCACAAAGGCTGTTTTATGAATACTGTCATGATCCATGTCTAGCTGCCAATATCCGCTTTTCAGATCAAGGGTACTGAACACAGATGCACCATGCATGGACTCCAAAATGTCTTGAATCTGTGGCATTGGGTATGCATCCAAAGGTGTCTTGGCATTAAGACCCCGATAATCCACACAAAAACGCGTCCCACCATCTTTCTTTGGTACCACAACTACCGGTGAAGCCCAAGATGAGGTAGATGGACGTATGATATGTTTATCCAACATCTCCTTTACCTGTTCATCAATGAAAGCTTGCTTCTCCTTTGACACTCGATAAGCTCTTTTCCGTACAGACACCTCATCAGTGGTAAGGATTCGATGTTTAACCAACGTTGTATGACCGATGTCATGAGTACAAACTGTAGGCCAACCCATCATCAGACCTTCCAACTGAATCTGCCCCGGTATGCTAGTGTCTGCTTGGGCAGTCAGACTGTGGATAGCCTGAAGATCCTCTTCATTGCGTGATGGTAAAGATAGGGCAAAGTAGAAATGGACAGTATGTATCGTCGGAATGGTATCCTGCCAAATAAAGGGATGGGTAACCACCTCGTCCCCGTCTGTGGGTAAGATATACTGAACACGCTGAAAATCTATCACCATTCCTGACTTCAACAAAAAATCCATTCCCAATATAACAGGAACAGCCAGGTCAGAATCGTTCATGATGTAGAATTCAACCTCCACTGGCATATCATGCACTTTTGTTATCCAGAGTACTTTCCCTACTGCAGCTTGATGATGGCCGTTGGCCAGAAGAAACGTTTGTCCTCCGCTTGACAACAAAACTTCTTCCTTACTCAACTGTTTCCAAAGGGATTTTTGCATTAACGATAAAGTACTACCAGTATCAACGAGTGCAGTTAACCGTTTACCTTGAATTTCAAGTGGAATGGTGAGGTTTCTGGGATTAAGCTGCAAATCCTCTTTAATGTTTTGCACAACTCTAGTATAGGATGGAGTGTTTCTTCTTTGTGACTCCTGACTCCCGACATTCTTCTTCCGCTGCTCATCAGCGTTCATCATGTTCCAGTACTTCTTTGACTCACCAATGTCTCTTTCAACTTGCATTCCAACCCTAACCAGTTCGTGGACTGACTGCAGGTTCCCTCTTAAAAGACTGGCCAGCCGAGGGTTGCAGTTCCTCAATATGGCCTGAATCATCTCCTTTTCCGCCATTCCCTTTTTCCACCTTAAACACAATGCCCGATAATGAAAAGCGTAGTCCCTAAAACTTTCATTCACCCCTTGCCTCCTTTCCATGAGCTTTCTCATGGCCACTACTTCATAATCTTCATTTAAGAAAGCTTGAAGAAAAGACTCTTTAAACTGCTGCCAATCACGGACCCTTTCCTTCTCCGCAGTCCACCAATCTTTGGCCGTGTGACTCAAAACAGCAGTAAGGGAAGCTATCGTTTCTTCATCTGTTAATGGGCGGACAGCAAAATACTCCTCACAGCGCTCAATGAATGCAAGTGGGTCTTCATCGGGTGATTGCTGAATTTAGGGAATTCAAGCTTGACAGGTGGATTAAACTGACTTCCTGACATACTGTCAGGTGTACAGTAGGTATGAGAATGAATGTCTTTGGCAGGTTTGTGTATAACATGTCTACTCGTGGATAGCTGAGGGGTTGAACTTGTTGGGTGGTACATCTGTAGTTTACGATCTATCTGCTTGTCTCGCCTTTTTAGACAATCCACCATAGATGTACCCAGATCTTTCACAAGCATCTCTAGGTATTTTTTCACCCTTCCACACTCACGATCAACATGATATGACACTTTTTCTTCGGTGGATCTAAACCGCTCCTCACAATCCTGTACGGACATTTGTTCTCTCACCTGCTGTCGAAGGTTGCTGACATTTTTTTCCAGAGAATCAAGGCGATTGCTAATCTCATTAATTATGGTGGATTCTGCCTTAGGTTCTGTAGTCTCAGGATCTTCATAGACCTCTGGGAGTGGAGGAGGTGGTAGCTGAAAATCTTCCTCCGGGTCTTCCACACCAGCTCCATCTTCCTCATCTGAAATATATAAACTGCTAAAAGTATTGATCATCTCCTTTAATGGCTCTCGATGTGCTCTAAACGATGATGTTGAAAAGTCTGGGTCGGGTACAGGAACATCCCCTTCGAAAGCCTTTGAACTAGACATGATTTAATTGAAACCAATTTGTAGCAAACAAGTACCTTAAAGCCTTCCTAGTCCCTGTTCGGGCGCCATTTATATAACCGTTACCTGTTTTTTGGCTTAAGCTATATATCAGAGTAGGGAAAGCAAGACTTTAAATTAGCTTAGGTATAGGTAAAAAAAACTAGTTTGCTTTGGTTTACACAGTTATACTTCTGAAGAATCAGACACAAGCTTTACGCTTATAATGTATTCACCAACCCCCAATCTCAAATGTTTACATCATACAAAAGAAAAACAAAAGAAAATAATAAACAAGGTAGAAAACAGAAAAACATCAGTTACATCAGTCATTAAACACGAACAGTTATGCGTTCAGGGAATCTGGACTGGAAAATGTGAATGATTAAACTTAGCTGATGGTGAAGTCGACAAGGCTGGGAAGAAAAGTCCTTGCAACAGTCAGTACTTTTAATTTGATAGTCCCAAGGTTGAAAAATAGGAGAGAGTCCTCCTGTCTTCCACAAGTGCAATCCAAACCCTCTAGTGTTCACGTTAACGTCCACGCTTCATAATCCAAGCACCATTTCACAAAGCCGAAAGTTAGCTGAAGCAAGTACTTTCACCCATGTAAGAAACCCAGGAATAAAAAAGGTCCATAGATTGACCCAACAGGAAACATGTTCCTCAATCATAGGACCTTATAGATTCAAACGGAATAGCACAAGAAAGCAATTGCTTCCTCTATCCACATGCTTGCCTACTTCTTCAGGTATAGTACCTGGTTAAGTACTCATCTATGAGGATGATTAGCGCCCCTTAATGGTATTGAGAAGTATAACATCTAAGGTAACAGAGTTCAAGCTGTTACAAACGCATTGCCAAAACGTGGAAATGGCCAGAGAGTGAGTGGGCATGCAGACTTGTTCCCCTGCTGTTGGAAAGGCATTGGAGGCCTATACTGCAATGGATGAGGAGCGAGCCCACTGCTATACAGACCTGAAGGCGGCGCTGCTGATCAAGTTCGACATCTCCCCAGAGACGTACCGGCAACAGTTCCGATCAACGATGATACCATCTGGAGAGAACCCCACCGAGACTTACCACCGCCTTAAGGGCCTCTACCGGCGCTGGATTCGGCCAGAGCAGCACACAAAGGAGGAGATTGGTGAGGCTATCATCTTGGAGCAGTTACTTCGGGTACTTCCTTTCGAGGTGAGGACATGGGTGAAGGAGCATGAGCCAGTGGAGGGCCTTACAGCGGCCAGGCTGGCCTTACAGTACCTCAACGCCAGGAGAGGAGGACCAGCTACACGATCCACCGGTGCAGCCCATCGACCAGCATTCCAGCCACCCCAGCCAAGGTCTGTAAAGAGAGAAGATAGCCAGGAGTTTTCGGGTAATTCCAGAGCGGTACCAAACCAACGAACATCCGGTAAGGAACTTGTTTGTTTTTATTGCCAGCAGCCAGGCCATAAAGCTTCTGTGTGTCCCATACGCAAAGCTAAGGTCACCGGCGCTTGCTATGCACCCGCTGAAGGGGCCTGTCGGATAAGAATGAAAGTTCACGCTATAACTGGACATTAATGGACAGCGGTACTGCACTATTACAGGGCTTTATGTCTCGTTAAGTAGTTGGTCCCAGTAGCATGTGGACTACAGTAGACAACAACATTCGTGTGTTCATGGATAAGCCCCTTACCAAAGTGGATTTAACTGTTACCATTGATGAACAGCATTACCTGTTGACGGTTGGAGTGGTTGAACACTTGCCTGTAGATGCCATTCTGGGTTGGGATTTACCGGTACTTATGGACTTATTACAGGAAACTGAACTGCCAGGGGAAATTTACTGTGGGGAGGAAGGGGAGGTTGATGTAAATGTGTCTTGCCCTGTGATTACTCGAGCCCTGGCGAAAACTGGTGTCCAACCACTTCCAGACTTGGATAGTAGTCTGTGTGAGGGTGGCACCAAAGGGGCAAGAAAATCCCACCAACAACGTCGCTTTGAGAAGCAGCTAAGGCCAGAATCAGAATATGGGAAAATAGGTTTGCTGTCAGATAAAATGTGGGAAGTACCTGAAAATGTTTCTGAATTGCAGAGGGGGGATGAAACTTTGAAACCGTTATTTGCTAAGGTAGAAGAAGGTACAAATGGGAATTGTGTGGGAAAGGAGCGGTTCATTGTTGATAACGATGTTTTGTATGCAGTTGATGATGACCATAGACGTTTAGTAGTCCCTGCTAGCTGTAGATCTCTGGTCCTGCACTTGGCACACACACTTCCATGGGCCGGCATCTTGGCCGCCATAAAACCTATCTTCGCATTAGTAAACGTTTTTATTGGCCCTCCATGTACACAGACACTCAGAAATATTGCACCACCTGCCCCACATGTCAGAAAACCAGTATTCCCCGTAAGTCGGACAGAGCCTGCCTGCAACCACTTCCGGTTATTGCCACTCCATTCCGCAGAATTGCCATGGACATTGTGGGCCCTCTGGTGAAAAGTAGCGGGGGCCATCAGTATATCTTGGTGGTGTGTGACTATGCTACCCGTTTCCCTGAGGCCTTTCCCCTGCGCACCATTACTGCTCCCACTGTTCTGCGTGCTTTGGTACAACTGTTTTCCAGGGTGGGAATACCGGATGAGATTCTGACGGACCAGGGAACTAATTTCACCTCTAAATTGATGCAACTATTCCATAAACAACTGGGTATCTCAGCAATCAAAACCACACCCTACCATCCACAGACGGACGGCCTGGTTGAACGGTTCAATTGAACACTGAAGAGGATGTTGCAGAAGTTTGTGGATGATACTGGCAAGGATTGGGACCGTTGGTTGCCGTTCCTGCTCTTTGCCTATCGTGAAGTTCCCCAGGCATCTACGGTTTTTCCCCATTTGAGCTGCTATATGGCTGGGATGTGCAGGGGCCATTGGATCTGATCCGCAAGGGCTGGGAGGCGCCATCCTCCACTTCAAGTGAAAGAGGGGTGGTGCAGTTTGTGCTGGAGATGAGAGATCGGCTGGCAAGATACCAGGGGGAGGCAGAGGTCAACCTGCTTGCAGCCCAGAAAAGCCAGAAGATCTGGTATGACCAACAGGCACGGCAACGAGAGTTCCAACCTGGCCAAAAAGTCCTGTTGCTTCTCCCTTCGTCCAACAGCAAACTCCTGGCAAAGTGGCAAGGGCCATATATCATCCTCCGTAAGATGGGTCCAGTCACCTATGAGGTCCATCACCCTGATAAGAAGAAACCCAAACAGACCTACCATGTAAACTTACTGAAAGAGTGGAAGGACTGTCCAATCCCAGGTCCAGAGCAATCTCTGATGGTGAGGGAGGTGGACATGGAAGTGGAGGAGGAGGTTGGACTGGAACCTGTCACTGAAACTGCTCCTCCCCTTCTCACTCATCTGGCTCCAGAGCAAGCGGCACAGCTCCTTCAAGTCTTCCAAAAGACTCCTTCGCTCTTTGCAGCCAGTCCTGGGTGAACCACCTTAGTTGAGCATGTTGTGCGTCTAAAGGAGGGACGACCCATCCGCCAACGTCCCTACCGTGTGCCACAACATCTAGTGGGAAAACTGCAGCGGGAGGTAGAAGAGATGTTGAAGCTTGGAGTGATCGAGCCTTCTAACTCAGAGTGGTGCAGCCCAGTGGTCATCGTCTATAAGAAGGATGGCTCTCTCCGCATTTGCATTGATTTCAGAAAACTCAATGCCATCTCTGAGTTTGACGCCTATCCAATGCCAAGATTCAATGACTTACTGGAGAAAATTGGAGCTGCCAAATACATTACCACCCTGGATCTGTGTAAGGGTTACTGGCAGGTGCCATTGGAGAAGTCGTGCCGGCCATATACCGCGTTCCAAACACCGGCTGGACTTTTCCACTTCACTGTGATGCCATTTGGGCTGCACGGAGCACCAGCCACCTTCCAGAGGTTGATGGACAGGGTCCTTCAGGGTTGTGACTACTGTAGCGCAGCTTACCTCGATGATGTGGTGATTTTTAGCAACACCTGGGAGGAGCATATCCAACACTGTCACTGGTACTGGAAAGGATCAAGAAGGCAGGGTTGACGCTCAACCCCTCCAAATGTGAGTGGGCACGACAGGAGACACGGTACCTAGGTTACCAACTAGGGCGAGGAGAAGTGCGTCCGCAGGTGGATAAGGTGGAAGCTATCCAGAACTGTCCTCGTCCCCGCACTAAGAAGGAAGTCCGGTCCTTCCTGGGTTTGGCTGGCTGGTATAGGCGATTTGTGCCCCAGTTTGCAACTATTGCTGTACCCCTCACAGCCCTTACCAGGAAGGACCAGAGGAACCCAGTAACCTGGACAGATGACTGTGAAACTGCCTTCAGCACATTGAAAACCTGTCTGTGCTCCTCCCCTGTCCTCAAGAGTCCAGATTTCAAGAAACGATTTTTGGTACAAGTTGATGCATCTGCAGTCGGCCTTGGAGCAGTTTTGGCCCAAGGAGACCCTGGTAATGAACATCCCATACTGTACCTAAGCCGGAAACTGCAGCCACGTGAGACTCGGTATTCTACGGTGGAAAAAGAAGGATTGGCCATTAAGTGGGCACTGGAGAGCCTACGGTACTACTTGCTAGGACGGGAGTTTGATCTGGAAACTGACCACCGAGCTCTCACTTGGATTAATTCAATGAAGGACCACAATAGCCGCCTTACTCGATGGTATCTTTCACTCCAGCCATTCAGGTTTACCATTCGACACCGACCAGGTCAGGCCAATGTGGTAGCGGATTACCTTTCACGGTTGCCGCACATCGCCAACCTCGCGGAGGAGGGGGATGATGTGACGGAGCGGCTCCGTCACTGAGTGTGGCACACGCACACACACACACACACACACACACACACACACACACACACACACACACACACACACACACACACACACACACACAACACACACACATACTCATTCCCCGTTCCCTTACAGTCTCAATTAAGCTGGTCATAAACTTTTCCCCTACTGTTAAGTAGCGCGGTCAAGGGTGCACACTTGATAGTTCTACTCTTTTATAAACATATATTTAAACAAACATGATAAACACTTACCGTGTGTGGAGGCGTCGCGGGTTTGCTCTGCTTCCCATCCAGTTTGGCGGACCCGAAGCATAACATTTCCGGTTGTTAAATAGCGCGATTGTCACGCGCTTTCATGGTCACGTGAACTGCATAATTATGGGTTTTGGGTTGCAATAAGAATTTGTGATGCAAGTAATTGTGTATGGGGAAGGGAAAATGTTTGTGAAGATGGATATAAGTATTGTGGAAAATGCTGAAGTATAATGGATATAAGTCCTCTTCTGTAGTTAATACAATGTGTTGATTGTATTAGGTAAATGATGGTTGAGCCTGGTGGGAGGGGCTAATGGCTTTAAGAGTTGCAGCTTTGGGCCTGTGAAGTCAGTCTTGTTCTGGTTACAGAGAGGGTAACTAGTGGCTGGTAATTTTTCTGTGGAAAGAGAAATAGAGTTATTGAGGATTTCTTTTTTTTTTGTTTTGTTTGTTTGTTTGTTTTGTGTATAATTTTATTATAGTAAGTAATTTTTTTTCCAAATAGTTATTCTTTTGTTATTATTATTTCTCTTCACCCTTTGTACTTTGGAGGCCGGCATAATAAAACACCTCACTATTCATCGACTACGCCTGTGTTTTTCCCTATTGTGGGGAGGTTGGATGAGGACCCCGCGACATTCTGTTGATGTGTGTGTTGTTCTGTTGATGTGTGTGTTGTTCTGCTGATGTGTGTGTTGTTCTGTTGATGTGTGTGTTGTTCTGTTGTGATGTGTGTTGTTCTGCTGATGTGTGTGTTGTTCTGTTGATGTGTGTGTTGTTCTGTTGTGATGTGTGTTGTTCTGTTGATGTGTGTGTTGTTCTGTTGTGTGTGTGTTGTTCTGTTGATGTGTGTGTTGTTCTGTTGATGTGTGTGTTTTTCTGTTGTGTGTGTGTTGTTCTGCTGTGATGTGTGTTGTTCTGCTGATGTGTGTGTTGTTTGTTGTGTGTGTTGTTGTTCTGCTGTGATGTGTGTTCTGCTGATGTGTGTGTTGTTCTGTTGTGTGTGTGTTGTTCTGCTGATGTGTGTGTTGTTCTGTTGTGATGTGTGTTGTTCTGCTGATGTGTGTATTGTTCTGTTGATGTGTGTGTTGTTCTGTTGATGTGTGTGTTGTTCTGTTGATGTGTGTGTTGTTCTGTTGATGTGTGTGTTGTTCTGCTGATGTGTGTGTGTTGTTCTGTTGATGTGTGTGTTGTTCTGTTGTGATGTGTGTTGTTCTGCTGATGTGTGTGTTGTTCTGTTGTGTGTGTGTTGTTCTGCTGATGTGTGTGTTGTTCTGTTGTGTGTGTGTTGTTCTGTTGAGTGTGTGTGTTGTTCTGTTGATTTGTGTGTTGTTCTGTTGTGATGTGTGTTGTTCTGTTGATGTGTGTGTTGTTCTGTTGATGTGTGTGTTGTTCTGTTGATGTGTGTGTTGTTCTGCTGATGTGTGTGTTGTTCTGTTGATGTGTGTGTTGTTCTGTTGTGATGTGTGTTGTTCTGCTGATGTGTGTGTTGTTCTGTTGATGTGTGTATTGTTCTGTTGTGATGTGTGTTGTTCTGTTGATGTGTGTGTTGTTCTGTTGATGTGTGTGTTGTTCTGTTGATGTGTTGTTCTGTTGATGTGTGTGTTGTTCTGTTGATGTGTGTGTTGTTCTGTTGTGTGTGTGTTGTTCTGCTGTGATGTGTGTTATTCTGCTGATGTGTGTGTTGTTCTGTTGTGTGTGTGTTGTTCTGCTGATGTGTGTGTTGTTCTGTTGTGATGTGTGTTGTTCTGCTGATGTGTGTATTGTTCTGTTCATGTGTGTGTTGTTCTGTTGATGTGTGTTGTTCTGTTGATGTGTGTGTTGTTCTGTTGATGTGTGTGTTGTTCTGTTGTGTGTGTGTGTTCTGCTGATGTGTTTGTTCTGTTGATGTGTGTGTTGTTCTGTTGTGATGTGTGTTGTTCTGCTGATGTGTGTGTTCTGTTGTGATGTGTGTTGTTCTGCTGATGTGTGTGTTGTTCTGTTGTGTGTGTGTTGTTCTGCTGATGTGTGTGTTGTTCTGTTGTGTGTGTGTTGTTCTGTTGATGTGTGTGTTGTTCTGTTGATTGTGTGTTGTTCTGTTGTGATGTGTGTTGTTCTGTTGATGTGTGTGTTGTTCTGTTGATGTGTGTGTTGTTCTGTTGATGTGTGTGTTGTTCTGCTGATGTGTGTGTTGTTCTGTTGATGTGTGTGTTGTTCTGTTGTGATGTTGTTGTTCTGCTGATTGTGTGGTTGTTCTGTTTGATGATGTGTATTGTTTGTTGTGATGTGTTTGTTCTGTTGATGTGTGTGTTGTTCTGTTGTGTGTGTGTTGTTCTGTGATGTGTGTTTTTCTGTTGTGTGTGTGTTGTTCTGCTGTGATGTGTGTTGTTCTGCTGATGTTGTGTTGTTCTGTTGTGTGTGTGTGTTTTCTGCTGTGGTGTGTTGTTCGTTGTTGTGTTGTCTGTGTGTGTGTGTTGTTCTGTGGTGTGTGTGTTGTTCTGTTGTGTGTGTTTGTTCTTTGATGTGTGTGTTGTTTTGTTGTGTGTGTGTTGTTCTGTTGATGTGTGTGTTGTTCTGTTGATTTTGTTTGTGTTGTTTCTGTTGTGTGTGTGTTTGTTTGTGGTTGTTGTGTGTGTTTGTTCTGTGATGTGTGTGTTGTTCTGTTTGATGTGTGTTGTTCTGTTGTGTGTGTGTTGTTCTGTTGATGTGTGTGTTGTTCTGTTGATGTGTGTTTTGTTTGTTGTGTGTGTGTTGTTCTGTTGATGTGTGTGTTGTTCTGTTGATGTGTGTGTTTTGGTTCTGTTGTGATGTGTTGTTGTTCTGTTGATGTGTGTGTTGTTCTGTTTGATGTGTGTGTTGTTCTGTTGATGTGTGTGTTGTTCTGTGATGTGTGTGTTGTTCTGTTGATGTTGTGTGTTTGTCTTGTGATGTGTGTTGTTCTGTGTGATGTGTGTGTTGTTCTGTTGTGTGTGTGTTTGTTTGTGTGTGTGTTGATGTGTGTTTTGTTTGTGATGTGTGTGTTGTTCTGTTTGATGTGTGTGTTGTTCTGTTGTGATGTGTGTTTTCTGCTGAGTGTGTGTGGTGTTGTTCTGTTGATGTGTGTTGTTCTGTTGTGTGTGTGTTGTTCTGTGTGTGTGTGTTGTTCTGTGATGTTGTCTTGATGGTGTTGTTCTGTTGTGTGTGTGTTGTTCTGCTTGATGTGTGGTTGTTCTGTTGATGTGTGTGTGTTCTGTTGTGTGTGTGTTGTTTCTGTTGATGTGTGTGTTGTTCTGTGTGTGTGTGTTGTTCTGTTGATGTGTGTGTTGTTCTGTTGTGTGTGTGTTGTTCTGTTGATGTGTAGTGTTGTTCTGTTGATGTGTGTGTTGTTCTGTGTGTGTGTGTGTTGTTCTGTCTGATGTGTGTGTTGTTCTGGATGTGTGTTTGTTGTGTGTTGTTCTGTTGATGTGTGTGTTGTTCTGTTGATGTGTGTGTTGTTCTGTTGATTGTGTGTTGTTCTGTTGATGTTGTGTTTGTTCTGTTGATGTGTGTGTTGTTCTGTTGAGTGTGTGTGTTGTTCTGTGTGATGTGTGTTGTTCTGTTGATGTGTGTGTTTTTCTGTGTGTGTGTTTTTGTGTGTTGTTCTGTTGATGTGTGTGTTGTTTGTTGATGTTGTGTGTTGTTGTTCGGTGTGTGTGTTGTTCTGTTGATGTGTGTTTGTTCTGTGATGTGTGTTGTTCTGTTGATGTGTTGTTCTGTTGTGTGTGTGTTGTTCTGTGATGTGTGTGTTGTTCTGTTGTGTGTGTGTTGTTCTGTGATGTGTTGTGTTGTTCTGTTGATGTGTGTTTGTTCTGTTGATGTGTGTGTTGTTCTGTTGTGATGTGTGTTGTTCTGTGATGTGTGTTGTTCTGTTGTGTGTGTGTTGTTCTGTTGATGTGTGTGTTGTTCTGTTGTGATGTGTTGTTGTTCTGTTGTGTGTGTGTTGTTCTGTTGATGTGTGTGTTGTTCTGTTGATGTGTGTGTTGTTTCTGCTGATGTGTGTGTTGTTCTGCTGTGATGTGTGTGTTGTTCTGTTGGTGTGTGTGTTGTTTTGTTGTGTGTGTGTGTGTGTGTTCTGTTGTGTGTGTGTGTGTTGTTCTGTTGTGATGTGTGTTTTCTGTTGATGTGTGTGTTGTTCTGTTGTTTGTGTGTGTTGTTCTGCTGTGATGTGTGTGTGTTGTTCTGTTGTGATGTGTGTGTGTGTGTGTGTGTGTGTGTGTGTGTGTGTGTGTGTGTGTGTGTTGTGTGTGGTGTGTGTGTGTTCTGTGTGTGTGTGTTGTTCTGTTGTGTGTGTGTGTTCTGTGTTGATGTGTGTTGTTCGCTTTTGTGTTGTGATTGTGTTGTGTGTGTGTGTTCTGCTGTTGTGTGTTGTGATGTTGTGTTTGTGTGTGTGTTGTTCTGCTGTATGTGTGTTGTGATTTGTGTTGTGTTGTGTGTGTGTGTTGTTCTGTTGTGATGTGTGTTGTGATTTGTGTTGTGATGTGATGTGTGTGTGTGTGTGTTCTGCTGTTGTGTGTTGTTATTTGTGTTGTGATGTGTGTGTGTTGTTCTGTTGTGATGTGTGTTGTGATTTGTGTTGTGATGTGTGTGTGTGTGTGTGTGTGTGTGTGTGTGTTCTGCTGTTGTGTGTTGTGATTTGTGTTGTGTGTGTGTGTGTTGTTCTGCTGTTGTGTGTGTTGTGATTTGTGTTGTGTTGTGTGTGTGTGTTGTTCTGCTGTTGTGTGTGTTCTGAGAGACAGTGTATCGGTCAGCATGAGTGATGATGATGATCAGTAGTGTGTGTCTATAGCGCCTCCTGCTGGAGAAGATCCTCATCTTCAGATCTCTGTCATGAAATCAAAATCGACACTTACTTTTTTTTTGATTTTTTAATGAAATATTGCAGTCTTTATTATTAGGCCTAAATTATGTATTGATCCACATCATTAATGTTCATTAATTTGTTCTTGTTCCAGAAGTTTTCACTCGGATATACGGCAGAAGACCAGCGCAACTTCCATTACATGATGAGTTTACACATCTTAATTTTTATTCCTTAATGAGGGGAAAACCTAAAAATGTTTTCTAATAATAATAACAACAACAATAACATGACAATAATGGTCAGGGTTAATAACAAGGCAAAAACGAAGTGTAAAACAGAAACAAACACACGAAAGTAGAATTATCCTAAATGTGATGTATGGGGTTACACACCGGACAGTGTGTGTGTGTGTGTGTGTGTGTGTGTGTGTGTGTGTGTGTGTGTGTGTGTGTGGTGTGTGTGTGTGTGTGTGTGTGTGTGTGTGTGTGTGTGTGTGTGTGTGTGTGTGTGTGTGTGTGTGGTGTGTGTGTGTGTGTGCGCACTGGGTGGAGTGTCGTAAGTGACGTCA
This sequence comes from Chrosomus eos, assembly GCA_036326025.1. NCBI lineage: Eukaryota > Metazoa > Chordata > Actinopteri > Cypriniformes > Leuciscidae > Chrosomus > Chrosomus eos. The sequence goes on from CM070841.1 coordinate 31,798,693, forward strand.
CGAAGGGACATTCTAAAAGTGGCTTATTGTACTAAAACAGTGATATTAAAGTGTAAATTGCAGGTTAACCACCACAACTGATTAATGTGTACATTAAAGTGCCCAATATGTATATATTTAAAAATTTCTGTCTTAAAATGCGTTAAAATAACATTTATTGGGGTTTCTTCAAAGGTAGCGTGTTTTTTTTACCGTAACTGGGTGATGATGTCATAACAGGGAGCTGCGGGCAGTAATGCACTCACTCCGTGTGTGCTGTTTGAGGGAGAATAAAACGATTTGCGGGACTCCCGCAAACTAGAAATATCTGAATAAAACGTAAAAACTAATACAATTTTATTCATCTGTTGTAGAAAATCAATAAGAACATCTAAAACAAAATAGAAACGGTTTACAGGCAGAGTTTCTATTTCTAACATGTCAGCAGCGAGGAGCGATGTAGCCAATCACAGCCATATGTGTTGATTTCTTGAACGCAACAATAGCCAATCAGAAGCATTTACGATGGACTCCCCTCACCGCTCAAAACAGACTTTTTGTTCAGTGCTGAATTCTGTATGCTGGCAAATCCTCTAATTATAACAAACATAGTGTAACGTTATATATTATGAAAGCTTCATTGATAATAACAGAGATGTGTGAGATCGCGATGAACTGATGTCAGCTTCATGCCATGCACGCAGTAGCCCGCTTGCTTTTATGTTATAACAGCGACACGTAGGCTAACTTGAAAGTATGTGGAGGTACAGAAAAAAGTATTTTTGCGGGCGGGAGCGGGACAAAACATGAATGTTGCGGTCGGGAGAAAGTAATTGAGCACGTCAGTTATAACGACACACGTATTCAAAAATAGCCGGGTTTAAACCGGGCTCGGGCTCATAATTACAGTTAATGTGTCGGGCCGGACTCGGACACAGCGGGCTCGGGTAACGTTAGGGTCTTGCTTGATGTTTTGGGCCTGATCTAAGCTCTACCTCGGGTAAGTTATGCTAACACTTACAGGCACGAATCAGCCGTTTGTCCTTGGGGAACTTGTGGAGCCTCTCCCCCGTTTTTGGTGTATTCGTACATCCCGCACAAGCACAATAGTTAACCATTTTCACTAGCTAGGTCTCCTCCAATATAACGTAACTCTAGGCTTGTAGCATAGACCGTAAAAGCTTGGAGTCCCTGTTATGACATCACGCCCAGCCTAGTGGAAGGAGGGGGCGTGCTTAAAAGCACTGTAAAACGAACCAACTTTTCATTATATTCAGCATTTGGTATAAAAAAAAACAATGGTGGGCGGTTCTTATCTTTATATTTAGTAAGCACATTGCATTATCTTCGTGACGATTTTTACCTGAAATTTACACTTTAAAAGACCAAACTCGGTAAACATCATATTAATAAGCTATACTATGTACAAAAAAATCACAAAAACACAAAAAGTGTTTTGACAAGCCTGAAATTTAATTTTCTGTACACATAATTATTTATATAAAATTTCAGGCTTATCAAAACATCATGACGCTCATATTCTGGGCTCATCTGATTTTTTGAGCATAATATGGCTTATTAATATGATGTTTGCTGAGTTTGGTCTTTTAATATCACTGTCTTACTACAGTAATCCTTTACTCACCCCTTATTTACAGTAGCACCTCAATGCAGTACATGAGATCCACGGGGAGGAGTCGGATCAAGATCCAAGGGGCGGAGATGGGTAGGATTAGGGTTGGGTTTAGGGATTAAGGGGGGGTTTAGGGATTAGGGTTGGGTTTAGGGATTAGGGTTGGGTTTAGGGATTAAGGGGGGGTTTAGGGATTAGGGTTGGGTTTAGGGATTAGGGTTGGGTTTAGGGATTAAGGGGGGGTTTAGGGATTAGGGGGCGGAGATGGGTAGGATTAGGGTTGGGTTTAGGGATTAAGGGGGGGTTTAGGGATTAGGGGGCGGAGATGGGTAGGATTAGGGGTGGGTTTAGGGATTAGGGGTGGGTTTAGGGATTAGGGTGGGTTTAGGAATTAAGGGTGGGTTTAGGGATCAGGGGGCGGAGATGGGTAGGTTTAGGTATATGTAAAGTGGGAGGAGTTGGATCTGGATCCGACTCCTCCCCGTGGATTTCATGTTCTGCAGTGAGGACCATCTCCTTATTTACGCCGTTTCACACATACTCCGTGTGCAGTGCGTAGGCCTACGGTACACAGCGGACAGTGCTTTGACAATAGTGCTTTGATATATAGTGCTTTGACATATAGTGCTTTGATATATAGTGCTTTGACATATAGTGCTTTGATATATAGTGCTTTGACATATAGTGCTTTCACATATAGTGCTTTGACATATAGTGCTTTGACATATAGTGCTTTCACATATAGTGCTTTCACATATAGTGCTTTGACATATAGTGCTTTGACATATAGTGCTTTGACATATAGTGCTTTGACATATAGTGCTTTGACATATAGTGCTTTGACATATAGTGCTTTGACATATAGTGCTTTCACATATAGTGCTTTGACATATAGTGCTTTGACATAGTGCTTTGACATATAGTGCTTTGACATATAGTGCTTTGACATATAGTGCTTTGACATATAGTGCTTTGACATATAGTGCTTTGACATATAGTGCTTTGACAGTGTTTTGACATATAGTGCTTTGATATATAGTGCTTTGATATATAGTGCTTTGACATATAGTGCTTTGATATATAGTGCTTTGACATATAGTGCTTTGACATATAGTGCTTTGACATATAGTGCTTTGACATATAGTGCTTTGACATATAGTGCTTTGACATAGTGCTTTGACATATAGTGCTTTGATATATAGTGCTTTGACATATAGTGCTTTGACATATAGTGCTTTGACATATAGTGCTTTGACAGTGTTTTGACAGTGTTTTGACATATAGTGCTTTGATATATAGTGCTTTGATATATAGTGCTTTGACATATAGTGCTTTGACATATAGTGCTTTGATATATAGTGCTTTGACATATAGTGCTTTCACATATAGTGCTTTGACATATAGTGCTTTGACATATAGTGCTTTGACATATAGTGCTTTGACATATAGTGCTTTGATATATAGTGCTTTGATATATAGTGCTTTGATATATAGTGCTTTGCTATTGTTACGATCGAAACGAGGACACAAGGTGCAAGTAAATAACTCTTTATTAGAAATATAAAGAGGATGATGATGATGATGATGATGAAAAGTCCAGGTGAAACAGGCAGTGACGCAGGGACTTCGATGGTCAGACACGGAGTGCAGGGTGAAGTGCAGAGTGCTCTGAAGAGTGACAACGTAATCCAGACGAGAGACGAAATCCAACACGACGAAAACCGGAACACAGGAACTCGAGACGAGACACGAAGCACGGGAACAGGCACAGGCAACACAGAGACTTCATACAACGATCTGACAAAGGGAATGAGAAAGTGGTAAGTATTTATAGGAGATGAGATGAGTGGCAGCTGGTGCTGGTAAGTGATCGCAGCTGATACTGATCAACAGTGACGATCCGGACACACCCACTCACACACTCACACACATGTAAACAACAAAGCACGAGACTAGAGAGAGACACTGGATCTATGAACCGTGACAGCTATATAGTGCTTTGACAGTGTTTTGACATATAGTGCTTTGATATATAGTGCTTTGACAGTGTTTTGACATATAGTGCTTTGACATATAGTGTTTTGACATATAGTGCTTTGACATATAGTGCTTTCACATATAGGGCCCTATCTTGCACCCAGCGCACGATCTGAAACGCAAATGTCAAAGCGCAAAGCGCAAGTAACTTTGTGGGCGGATCCCGGCGCTGTTGCTATTTTCCCGGCAGGATAAATGCCTCTTGCGCCTGGCGCAAATCTAAAAGAGGTTGGTCTGAAGTAGCTTCATTATTCATAGGTGTGGTTTGGGCGTAACGTGAAATAAACCAATCAGAGCGTCATCCAACATACCCTTTAAGAAAAGGTGCGCATGTTGCATGGCGGATTGTTATTATTATGGCGCGCGCACCAGGCGCGCTTCAGAATCGGTTCACTACGGTGGCCGAGAGAGTTCAACGTGCTGCAACCTAAAGAAGACGCATGCAAATAGATAAAAATGCATGCAAATAGAAAAAAACGCATGCAAATAGAAAAAAACACCCGCAAATTAAGAAAACATCTTCATCAGTTTCAACACACACACGTGTGCTCCAAATACTCACAACACAACCAAATAGAGAAACGCGCTGCAAAAGTTCACAACACAACCAAATACAGAAACGCGCTGCAAAAGTTCACAACACAACCAAATACAGAAACGCTGCAAGTAACACAGACCACAACGGAAATGTTTCCGGGGAACCAAATAAGTGACGGACCCGGCTGGGACGTGATAGACAGGACGTGCTTACAGCAAAGGACGTATATTTTTTATAAATTAACTATAATTTTAAAGTAATATTGTAATATATTGTATATATAAACAATATTATAATATATTGTAATATTATACTTTTTTATAGTTCTTCTATACTCTTTGCTTACAGCTCAAAATTCTACTTTATTTTATTTTATATATAAAAAAAATCTTTTACCCCGCAAAACACACAGAGATTCATTTTTTATTACATACAACTTGTGTACAGTATACAAATGTATTAACAATATGTTCAATGTCATCAGAATACAAATGAGAAAAGAACAATGAGCTGGAAACTAAAATATAAATAAAAAAGATAGAGAAGACGAACATGAAGGCAAGATATTAATCTATACATCAGTTACACTATACAAATTGTTTCATGTTATGTTTAAATTTTCATAAAGAAAAGTTTCATAAGAAATGTTAGTTAATGTAGGGTCCAAAGTTTAAATAAACGCATATTGTAACATTTCTTTTTTGTAAAGGAAAAATAAACAAATACATTTATTTGCAACCGTTATATTAACAGCAATATATTTCTGTCGTCAGAACAGCAGTTCAGCTGATGGACAACTGCTGCGTTGTCATGGGAACATCCCAGGTGAAAATAATTACGTTGGAAATTACGTTGTCTTTCGTTGCTCCCTTCATCAAGTGCGTTTTAAACGGCTACATAAATGGGACACTAGTGCCACGCTCACTCCAAAGTCCCACTTGAAGAGCTCTGCCATCTGCCCTTCGAAGGGAGTAGGGCATAGGGATGCTCACGAGCAATAAGCACGTCCCAGCCGGGTCCGTCACTTATTTGGTTCCCCGGAAAAATTTCCGTTATGGTCTGTGTTACTTGCAGCGTTTCTGTATTTGGTTGTGTTGTGAACGTTTGCAGCGCGTTTCTGTATTTGGTTGTGTTGTGAACTTTTGCAGCGCGTTTCTCTATTTGGTTGTGTTGTGAGTATTTGGAGCACACGTGTGTTGTGAAACTGATGAAGATGTTTTCTTAATTTGCGGGTGTTTTTTCTATTTGCATGCGTTTTTTTCTATTTGCATGCGTTTTTCTGTTTGCATACGTTTTTTTTCTAATTGCATGCGTCTTCTTTAGCTTGAGCTCTCTCGGCCTCCGTAGTTCACAGCCGAGGATATCGATGTTCTCGTCAGGGCCGTAAAAGAAAGAGAAGTGACATTGGGGATGGGACAAACCCACCCAAATCAATAGAAAAAAAATATGCGAAAGCTCAACTTAACTGGTAAGTTAAAGAGTAAGGTTTTTAATGTACTTACATTATGGTAAAGGTGATTTCGCAGTCTCAGATTTTTTTCCCTAGTTCTTGACGGACAAACTAATTTGTCAGATGTCCTTATATACATATGTGTCTTGCCACTATTGGGCAAACAGGTCTGATCCGTCAATTTGCCTGAAAAATTACCAATATACACTGGTAAATGTGTAAGCTAGATTTATGCCTATTTTTTCACATCTTCATGGACACCACACTGATTTCCCTCGTGTGGTAATATATTTCCTTGTTATAATGTATGGTTTGCAAAAACAAAAACTGCTGCATCTGTGTTGATGAGAGAATCAAAGTGTGTGCGCGTTGTGCACCCGTTACATTATGGCCAAGCATGCGCGCTTAAAATAGCATTATGAACAACGCGCAACGCGCCACTGACTTTAGACCAGGTTTTTTTTTGGTCAGTGGCGCAATTGTTTTCTGGAACTGCAAAATAGCACTAGGGAATATTTGCGCCGAAACACGCCTCCTTTTTGCGCCAACCCGCCCAGAGGAGCGCAAATTCATTTCCTAGTTTACCAACGTGCGTCTGTGGAGGGAAAAGCCCGCTTTGTGCGGGTGCAAAATAGGAATGATACATGCGTCGGTGTACAAAGTCAATTGCGCCGGGTGCAAGATAGAGCCCATAGTGTTTTGACATTTAGTGCTTTGACATATAGTGCTTTGACATTTAGTGCTTCCACATACAGCGCTGTTTCTACGCGGTCCTTATACGGCTGTAAGGGGCAAGTGTTCGAAGGGGGTGTGATGGCCGTGGTCTCACATCTTATCAGTGCTCAGTTCCTGATGTTTTGTGTTTCCTTCAAGGAAACACGATTAAGGTCTACCTGGCTGCGGATTCTGCTTGTCATGTGTGATTTGAGGGCTTGACGGTTGGGCAGCGTCCTCTAATCCACAGATTTATGAAGGGTGCCCGCTGTCTTTGCCAGTCATCAGGAGAACAGTGGTGCTGGAGGCTCTGTCTCATTTCCCTTTTGAGCCCCTGGGAAGTATTTCCCTAAAGCTGCTGTCTCTCAGCTTTACTCTTGGCCTCGGCGTCAGCTAAACGTGTCAGTGAGTGGTCATTCCTTGTGCACTAAATTCTCTCTTAGTGGAGATAGGGTTTCCCTTAAGCCTAATCCGGTTTTCATGCCTAAATCACATGCGTTCTCATTGGAGGTGTTGGAGCTGTCTCCACCTCCACCTTTCTAACCCTGTGCCTTACAGACATATATGACGAGGACCAGTGCTTTCCGGAGAGTGGCCAGCTGTTTGTTTCATGGGCGTCCCCTCACAGAGGGAGTCCCATATCTAAGGCTCAATCCCAGTTCACCTCTTGCCCCTACCCCTTGTTTTCGAGTGTACCCCTTAAAACAGAGTTACAAGGGCCAAGGGGTCAAATATTCCCCTACGAAATGGAGCAACCCTTCATGAACCCGATACTTCATCAGTTGTCGGCGATGGCTCTGACGTTACAGAAGCGACGAGTTTTTACTGGATTTCTCCATGACAACGACTGACAATCAGCGCAGTTGTTCTTAAATTTGAGGAAACATGATGATTATAACGTTCCTTCCTTGAAATGTATGTCATATAATGTATGATAAGAGTAAATAAAATGGTGGTGTCATCTGGGGATAAAATTAAATTTTTAATCGTTTGCGAAGCGATCTCGCTGGTGATTTGCGATGCATTCTGTGAACTTTCTCGTAGCCCTCTGTTTGGAGTGTGCCTCTGAAAAATCTCAGTTTCGAGGGCTATGTAGCCCAACCCCTCTATAGCCCAACCCCTCTATCTCAACAAGAATCGGGACACACTACCCCTCTATCTCAACAAGAATCGGGACACCCTACCCCTCTATCGCAACAAGAATCGGGACACCCGTCCCCTCTATCTCAACAAGAATCGGGACACCCGTCCCCTCTATCTCAACAAGAATCGGGACACCCTACCCCTCTATCTCAACAAGAATCGGGACACCCTACCCCTCTATCTCAACAAGAATCGGGACACCCTACCCCTCTATCGCAACAAGAATCGGGACACCCGTCCCCTCTATCTCAACAAGAATGGGGACACCCGTCCCCTCTATCTCAACAAGAATCGGGACACCCTACCCCTCTATCTCAACAAGAATCGGGACACCCTACCCCTCTATCGCAACAAGAATCGGACACCCGTCCCCTCTATCTCAACAAGAATGGGGACACCCGTCCCCTCTATCTCAACAAGAATCGGGACACCCTACCCCTCTATCTCAACAAGAATCGGGACACCCTACCCCTCTATCACCCGACCCCTCTATCACAACAAGAATCGGGACACCCTATCCCTCTATCACAACAAGAATCGGGACACCCTACCCCTCTATCACAACAATCGGGACACCCGTCCCCTCTATCTCAACAAGAATCGGGACACCCTACCCCTCTATCTCAACAAGAATCGGGACACCCTACCCCTCTATCTCAACAAGAATCGGGACACCCTACCCCTCTATCACCCGACCCCTCTATCACAACAAGAATCGGGACACCCTACCCCTCTATCACAACAAGAATCGGGACACTACCCCTCTATCGCCCGACCCCTCTATCACAACAAGAATCGGGACACTACCCCTCTATCGCCCGACCCTTCTATCACAACAAGAATCGGGACACCCGACCCCTCTATCTCAACAAGAATCGGGACACACTACCCCTCTATCTCAACAAGAATCGGGACACCCTGTAACACTCTTGTTTTGGTCACATACTAAATGAAGGGGATCCATTCTTCCAAGAGTAGAGTTAAGTGTATTTATGTTTTTGTGAGATAACCCAAACTATATAGATATACACACAACAGCAATATTGTCAGCAAATCACCACATCCAAAGAAAAAGAAAATCATAACTTCATTATGTTAGAACATTTCAGTTCACCACATGTTTGAGTCCAGGCAGAAATTTAGTCAACTTCTCACCACACCATTTCAGTTCAGGTTAGATGCGAGCGTTTCCAATATTCCAAAAGTTCATTAGAAGTCCCAGAGTAGAAGTCCAACAAAAAGTGTTTCAAATCATGACCAAGCACCAGTCCCGGTAATCAACAAAGGTGTAGAATCAGAGCAAAACATAGTCCAGATGAAGTGTCCATATTGAATGAAGACAAAAGAGAACCCTCTAAACAAATAGGCAAATACAAATCAAAATATGCAATTGACACAGATAATGAACATAGAATTACAAAATATATACAACTTACATTGAGCTGTTGAACCAAAAAGATTCCTCATAATAGGGTTTCTTGCATACGCTGAGTTGAGCAAACTCTCAAAGCCATGCCAGTACCTCTCTAAACACTCTTACTTGTCTCTCTTAAATGGATAGCCCTTCCCAAAGAAACCTCCATAGCTCCCCCTTGAGGTGGGGAGTAAAATTACAGCACAAGAAATGGAACATTCTTCCAGAACTGTTACAACCCTACCCCTCTATCACAACAAGAATCGGGACACCCTACCCCTCTATCTCAACAAGAATCGGGACACCCTACCCCTCTATCTCAACAAGAATCGGGACACCCTACCCCTCTATCACAACAAGAATCGGGACACCCGACCCCTCTATCTCAACAAGAATCGGGACACCCTATCCCTCTATCACAACAAGAATCGGGACACCCTACCCCTCTATCACAACAAGAATCGGGACACCCTACCCCTCTATCACAACAAGAATCGGGACACTACCCCTCTATCGCCCGACCCCTCTATCAAACAAGAATCGGGACACCCGACCCTCTATCTCACAAGAATCGGGACACCCTACCCCTCTATCTCAACAAGAATCGGGACACCCTACCCCTCTATCACAACAAGAATCGGGACACCCTACCCCTCTATCTCAACAAGAATCGGGACACCCTACCCCTCTATCACAACAAGAATCGGGACACTACCCCTAGACGTGAACGTTCTAAACGGAGGGGTAGGGCCAAGGGGTGAATTTGGATTGAGCCTAAGCAACGCCTCTCACAT
>CM070841.1:31813394-31825894 GCA_036326025.1 Chrosomus eos
AGGTCAAGGGTCAAGGGATGCTCTGATGTCACTCAGTATTAGTGTATTAGTGTAGCATATGTGCTGATATCAGCGTGTGTTTGCTGTTGTTTATGCATCAGTTTGAGTGGATTATTGAAACTCTCCGTCTGTTCAGTGTTCAGTGATAGGAAAAGCAGAAGCTGAACTCCAACAGTCTGCAGGGATTGTGGTGTGTGTGTGTGTGTGTGTGTGTTGTGGAGAGAGAGAGAGAGAGAGAGAGAGAGGAGAGAGAGGAGAGAGAGAGAGAGAGAGAGAGAGAGAGAGAGAGAGAGGAGAGAGAGGAGAGAGAGAGAGAGTGGGTGTGAGAGAGAGAGAGAGAGAGAGAGAGAGAGAGAGAGAGATGTGTGTGTGTGTGTGTACGTGAGAGAGAGTCAGAGAGAGAGAGAGTGAGTGTGTGAGAAAGAGAGTGTGTAGTGTTTTATGATGTTTTTGAAAGAGTCTCTTCTGCTCATCAAAGCTTTTTATTTGATAAAAAATACAGTAAAACAGTGAAATATTATTAATGTAAATCAGTTGTTTTCTATGTGACTATATAGTAAAGTGTAATTTTTTTCTGATTAAAGCTGAATTTTCAGCATCATTACATCATTCAGCATCTTCAGTGTCACATTATCCTTCAGAAATCACTATAATATGATGATCAATAAACATTTATTATTATTATCAACGTTGAAAAGTTTATATTTTTGTGGAAACTTTGATACATTTTCTTTCAGGATTCTTCCTAGCTGACAAAAATAAATTCTCAGAACATTTTGCTGAAATTCCTATTTCTGAATGTTCTCTTAACGCCCAGTTTTTAAAATGTTTTTAAAACATTGCTTGGTTATGTGAATTTTAAAGGGGATCTATTATGCCTCTTTTAGCAAGATGTAATAGCAGGTGTCCCCAGAGTGTGTGTGTGAAGTTTCAGCTCCAAAAAAACCCACAGATAATATTTTACTCCTGGCATGTTGTAAATTCCTGATTTTAAATGGAAGGAAAAACGTGTTTTTATGCGTGTCTTTAATTGCAAATGAGCTGTTGCTCCGCCCCCTATCCTGAAGAGGGCGGGGCCTGGACAGCTCGTGCTGCTTACTCTGGCAAAAACAAAAACATCTGTTTGGGTTTTATTATTATCTCTATCACGGTCACGCAAACGTGACACTGCAGTTCTTCATCATCATGAAAGTTTATTATCTGCATACGTTTTAAAGCCATATCAGTCTATCTGATATATCTGAACCATATCTGAAACCATCTGAAATATGGTTTTCTGAGCAAACACAGACCAGAATCACGCGCACACACATCAGAATCACACGCACACACACCAGAATCCCGCGCACGGAGCTGGTGTCAGATGAGCGCGAGTGAGTATTATGCTGCGTTCCAGGCGGGTTTTTGAGCACGTAAATCACGACTTCAAACCACGACTCACGACTTTGTAGCGTTCCAGGCCAGTCACGCCAAACTGCCTGTGAGCAATATACATAGCCTACTTATTGTTTCAGACACATAACATTGTAATACATAATCGTGTGTGTATTATTATCATTATTATTATATTATTATTAATTTGACTGGAACGTTATATTGTCCTAAAGTGTATTCTCACCGTGTACCGCCTGCAGAAACACTGCATCTGTAGGGGCTGCCATTGTTGTTTTGTATGGTTTCGCGCACTATGTGACGTCAGAGCTCGTAACTGGGAGTACATCGATCTAGTACGAGTTCACGGGTGGGAGGACTCTGGGTGCGGGACTCTAGACTCTGGGTGCGGGACTCGGGACCCTGGGTGCGGGACCCTGGGTGCGGGACTCTGGGTGCGGGACTCTGGACCCTAGGTGCGGGACTCTGGGTGTGGGACTCAGGACTCTGGGTGCGGGACTCGGGACCCTGGGTGCGGGACTCTGGACTCTGGGTGCGGGACTCTGGGTGCGGGACTCTGGGTGTGGGACTCTGGACTCTGGGTGCGGGACTCTGGGTGTGGGACTCAGGACTCTGGGTGCGGGACTCGGGACCCTGGGTGCGGGACTCTGGACTCTGGGTGCGGGACTCTGGGTGCGGGACTCTGGGTGTGGGACTCAGGACTCTGGGTGCGGGCCTCTGGGTGCGGGACTCTGGGTGCGGGACTCTGGGTGCGGGACTCGGGACTCTGGGTGCGAGACTCTGGGTGCGGTACTCGGGACTCTGAGTGCGGGACTCGGGACTCTGGGTGCGGGACTCTAGGTGCGGGACTCGGGACTCTGGGTGCGAGACTCTGGGTGCGGGATTCTGGGTGCGGGACTCTGGGTGCGGGACTCTGGGTGCGGGACTCGGGACTCTGGGTGCGGGACTCTGGGTGCGGGACTCGGGACTCTGGGTGCGGGACTCTAGGTGCGGGACTCGGGACTCTAGGTGCGGGACTTGGGACTCTGGGTGCGGGACTCGGGACTCTGGGTGCGGGACTCTAGGTGCGGGACTCGGGACTCTGGGTGCGAGACTCTGTGTGCGGGACTCTGGGTGCGGGACTCGCAACTCTGGCTGCGGGACTCTGGGTGCGGGACTCGGGACTCTGGGTGCGGGACTCAGGACTCTGGGTGCGGGACTCTAGGTGCGGGACTCGGGATACTCGGTGCGAGACTCTGGGTGCGAGACTCTGGGTGCGAGACTCTGGGTGCGGGACACTGGGTGCGGGACTCGCAACTCTGGCTGCTGGACTCTGGGTGCGGGACTCGGGACTCTGGGTGCGGGACTCAGGACTCTGGGTGCGGGACTCTAGGAGCGGGACTCGGGACTCTGGGTGCGAGACTCTGGGTGCGGGACTCTGGGTGCGGGACTCTGGGTGCGGGACTCTAGGTGCGGGACTCGGGACTCTGGGTGCGGGACTCTGGGTGCGGGACTCGGCACTCTGGGTGCGAGACTCTGGGTGCGATACTCTGGGTGCGAGACTCTGGGTGCGGGACTCTGGGTGCGGGATTCGGGACTCTGGGTGCGGGACTTGGGACTCTGGGCGCGGGGACTTGGGACTCTGGGCGCGGGACTCTGGGTGCGGGACTCGGGACTCTGGGTGCGGGACGCGAGACTCGGGACTCTGGATGCAGGACTCTGGATGCAGGACTCTGGGTGCGGGACTCTGGGTGTGGGACTCTGGGTGCGGGACTCTGGGTGCGGGACTCGGGACTCTGGATGCAGGACTCTGGGTGCGGGACTCTGGGTGCGGAAGCTGTCCCAAAGTTCAGGAGCTGTCGGCTTCAATTTGTGAGGTGTGTGCGGTTGAATGAGCCGATTTGTCGATCTATCTGAATTTGACCAATCAGGAGCTGAGGAAATCTACAGAAGAAGAAAGACGAAAATAGTGTGGACTACTAGAAACACTGCTTCAATTAATGTTTTTATGATGAACATGCTAAACAGCATGAGCCGTTCCTGCCGTGTTCCTGCTGGCCAGTATATGGCATATTTCATTCTGTAACATACATATCTGTATTATGCTTACAGTTATGGTTTTATGCTATTATTTTTGATAGTGTTATACATTTCTTACAGATAATCACTAGCCGCGTTTCCACTGCCGGGCTAGGGCCGGGCTAGGGCCGGGCCAGGGCTAACATCGAGCCGAGCCGAGCCGAGCCAGTGGCCTCGGGCCTCAAGCACCGGGCTTGCGTTTCCACTGTCGGGCCAGTAGCCCCACAGCGCTGCCCTAAACCCCGCCCTTAACACGCCTTTCTGGATCAAACGTCATACAACCCAACCCATTTCAGTGGGTATTATGAATTTATTTATTTGAAGCGTTGCTCGCTGAATGCTTAGCTTAGAAAGTTCAGAATCAATGTATTTTATAACGTCCTCATTTCTTCACACGCCGTCAAATTGACGCTGTACCCTTTCTTCTGCCCAAATGCTCAGAAGAGCTGGTATCTTCGACGGACCAGTACAGGCGATTCTTCATTTCCAGCAGCGATTATTTTGCGTGACATAAAAAGTGTGCATCTTGTTTCAGATCATAACACTCCATAACACCGATAAACTCCGCCTTTTACCTCGAGCACGCCTCTAGCCCGAGCTGGCCCGCTTTGGCCCAAGGTATTCGACGGGCCAGAAATCCTGCCGTTGGCCCCGAGTAAGCCCCGATCAAGCCCCGGAAGTGACAGTGGAAACGCGACTGGCCCTGGCACGCACTAGCACAGCTCGGCCCGGCAGTGGAAACGCGGCTACTGTGATCATTGCGTTTGTCTTACCGAATGTGGTATCTTCCTGTCAGCAATTTCAGTTTGTCTACAGCCTAAGCTTTTTTTTTATTAACGTCGACAGTAAAATCTTGCCAGATATTGCTACGAAAAACAAGTAAAAATGGAAAAAAAAAAATGAAAAAAACGAAATAAGTTCAAAGCTTGTGTTTTGGAAATAAGATTAATATATCATGAACCCTAACATACAACTTTCCACTTTAATAACTTCCTAAAGTGCGACATTAATCAGAAAAACAAGTCATGGGTGGGTCTATGCTAATAGGGCGGAGTCTGTCAGTTGTCGTGGGCGGGGCTTATGCTAATAGGGCGGAGTCCGTCAGCTGTCATGGGCGGGGCTTATGCTAATAGTCCGGAGTTCGTCGGTAGTTGTGGGCGGGGCTTATGCTAATAGCCCGGAGTATGTCAGTAGTTGTGGGCGGGTAAAAGTGTGTAGTTGTGGGTAAAAAACATCAGAAGAATGTCCAACTGAAATGTTTCAGAAATAAAATGCTCCATGAGTGATGTACAAGTAGTGTTTTAAGAACATTATTGAAGACCAGATAACTTTGAACAAATATTATATTAATGTTACTGGAAGAACCTTTGTTTGTTCCATCATGATGAACATGAGCATCTGAAGAGTCTCCGCTGAGGGAAATAATACACTATATAACAGCTTTAATAAATCGGACAAATGTTCTTATTGGGCCGATAACGACTAGATTAATAAAGAACATCGTCTGATGCTGATATGGTGACCGATATATAGTTTTGATGATCATGTGAATGCAGTGCATTTGTTCTGAATTTCATCTCAATATTCCTCATATATAATGCGTCTGTAGAGTGTAAATATGCATTCAGAATCATGAGTCTCCTCCACTGCAGAAGCATTATTTGAAATAATATTTAAAGGGTTAGTTCACCCAAAAATGAAAATTCTATCATTGTTTACTTACCCTCAAGTTGTTCCAAACCTCTATGTGTTTATTTGTTCTGCTGAACACAAAGGAAGATATTTGGAAGAAAACAGATCTCATTCCCCATTGACTACCATAGTAGGAAAAAATACCTACTATGGTAGTCAATGGGGAATGAGATCTGTTTTCTTCCAAATATCTTCCTTTGTGTTCAGCAGAACAAATAAACACATAGAGGTTTGGAACAACTTGAGGGTAAGTAAACGATGATAGAATTTTCATTTTTGGGTGAACTAACCCTTTAATATTTTCTGTGAGCAGCATCTATATGAGAGTTTTGCGTGATGTGTATTTGAGTGAGGTGTGTTTGAGTGGGTTAAAGGATAGATGAGTAAAGCAGCTCATGTCTCGTGTCTGGGGTGACTGGGATAGTTCACTGGTTTCACTGGTGATGATGTGGCTGACTCTGAGATTTATGAGTTATTCTCCTATCAGTCTCTCTCTCTGTAAATCAGGATAATCTGAAACAGGGAGGATGCTAAAATAAAATATTGATCTATTTCCTCTCCACATTTTCTCCGTGTGATATGATTAAGAGATTGATCTGCCGGCTGCAGTGTTTGGCTTCACACCGTTTGCAGATGAATCTCTGAACGTGCTTTTGTTTTCTCTCAGAGTGGTGATTGTGTACGAGCACTTTGACCTTTTTCACAGTTGTTTTTCATTTTATTATATCTATGTATTGGTATTGCAAAACCACCAGTTTTTATGGTTATTTTATTTCACCGCAGAAGCCTCTTTATGTAATGATGCTGAACACATTCTGTTGTAGGATTGACTTTCTCTCAGAAATTGCTAGTAAATTTCACAAATAATCTCACAGAAACAGCAAGTAACACATTGAATTAAATGTGACATTTTGTAGTAAGACTAAGACTTGTGTATTATATATTATTATACTTATTATATGCATGTTTTCTTGCAGAAGTGTGTTTCTTTTACTCGTGTCGTTTCAAACCTGTGTAACACAAAAGAAGACATTTAGAAAAAGTGTTTTTTGTCCGTTTAATGAAAGTCAATGGGGTCCAAAGTTGTTTTAGAACACCTGACTTTGATATGTTTTTATTCCATTATTTATATAGTTAATATTATCGATTTGACTGAATCATTTGAGAAGAAAAGCTGAACTGATGTGAATAATGACAGTCTTTTGTAGAGCTTAGAGTTATTTTCCTGTTTATTACTGTGAATGCCAAACGTTCATCTAGTAAAAGTTGTCTAGTCTTAAAACATTTGCACAAAAACATTATACATCATTCATTCATGGAACATTTTCTTCTGAAATGTTTTTTGGACGTTTTTTTAAATGTTACTTGTTACGTTCAGAGAACGTTGAAAAGTAACGTTCCCATAATGTTTGAAGAATAGATGATTCACTGAAAAAACATTACAAAACGGGACGTTCAGAGAACATTCAGAAATAACGTATTTTTGTTTGCTGGGTTGACAGTATTTGAGTTGTATAAAGCATTATAGAAATACAGATTGACTTGTGTAGTGACATGATGTGAGTAAATGATGCAGAAGAGATTTCTCTCTGTTGTGTGTGTTGTTGTTGTGTAGTGTGTTTAGTGAACACACCCTGACACGTGTGAATGCGAACAGCTCCCGGATAAAGCAGGAATGAGCTTCAGGCGCGCGGACAGGAATGAGCGGTAAACCGAGACAGCACTGCCTGATTGAAAGCATGTGTGTGTTCACGTGAGTGTGTGTGTCCTGTTGTGTTGTGTTGTGTGACGGCCTGCAGACTGCAAATTAAAGCAGCCAGTAAATCTGCTGTTATAGGCAGTGAAAACTAATTTTAGAGCGCAGCGCGTGTGTGTTTTACAGGCCGTGAATCTCGTCACGTGTGTGTGTGTGTTGTGTGTGTGTGTGTTGTGTGTGTGTGTGTGTGTGTGTGACTCCATCTGTGGGGTCAAACTGGACTGCGACCCAATATATATATATATTTATTTATTTATTTTTTACCCAAATTCTGTATTTTCCATTTTAAACTCAAGACAATGGGAAGTAGTGACAGATCTATTCTTGCGTATTGTAGCTTGTTTCTGCCACAGAATGAAAAAAGAAAAAGGTAATTGTGACTTTTTTTATCTCAGTATTGTGTGATGTAAAGTCGCAAAGTTTTTTTTTCAGAATTGCATGTTTATATCTTGCAAAGTCAGTCTTTTTTACCTTAGAATTGGACTTTATGATTGCTCTTCAGTCATTTTTGACTGAAAATTTGTTCTAAATTATTTTTTTTTTTACTTCATCGGAATTGTACGAATCTTGGTAAATGTTTTGGCACTTGCTGTGTGAACACAAACTCCTGGTCCTGATTGGAACAGGTGAAATGTTGCTGTAATAATTGTCACACCTGTGCTGCTCGCGGTCAGAAATGCCGCACTGGAAATTAATGAGAGACGGATTTCCTCGAGTGGAAGCGTGTGGAACTGGAGCCGATCAACACGTGACCGAAACACGTGACTGAAACACGTGACTGAAACACGTGACGAAACACGTGACTGAAACACGTGACGAAACACGTGACTGAAACACGTGACGAAACACGTGACTGAAACACGTGGCGAAACACGTGACCGAAACATGTGACCGAAACATGTGACCGAAACACGTGACTGAAACACGTGACCGAAACACGTGACTGAAACACGTGACGAAACACGTGACTGAAACACGTGACTGAAACATGTGACGACATACGTGACGAAACATGTGACGAAATGCGTGACTGAAACACGTGACGAAACACGTGACTGAAACACGTGACGAAACACGTGACCGAAACACGTGACGAAACACGTGACGAAACACGTGACCGAAACACGTGACCGAAACACGTGACTGAAACACGTGACTGAAACACGTGACTGAAACACGTGAGCGAAACACGTGAGCGAAACACGTGACGAAACACGTGACCGAAACGAGTGACCGAAACACGTGACGAAACACGTTACGGAAACACGTGACGGAAAACACGTGACGGAAACACGTGACTGAAACACGTGTCCGAAACACGTGACTGAAACACGTGAGCGAAACGCGTGACTGAAACGCGTAACTGAAACTCGTGACTGAAACACGTGACTGAAACACGTGAGCGAAACGCGTGACTGAAACGCGTGACTGAAACTCGTGACTGAAACACGTGACTGAAACACGTGAGCGAAACACGTGAGCGAAACGCGTGACTGAAACGCGTGACTGAAACACGTGACTGAAACACGTGACTGAAACACGATAGCAAAACGCGTGACGGAAACACGTGACTGAAACTCGTGACTGAAACTCGTGACTGAAACACGTGAGCGAAACACGTGACTGAAACGCGTGACTGAAACGCGTGACTGAAACGCGTGACTGAAACGCGTGACTGAAACACAACTCGTGACTGAAACGCGTGACTGAAACTCATGACTGAAACGCGTGAGCGAAACGCGTGACTGAAACTCGTGACTGAAACACGTGACTGAAACACGTGACTGAAACACGTGACTGAAACACGTGAGTGAAACGCGTGACTGAAACGCGTGACAAACTCGTGACTGAAACACGTGAGCGAAACGCGTGACTGAAACGCGTGACTGAAACTCGTGACTGAAACGCGTGACTGAAACGCGTGACTGAAACACGTGACTGAAACTCTCGTGACTGAAACACGTGACTGAAACACGTGAGCGAAACGCGTGACTGAAACGCGTGACTGAAACTCGTGACTGAAACGCGTGACTGAAACGCAGTGACTGAAACGCGTGACTGAAAGCGTGACTGAAACTCGTGACTGAAACACGTGACTGAAACACGTGAGCGAAACTCGTGACTGAAACGCGTGACTGAAACTCGTGACTGAAACTCGTGACTGAAACACGTGACTGAAACTCGTGACTGAAACGCGTGACTGAAACGCGTGACTGAAACGCATGACTGAAACGCGTGAGCGAAACGCGTGACTGAAACGCATGACTGAAACGCGTGACTAAAACGCGTGACTGAAACGCGTGTGACTGAAACTCGTGATTGAAACGCGTGACTGAAACTCGTGACTGAAACGCGTGACTGAAACATGTGAGCGAAACACGTGAGCGAAATGCGTGACTGAAACTCGTGACTGAAACGCTTGACTGAAACTCGTGACTGAAACGCGTGACTGAAACTCATGACTGAAACGCTGTGAGCGAAACGCGTGACTAAAACGCGTGACTGAAACGCGTGACTGAAAACTCGTGACTGAAACGCGTGACTGAAACTCGTGACTGAAACACGTGACTGAAACACGTGAGCGAAACTCGTGACTGAAACGCGTGACTGAAACTCGTGACTGAAACACGTGACTGAAACGCGTGACTGAAACGCGTGACTGAAACACGTGACTGAAACGCTGTGAGCGAAACGCGTGACTAAAACGCTGTGACTGAAACGCATGACTGAAACGCGTGAGCGAAACGCGTGACTAAAACGCGTGACTGAAACTCGTGACTGAAACGCGTGACTGAAACGCGTGAGCGAAACGCGTGACTGAAACGCGTGACTGAAACTCGTGACTGAAATGCATGACTGAAACGCGTGAGCGAAACGGCGTGACTAAAACACGTCGCGTGACTGAAACTCGTGATGACTGAAACGTGTGAACTGAAACGCATTGAGCGAAACGCGTGACTGAAACGCGTGACTGAAACGCGTGACTGAAACGCGTGACTGAAACGCATGACTGAAACGCACGTGAGCGAAACGCGTGACTAAAATGCGTGGACTGAAACTCGTGACTGAAACGCGTGACTGAAACGCGTGAGCGAAACGCGTGACTAAAACGCGTGAGCTGAAACTCGTGACTGAAACGCGTGACTGAAACGCGACCGTGAGCGAAACACGTGAGCGAAATGCTGTGACTGAAACTCGTGACTGAAACGCGTGACTGAAACTCATGACTGAAACGCGTGAGCGAAACGCGTGACTAAAACGCGTGACTGAAACGCGTGACTGAAACTCGTGACTGAAACACGTGACTGAAACACGTGAGCGAAACTCGTGACTGAAACGCGTGACTGAAACTCGTGACTGAAACACGTGACTGAAACGCGTGACTGAAACGCGTGACTGAAACACGTGAGCGAAACGCGTGACTGAAACGCGTGACTGAAACTCGTGACTGAAACACGTGACTGAAACACGTGAGCGAAACGCTGTGACTGAAACTCGTGACTGAAACACGTGACTGAAACGCGTGACTGAAACTCGTGACTGAAACGCGTGACTGAAACTCGTGACTGAAACACGTGAGCGAAACGCGTGACTGAAACTCGTGACTGAAACACGTGAGCGAAACGCGTGACTGAAACTCGTGACTGAAACGCGTGACTGAAACGCGTGACTGAAACGCGTGACTGAAACTCGTGACTGAAACACGTGACTGAAACACGTGAGCGAAACTCGTGACTGAAACGCGTGGACTGAAAACTCGTGACTGAAACACGTGACTGAAACGCGTGACTGAAACGCGTGACTGAAACACGTGAGCGAAACGTCGTGACTGAAACTCGTGACTGAAACAGTGACTGAAACAGTGAGCGAAACGCGTGACTGAAACTCGTGACTGAAACACGTGACTGAAACCGCGTGACTGAAACTCGTGACTGAAACGCGTGACTGAAACTCGTGACTGAAACACGTGAGCGAAACGCGTGTGGACTGAAACTCGTGACTGAAACACGTGAGCGAAACGCGTGACTGAAACTCGTGACTGAAACGCGTGACTGAAACGCGTGACTGAAACGCGTGACTGAAACTCGTGACTGAAACACGTGACTGAAACCGTGAGCGAAACTCGTGACTGAAACGCTGTGACTGAAACTCGTGACTGAAACACGTGACTGAAACGCGTGACTGAAACTCGTGACTGAAAACGTGAGCGAAACTCGTGACTGAAACGCGTGACTGAAACTCGTGACTGAAACACGTGACTGAAACGCGTGACTGAAACGCGTGACTGAAACGCGTGACTGAAACTCGTGACTGAAACACGTGAGCGAAACTCGTGACTGAAACGCGTGACTGAAACTCGTGACTGAAACGCGTGACTGAAACGCGTGACTGAAACTCGTGACTGAAACACGTGACTGAAACACGTGAGCGAAACTCGTGACTGAAACGCGTGACTGAAACTCGTGACTGAAACGCGTGACTGAAACGCGTGACTGAAACGCGTGACTGAAACTCGTGACTGAAACGCGTGACTGAAACTCGTGACTGAAACACGTGACTGAAACACGTGAGCGAAACGCGTGACTGAAACGCGTGACTGAAACTCGTGACTGAAACACGTGACTGAAACACGTGAGCGAACCCGTGACTGAAACGCGTGACTGAAACCGTGACTGAAACGCGTGACTGAAACTCGTGACTGAAACGCGTGACTGAAACGCGTGACTGAAACTCGTGACTGAAACTCGTGACTGAAACGCGTGACTGAAACGCGTGACTGAAACTCGTGACTGAAACTCGTGACTGAAACACGTGACGTGAAAACATGTGACGTACTTTAAAACTTTCTCAAGTTTCAGATCACCAGTAGCCTACACTCACTCGTCATGTGTAATTCAGCGAGCGACCTCCACTCTTCATCTCAGGCATTAATGCAATTGTTTAATTATTGATGCACTTTTTGAATCCAATTTTGCATGAATGTGGCGTCCAGCTCAGTGCATTGTGGGATACATTATAATGTGCACATTTAGTGCTGATGTAGCAGGACATCAGGGGTTTCATATAGAGATTGTACCTACATGATGTGCACTTACACACTGTAGAAGGAGTGAGTGTCGTGTTTAGATTGTTATTCCAGACACACCCACTGAACTGTTCTCGTCCAATCAGAAGAGAGGAACGTCCGACCGCAGACTGGCAGCAACGTTTCTCTGAGAATACACAGACTGTCTGC
The DNA here is from genome assembly GCA_036326025.1 of Chrosomus eos. NCBI lineage: Eukaryota > Metazoa > Chordata > Actinopteri > Cypriniformes > Leuciscidae > Chrosomus > Chrosomus eos. Next base: position 31,825,529 of record CM070841.1, read on the forward strand.
CAAACGCCACACACACACACACACACACACACACACACACACACACACACACACACACACACACACACACACACACACACACACACACACACACACGTGGCTAATTTGCTGAAAATATACTAAGTGGCGTAATTCTTTACGGACTATTAGAGGCGTCTGATAAGACCACACACACACACACACACACACACACACACACACACACACACACACACACCACAACACACCACACACACACAACACACACACACACACACACACACACACACACACACACAACACACACACACACACATCTCTCTCACTCTCTCTCTCTCTCTCTTCTCTCTCTCTCTCTCTCTCTCTCTCTCTCTCTCTATCTATTTT
>CM070841.1:31830894-31878394 GCA_036326025.1 Chrosomus eos
AGAAGGAACCAGTGAACTTTTAACACTTTTAATAATAAAATAAACAAAACTCAGCCTGTTCCTCTCTCGATCTCCACTGTCGTCACTCCTCCTTTATGCTTCCGCTCCTCCGTGAGAGATACGGGACCGGTGCGTCTCACAGGTGACGTTCATCATCACTCACGCCTCGTCCTGCTCGCCACAACTCCTAAACCCATTTAAGGGTAAAAATGTAATTGATGGTCAACAAATAAAAAACAGATATAATACGGATGAACAAATGATAAAGTTTGGGTTGCTAATTATTCGATGCCTTACTTCAAAAGCACTTATTGTTAATGATAAGATTAAAGACTATAACCTAGATGTGCTGTGTTTGACAGAAACCTGGCTAAAACCAAACGATTACATTACTTTAAATGAGTCCACTCCGCAAGATTATTGTTATAAACATGAGCCTCGTCCAAAAGGCAAAGGGGGAGGCGTTGCTGTAATTTATAGTAATATCTTCAGAATCAATAAGAAGTCTAGTTTTAAATATACTTCTTTTGAAGTGTTGGTGCTTAATGTAAATATATATAGTGTAAAGGATAAATCACGTTTGAGAATTCTGCTGGCTACTGTATACAGGCCACCAGGGCACCATAAAGATTTTCTCAAAGAATTTGCTGACTTTTTATCAGAATTAATATTGACTGCAGATAAAGTCCTAATTGTTGGTGATTTTAATATACATGTAGATAATGAAAAAGATGCATTGGGATTGGCATTTAAAGACATTATAAACTCAATTGGAGTGAGACAACACGTGTCAGGACCTACTCATTGTCGTAATCATACTCTAGATCTAATATTATCACATGGAATAGATGTTGATGGCGTTGAAATTCTGCAGCAGAGCGACGACATCTCCGATCATTATCTAGTCTCATGTAAATTACATTTAGCCAAGGCAGAAATTAAAAACACATGGAATCAATGGTCATAAACATATAAAACATGAATAAAAAGAAAACCTTCAATATCAGGGCACACAACACAGAAATACAAAGAACAAACTGGAGTGCCAGGTTAGGGAACAAGGAAGGCCATGGAATAAAAATGAGTTTTTAACCTGGACTTGAATACAGCAATGGAGAGGCAGATCTAATATCCTGAGGGAGCCGGTTCCACAACCGTGGAGCAGCGACTGCAAAAGCTCTGTCACCCCTCTGTGTAAGCCGTGAGCGCGGCACAAGCCCTTTGTTTGAGGATCTCAGTGACCTTTCAACTGAGTATGGCTGTACAAGCTCGGCGATATAAGTTGGGGCGAGCCGATTAAGTGCCTTAAAAACAAACAGTAAAACTTTAAACTGAATCCTAAAAAGTACTGGGAGCCAATGCAAGGAGGCCAGAATGGGGGTGATGTGCTAGTGCTAGTTAAAAGACGCGCTGCTGCGTTTTGTACCAACTGCAGACGTCTGAGTGATGATTGTGGGAGGCCAAAGTAGAGGGAATTACAATAATCCAGCCGTGATGTAATAAAGGCATGGATAACTTTCTCAAGATCGTCACGAGATAGGAATGACTTCAGGCGAGAAATCATTCTGAGCTGGTAAAAACTATACTTGACAACAGAACTAATCTGTTTATCAAGGCAGAGTTCTGAGTCAAGAATGACACCCAAGTTTCTGGCATAAGGTTTGATAAATGGGGTGAGGTGACCTAAATTTTGCACCACAGTGCATCTTGCCTTGGGAGAACCAAAAATAATTAATCTTTGTCTCTAGGATACGTACACTGTAAAAAATTTGGAGTAGGATTTACTTGAAAAAAGCTTGCTAACTTTTTTCACTCAGAAAATGCTAGTAAATTTACAACGATTTGCCAAGTAAAAACCTAAACATATTTATCAGTAGCTTTAATTAGAAATATTTAAGTTAAATTTACTTGGAATATGGAATTAAGTAAACTTTACTTAACCTAGTCAAGTGAAAGTAACAAAGAAAATAAGAAATTTTAACTTGGCTAGTAAAAGGTTGAGTAATATCAATTTAGTTGAAATTTCCTTTGCATTACATTTCACTCAAACAACAATATTGAAATACCAGAATGTGCTTTACTTAGAACTTCTAAGTAATTTATACTACATCATGTCAGATGTTAAACATCATGTGAATGCAAAGACCTCAATACTTGGTAGACAATACACAATGACGGTAACATTTGTAATCGTTTTTGTGTTTGAATGTGTCATTTTGAGCAGAAAATGTACTCGAAATGTCACAAAATGGCAAGTTACTATAATCCTAACAACAAAAGCAATGATAAAACAGTGTAAATACAGCTGGAAACCAGTGAAAAATCAACTTCATTAATTATTCAAGGTCCAGTGCATGATGGGAACCCCAGTATCAGAAAAGTTGAGTAATTTTTACTTAATTTTATTAAGTTGATATTTACGCTTTCATTTCTACTCGCTTGAATTAAGTACTGATATGGAATTTACTTAGTTTTTTTAATTCTTGCCTGAACTAACTTTTTCATGTAAATTACATTGTTTTTTTTCAGTAGTATTTACTTCACCACAAAATCATTTTTTACAGTGTACCAAAAACCTTTAAGTTGGCTATGATTAAACCGATTGTTAAAAAAACGCAACTTGATCCTACAGAATTAGTCAATTACAGGCCAATCTCGAATCTGCCTTTTCTGTCAAAGATACTAGAAAAAGCAGTATCATCACAACTGTGTTCCTTTTTAGAAAGAAATAATATCTGTGGATTTTGATATCGTGGTTGTATCTCTGTATTAGTGTTACTTGATCTTGATCTATGATTGATGTAATTAAAATGATTATAACCACTAGGGATGTAACGATTCACTCAACTCACGATGCGATACGGTTCACAATACTGGAGTCACGATACGATTTTCTCACGATTTTTTTAACAAGTGATTAATTAAAGAAATTATAAATGAAAAAGTGTCCCTTTTTAATTTTAAAATATATTTGTCAAATAAAAAATCTACATTGAAATTTAAAAAAAAAATCCCTTCAAGGTTGTTTCAACTCAGTGTTTCTGTCTGTCTGGTCTAGAGGGCACTGGGACCTTCACACACTCAGTAAAAGACTGTGTAAAATTAGTACTACATTTACAGGGGTTTTAATTTTGTTATAATTTGTATCATTACACTAGCAAGAGTAAAAAAAACAACAACACACTTTTAGAAAAATATGCCATAACCATCAATAAATTATATATATATATATAAAATATATCCATGTACACATTTAGAGAAAGAGATGGTATAAATACAACACCTGGTTGCCACGGAAACACTGATGCACCTTGTGATCTCCGTGGCTCTCGCACTTGTCGTATTGATGCCTTTTACATGAAAACGGTGGTGATTATTATTAGTCTACGGAAAGTCAAAATGCCGCCCACACCTCTGATTTGAATGAGTCAACGTCAACATCTACGCTTGCCGTCGCCATGTGTTTGTCGGCGCGTGCACACCAGTCTATGGCACACACTGGCGCGGCGCGAGCGGAGCAAACCGAGCGCTTTCAGTTCATTCCTATGGAAGTTGAGCTTGGCTAGAGATGGCTTGGCTCACACAAGCTCAAGTTCCATGAATGAAGTGAAAACACTCGCTAGCTTCGTGCCAGTGTGTGCTGCTATTGTGCCTGTAAAGCGAGGTCCACAACTTCACAGTAGGCTACAGTAAACGCCCCTGCTGTTTAAAACGTGTATCACGATTCTTTAACATTTCAACCGACTTGAATCGTCACACATTTTTATCGATTTTCACCCGGTTGCAAGTGAATCGTTACATACCTAACTAGCATGGTTTAAATCACACTTATCTGACCGTTATCAGTTTGTAGCAGTAAATGAAGAGATGTCTTATCGATCACAAGTTCAGTATGGCGTACCACAAGGCTCAGTACTAGCACCGCTGCTGTTCACTCTGTACATGCTACACACACACACACACACACCCCACACACACACACACACACACACACACACGACCTGTGCCTGGACACGACGACAACGCAGTCCTCACTAGTCAGTCTCTCCTCTGTGAAGGCCTCCTTCTCCAGGTTCACACGGAAGCGATAAAAAATTCTGTATTATACATTTTTCAAGGCTTGTACATTGGAACCTATTTCATGGTTTGCGTTCTCGAGCTCCTGACACTGTTGTGTGTGAATGAGCGGCCGGATCGCAGTTTTCTGTGAGGACGGTGTCGTGTTAGCGGCCACTAAGTAAATAACTGATCGTTGCGACGGAAGTGAATCAATCAAATCTAACTTTATCTGGACAATAACTTTATTCTAGATCTGCTGTAAAGCCTAAACACTCTCTGTTATGAGTGTGTGTGTTTTGTGTTCAGAGGCTCTTGAGTAATATCAGTTATTATGAGGAAGTCACGGTGAGACATTTTAAATGTGATGAAACACTGAACACAGGAGAGACATCCTGACACACACACACACACACACACACACACACACACACACACACACACACACACACACACACACACACACACACACACACACACACACACACACACACACACACACATACACATACACACACATCTTTGTAATGACATTCATTGATATAATACAATCTCTAACTGAAATCAGATCTTGACCCTCTAACAGGCTTTAAAGGCTCTCAGATAGTGAGGACAGACCAGAGGTCAGAGGTCAGAGCAGCACTGTAACACACATCTGTATCCTGTGTGTGTGTGTGCCTGTCTCACCTCCACTTGTCTCACACACACACACACACACACACACACACACACAAACACACACGCACACACACACACACAAACACACACGCAGCGTCCAGAAAAACATCATTGTTTGACTTCAGCTTATCTCTGCTCTCCCAAATATCCTGTTTCTTCGAGCTCGGCGTCCAGAACCAATAGAAAGCTCTTCCTGCTCCGGCTGACTTCACTTCCAGCTTCAGCACAATCTCATCCGCTACACACACACACACACACACACACACACACACACGCGCGAGCGAGCACGGGCTCCTGCTCCGCCATGGCCAGCACCATCAAGGTAAGACGCTTCGCTAGTCTCATCAGAGCGGAGCGAGCGCTAACTAACGATTTCTGCTCATCATAGAGTTTTTGTGAAATATTGTTGTTTGTGTAGAATTTCTGGTCAAATATGTGGCCAGTTACACTAGTATTACAAGTTAGTCATCTCTTATTTTCTTTTAATGCTGGTCATAACTTTATGAACTTTCAGTGCAGTCAGCTTTATTTCTACAGCGCTTTATACAGTACTGATCGTTTCTCAGCGATAAACAGGAAAATCACACAATCAATGATGCAAAAGTTGCAGAAACTGTTGCAGAAACTTCTATTAGTCAGAGGTGAGAGTGACATGTTAGACCGATGACCTGCTTTAGACTGGACTAAACCTGATAAACTGGTGAATTTAGTGTTTATGTTGTTTACGTTTCTTTTCCTTTAGTTGAGTGTCTTATTCTCTTCAATAACTCTATACTCTTCACTAACTATATTCTCTTCAATAACTCTATACTCTTCACTAACTATATTCTCTTCAATAACTCTATTATCTTCACTAACTATATTCTCTTCATTAACTCTATTCTCTTCACTAACTCTATTCTCTTCACTAACTCTATACTCTTCATTAACTCTATTCTCTTCAATAACTCTATTCTCTTCACTAACTCTATAATCTTCATTAACTCTATTCTCTTCAATAACTCTATTCTCTTCACTAACTCTATACTCTTCATTAACTCTATACTCTTCAATAACTATATTCTCTTCACTAACTCTATACTCTTCATTAACTCTATACTCTTCAATAACTCTATTCTCTTCAATAACTCTATTCTCTTCATTAACTCTATACTCTTCAATAACTATATTCTCTTCACTAACTCTATACTCTTCATTAACTCTATACTCTTCAATAACTATATTCTCTTCACTAACTCTATACTCTTCATTAACTCTATACTCTTCAATAACTATATTCTCTTCAATAACTCTATACTCTTCATTAACTCTATACTCTTCAATAACTATATTATCTTCAATAACTTCTCTTCAATAACTATTCTCTTCACTAACTCTACACTCTTCATTAACTCTATTCTGCTTCACTAACTCTACTCTTCAATAACTCTATTCTCTTCACTAACTCTATTCTCTTCAATAACTATATTCTCTTCTATTCTCTTCACTAACTCTATTCTCTTCAATAACTTCTCTTCAATAACTATTCTCTTCAATAACTATTCTCTTCACTAACTCTATTCTCTTCAATAACTTCTCTTCAATAACTCTATTCTCTTCAATAACTCTATTCTCTTCAATAACTCTACTCTCTTCAAAAACTCTATTCTCTTCAATAACTTCTCTTCAATAACTCTATTCTCTTCAATAACTCTATTCTCTTCAATAACTCTACTCTCTTCAAAAACTCTATTCTCTTCAATAACTATTCTCTTCAATAACTCGACTGTCTTCAAAAACTCTACTCTCTTCAAAAACTCTATTCTCTTCACTAACAATATTATCTTCAATAACTCTATTCTCTTCTATTCTCTTCACTAACTCTATTCTCTTCAATAACTTCTCTTCAATAACTATTCTCTTCAATAACTATTCTCTTCACTAACTCTATTCTCTTCAATAACTTCTCTTCAATAACTCTATTCTCTTCAATAACTCTATTCTCTTCAATAACTCTACTCTCTTCAAAAACTCTATTCTCTTCAATAACTTCTCTTCAATAACTCTATTCTCTTCAATAACTCTATTCTCTTCAATAACTCTACTCTCTTCAAAAACTCTATTCTCTTCAATAACTATTCTCTTCAATAACTCTACTGTCTTCAAAAACTCTACTCTCTTCAAAAACTCTATTCTCTTCACTAACAATATTATCTTCAATAACTCTATTCTCTTCAATAACTCTATTCTCTTCAATAACTACTCTCTTCAAAAACTCTATTCTCTTCAATAACTATTCTCTTCAATAACTCTACTCTCTTCAAAAACTCTACTCTCTTCAAAAACTCTATTCTCTTCACTAACTATATTATCTTCAATAACTCTATTCTCTTCAATAACTCTATTCTCTTCAATAACTCTATTCTCTTCACTAACTATATTATCTTCAATAACTCTATTCTCTTCACTAACTCTATACTCTTCATTAACTCTATTCTCTTCACTAACTCTATACTCTTGATTAACTCTATACTCTTCAATAACTATATTCTCTTCACTAACTCTATACTCTTCATTAACTCTATACTCTTCAATAACTATATTCTCTTCAATAACTCTATTCTCTTCAATAACTCTATTCTATTCATTAACTCTATACTCTTCATTAACTCTATTCTCTTCACTAACTCTATACTCTTCATTAACTCTATACTCTTCAATAACTATATTCTCTTCACTAACTCTATACTCTTCATTAACTCTATACTCTTCAATAACTATATTCTCTTCACTAACTCTATACTCTTCATTAACTCTATACTCTTCAATAACTATATTCTCTTCAATAACTCTATACTCTTCTCAATAACTCTATACTCTTCATTAACTCTATACTCTTCAATAACTATATTATCTTCAATAACTTCTCTTCAATAACTATCCTCTTCACTAACTCTACACTCTTCATTAACTCTATTCTGCTTCACTAACTCTATACTCTTCAATAACTCTATTCTCTTCAATAACTATATTCTCTTCAATAACTATATTCTCTTCTATTCTCTTCACTAACTCTATTCTCTTCAATAACTATTCTCTTCACTAACTCTATTCTCTTCAATAACTTCTCTTCAATAACTCTATTCTCTTCAATAACTATATTCTCTTCAATAACTCTATACTCTTCTCAATAACTCTATACTCTTCATTAACTCTATACTCTTCAATAACTATATTCTCTTCAATAACTATATTCTCTTCAATAACTCTATTCTATTCATTAACTCTATACTCTTCATTAACTCTATTCTCTTCACTAACTCTATACTCTTCATTAACTCTATACTCTTCAATAACTATATTCTCTTCACTAACTCTATACTCTTCATTAACTCTATACTCTTCAATAACTATATTCTCTTCAATAACTCTATTCTCTTCAATAACTCTATTCTATTCATTAACTCTATACTCTTCATTAACTCTATTCTCTTCACTAACTCTATACTCTTCATTAACTCTATACTCTTCAATAACTATATTCTCTTCACTAACTCTATACTCTTCATTAACTCTATACTCTTCAATAACTATATTCTCTTCAATAACTCTATACTCTTCTCAATAACTCTATACTCTTCATTAACTCTATACTCTTCAATAACTATATTCTCTTCAATAACTCTATTCTCTTCATAACTCTATTCTATTCATTAACTCTATACTCTTCATTAACTCTATTCTCTTCACTAACTTTATACTCTTCATTAACTCTATACTCTTCAATAACTATATTCTCTTCACTAACTCTATACTCTTCATTAACTCTATACTCTTCAATAACTATATTCTCTTCAATAACTCTATACTCTTCTCAATAACTCTATACTCTTCATTAACTCTATACTCTTCAATAACTATATTATCTTCAATAACTTCTCTTCAATAACTATCCTCTTCACTAACTCTACACTCTTCATTAACTCTATTCTGCTTCACTAACTCTATACTCTTCAATAACTCTATTCTCTTCAATAACTATATTCTCTTCAATAACTATATTCTCTTCTATTCTCTTCACTAACTCTATTCTCTTCAATAACTATTCTCTTCACTAACTCTATTCTCTTCAATAACTTCTCTTCAATAACTCTATTCTCTTCAATAACTCTATTCTCTTCAATAACTCTACTCTCTTCAAAAACTCTATTCTCTTCAATAACTCTACTCTCTTCAATAACTCTATTCTCTTCACTATCTCTATTCTCTGAAGTTCAGGACAACATTCTTCCTGTACCGTTAATAGTTTGTTCAAAGTTATCTGGTCTGTAATAATCTCCTCAAAATGTTAGCACAAAGACATTATTTATACGTTCATGTTCATTTTAAGTTGGATGTTCGTCTACTCTAACGTTTATTAAATGTTACTTGTTTCAGAAAGTTCAGAGAACATTCTTTCTTCTTTCTTTCTTTCTTTCTTTCTTTCTTTCTTTCTTCTTTATTTGTAAAGCACATTTAAAAACAACCCATGGTTGACCAAAATGCTGAACAGGACAGAGTAATCAGAGCAAAGCTAATACAACATAATAAAAATAGCACGAGCAATAGATACAATTACAAACATAAAAAGAATAGTAGAATTAATATAATTCACAGGAGATTACATTAAGGATCCACATTAAGAAAGTGTTTTTTGAGCTTGGATTTAAAGGTGGCAAATGACGTGACTGTTCTAATTGAAAGTGGCAGACTTTTCCATAATTTGGGGCCTGTAACTGCAAAGGCACGGTCACCTCGATGTTTCAGTTTTGATCTATGCACTGCGAGCAATCCGAGGTTACTAGACCTAAGTGATCTCGGTGGGTTATGGAAGTGTATTAGATCAGATAAGGAGCCTGGTGCTAGGCCATGTAGTGATTTAAAAACAAAAACTAAAATTTTAAACTCAATTCTCTGTTTGACTGGTATCCAGTTTAGGGAAGTTAAGATCGGAGGGATATGATCGAACTTACTTACGACTACCTGTCAACAGTCTGGCAGCAGCGTTTTGTACTAGTTGAAGGCGTCCAATGGATGATTGGTCAGTTCCAATATAAAGTGAATTACAGTAGTCGATACGTGAGGTGATAAAAGCATGAATCACTATTTCAAAATTCTTTGGAGAGAGAAAGGATTTAACTCTTGCAAGACGACGTAGGTGGAAAAACGACAGAGTTTATTTGCTGGTCAAACTTAAGGCCTGAGTCAAACACAAAACCTACATTTTTTGCAGATGATGTAACATGAGGGTTTAACTCGTCAAGATCTAGAATACCGGAATCATAGCGGTCACATCACATTCAAAAGTAACATTCCCACAATGTTTAAAGAATAAAATAACAAAAGCACTTGATAAATCAGACATTTTTAATGTTCAGAGAACAGTCAGAAATAACATATTAACATACATAGTTTAATATTGTGTAACATTTTGTAAGTTGGGAAGATGTCTGCAAGGAACTCTTTTAAAATGATAATTCTGTCGTCATTCACTGCAAAAAAGACGTTTTGAGAAATACCTCAGTGTTTTTTGTCCTTACAGTGAAAATTAATGGGGTCCAAAGTTATTTGCTTCCCAATTTTCTCAAAGTTTTCTCAAACAGTTTTATCCCTTAAAACTCCAAAATTACATATTTCAAAAAATTTTCCTTGGAAATAATTTCTTCATGTCTTAAATTATCTTGAATGTAACTCGACACCCTCGCCTCATTTAGTATGCACGGTTCTATGAATATGCAAATGAGCCCCGCCTCCACTCACTCACTCACTCAGAGATCCACTGGTTGACGATCACACGTTGATCTGATTGGTCAAGGTAGTTTGTGACGTCAGAAACACCAGCGATTTCAGTGTTTTTGAGACTGTCTTTGGTTGACTGCAGTTTTAAGCAGAAAATACTCAGCAATGCTGTCGACTTATGAATTTACACATGATTTGTCTTAAAGCATATTAAAAACACCACATAGACACATAAACAACCTTAAAATCTGGATTTACTCCACAGGGGGACTTTAAAAAGATCTTCTTTTGTGTTCCACAGCAGAAAGAAAGCTTGAATGACTTGAGTAAATGATGACAGAATGATGGTTTTATAGTGAACTGTCCCTTTAAGAAGCAGTGAACCGGTCATGACCGCATCATCATGTACAGACGCGTGTTTGACTGCAGATGATTCGCACAGAAGTTTGACTGTTAATCTCATCTCTGTTTTTCTCCGTTTCTTCTCATGTTTTATTTGAGAGTCAGATTTATGATGTTATCTGAGCAGCAAACATGTTCCGTCTGATCAAACGCATAAACAGCCTGATCTTTCCTTTCCTGTTTACAATATCATTCTGATTTATTTCGAAGATTTATTTCTGACTGAGTTCAAACAGGTTTCCTGCACCTGTCAGTCACACCGATAGCCCCGCCCCCCTCGCACGTCATTGGCTGAGGCTCCAGTGAAGGTTCTGAGGTTAATGTGGTGTTAACGATGGGCGTCTTCCTCACGAATGTCGACGGATGGGCTCTTTCCTCTTTTCCATTCCCAGCCCCTGTTATCCCGTGCTGTCAGGAATGCAGGAAATGATGTCAGAGCACTTCCTGTCTGAATAAACCCAGGCACTCATTGAGCTTCACAGAAACTCCGGCTGGAATCAAACTCTGCTTTATTCTTAGAGACGATTATTTCACTCGCTGTTCTGCCGTTTAAAAGATTTATTCACTCAAACTCTCTGTTTATCAAGTCAGCTTTATTTCTACAACACTTTATACAGTACACATGGTTTTAAAGAGTTTTCACAGTGATAAACAGGAAAATGACCATGTTACGATGATACAAGACTTAATATCTTCACTCATTTTGCTTCTTCTTCAGTAAATGTATCTTGGTTTAAGAATGGTCAGGGGATCTCTGGATAATCCGTTATTCGTTTGTAGTAATAAAACGAAAATACCGTTTTTCTGTTTTTTGTTTCAAAACGAAAAACCAAATAACGGTTTTTGGTGTCAGAATCAAAAAAACGAAAAACCAATTAAAAACGGCCCGTTTTTCGTTTTTGGCAATCATTTTTATCGTTATTCCTTTTTGAACAAAAAATGAAGATAGTCTTTGAACTTCAGTCAATTCGTTTTTCGTTTATAAACCAAAAACGGAAGTCACGTGGTCTATTCCTTTTTTGGAAGCGGTACTAACCGGAAACACTTTCAAAATAAAAGTAGCTAAAGTTAGCGAGGTGATTGTAGACTAAAACTGAACTAATATAACGTTTTTTAGTACAACTAAAGTAGCACTGTGTGTGAAAAAAAAACACTTTAGTTAACTGAAATAAAAATTAAAACTAATAAAATAATAACTCTGGCTGTTAAGGAGAATTAAACATTTGTAAGACCATTGGTGACCTGTAACTTCAGATTAAGACAAGTGAACTCATTTTATATGTATCTTAGGATAGGAGGTAGCCTATTTATTTGTAAGTTTCTATTATTCAATTAACATTTTAGTTCTGTAACATATTTATAGCCCCTCTTGCTATGTGGAAGCTCAACCAGCAGAGGTACACTCTACCCCCTACAACAGCAACAAGGTTTGACCTTTTGACTTGTGTTATATCAAAACAAAACCTTCCAAAACAAATGTATAAAGTTGTATACTTTTATTTTCCTTTGCTTTTTCTCAGTGTAAAGTAGATGAATAATTTTTTTATGCAGCAGTAGTTCTCATTAGTTGTAACCGTGTAAAACTAGCATTACCCAGTCAATATTTTCAGATCTTTTAGTCTTTTTTTTAGTGCTTTTGACCTTTTGACTTGGTTTATATCAAAACAAACTCTTCCAAAACAAATGTATAAAGTTGTATACTTTTTATTTTCCTTTGCATTTTTCTCCAGTGTAAAGTAGATGAATAATTTTTTTATGCAGCTAGTAGTTCTCATTAGTTATGTAGACCGTGTAAAACCTAGCATTACCCAGTCAATATTTTCAGATCTTTTAGTGCTTTTTTGGGTTTAATTCTGTTTGGTTAACCACCAGGGAAAGGCAGTGCTCTGTACTCTTGGTACTTGTGTAAAGTAAAATAAAAGTGAAGTTTTTGAAATTTGAACCATCATAATGGAAACTTATGATGGATGAATTGCTTTACTCATGGCAGGGGCCTTGTCTGGACCACTTGCCATGCAGGTTGTTTAGTCAGTGCTGCACCACAGCCTGAGGAGCTGGATAACATGTTGCGCCAGACACATTTTACACTTAACAAGAGTATTACTATACTCATTTGTTTTATTATTTATTTAATTATAAATTGATTTGGGGATGGGGGCCACAGACACCATACAACAGACACCACAGAGAAAGGACAGCACCAGTAAGAGAACGGGGATGGGGGCCTGAGGAAGAGAAAAGACAAAAAAACACAAAACCAAGAGACAACCAGCCAAATAACAGCAATAAACAGCTAACGTAAGAAAACAACTGAGAGAGAATCAAAAGAAGAAACAGTCAAGCAAATTAAATAAACACAGCACAGCCGTGAGAACTAGAAAAACAACAATACATTTAAATACATAACTTAACCCTCTGGGGTCCTTCGTTTCAGAGACACACTCAGGACCTTCGGGTCCAAATGGGCCGGAAGGGTTGAATTCATATTTATTAAAACAAAATCATCATTTTTTTTTTTTTACTTGTTTTTTATAATATTTTTTCTTTTCTTTTTTGGTGTTTTGAGATAATTAAATGATTTATAATTAATATTTATGCAACAATTATGACCCATTTCCCCCCCATTGAATATAATAGAAAATTAAAAAAATATTTTTCTTTAAAAGCTGTATTTCATTTTAGAGTCAAGCCTAGGCCTCATGAAAGCAATTTTTGAAATGAGATGGATGCCATCTGGTGGACAAACTGAGCATTTAAAAAATGCAAAACACATATGTAATCTGAATTAATTAGTGTTTACGTGTATAAAAGTGTGTGTGTGTGTGTGTGTGTGTCTGTTTTGCACTCTTGATGTTTTATAGATTCACCCCTTCACTGTTGTGTGCTTTTTTTCTGGATCGTGGCTGATTTGTAGATTGTACACACAAAAAAGATTATTCAAATCCTGTCCCCAATTTTTTTCGGGTGTTCATACCAAGTACCAACAAAGTCACCAAATTTCAGACCATTCCGACGAAGCTATGATTTAAAAAAAATATATATTTAAATGATTCGGGTCCATTTGGGCCGAAAAGCATAAAGAATACTACATGTGACAACAACAACAAAAAAAAATTGTTTGGGTGAATGTTAATTTTTTACCATAAACATATAGTATTGTTTGTTGGGCTGGTGATAAAGGAAAATCAACCACTAATTTGTGCCCTGGTCACTCCTTTTAACAGTTTTCATTACACTCCATTTAGTGGCACTTGTGTCCCACTATTTCCAACAGAAGCATTACTAGTGGGTGCCGCACTTGTAGAACCAATGTCACAATTAGTCTTAGTACACACTTATTTCAATATCCAATTCCACAAAAGTAGTGCCCCAATTCAAAGACGTGGCTTACCATAAACCATGATGTAAATATCTGAAAGTGACAAGGCCCTTTTCTGGTGCCGGAGGACGGAGTGTGTGCTGCTTTGTCCTGCAAGTCCAGCATTTATTTGAAGAGAGAGTGATGGTAGGTGATGGGCCAGTCTTGATACTATCATCAGTCCTTAAACCCTGCACACAGTGGACAGGCTCACAGCCTCTATTGGGTCAAATCTGGAAGGTCCTGAGATGAGTACCAGGGAGAAAAACTAAATGATTTAACTTTTATTTTACTTTACACAAGTACCAAGAGTACAGAGCACTGCCTTTCCCTGGTGGTTCATCAAACAGAATTAAACCCAAAAAAGCACCAAAAGATCTGAAAGTCCCAGAGCTAGAGATCATTTTAGACTGAGTAATGCTAGGTTTCACACACACGTTTACATAGGCCTAACTATGAGAACTACAAGCTGCATAAAAAATATTTCATCTACTTAACTAGCATAATAAGTAGGCTATATTACACTGTAGAAAAATGCAAAGGAAAATAAAAAGAATACAACTTTATAGATTTGTTTTGGAAGAGTTTTGTTTGACACAGAAGGTGTAACAGTAGATGGTGGAAGCTGAGAGTGTTTAGCAAATATAGTGCCATATAAAGAGGAGCTGGAAGGTGAAGTTCTGCACACCCTTCAAACTCAGTGATCAGCTTCTGTTGGTAGCAGTGCTTGAAGGGGGTAGAGAAGGGGGTAGAAAGACCTCTGCTGGTTGAGCTTCCACATAGCAAGAAGGGCTATATGTTCCAAAACTAAATTGTGAATTAAATAATAGAAACATATAAATAAATAGGCTACCTGCTACCTGAGTTCACTTGTCTTAATCTGAAGTTACAGGTCACCAATGGTCTTACAAATGTTTAATTCTCCCTAACAGCCAGAGTTATTATTTTATTAGTTTTAATTTTTATTTCAGTTAACTAAAGTGTTTTTTTTCACACACAGTGCTACTTTAGTTGTACTAAAAAACGTTATATTAGTTCAGTTTTAGTCTACAATCACCTCGCTAACTTTAGCTACTTTTATTTTGAAAGTGTTTCCGGTTAGTATCGCTTCCAAAAAAGGAATAGACCACGTGACTTCCGTTTTTGGTTTATAAACGAAAAACGAATTGACTGAAGTTCAAAGACTATCTTCATTTTTTGTTCAAAAAGGAATAACGATAAAAATGATTGCCAAAAACGAAAAACGGGCCGTTTTTAATTGGTTTTTCGTTTTTTTATTCTGACACCAAAAACGGTTATTTGGTTTTTCGTTTTGAAACAAAAAACAGAAAAACGGTATTTTCGTTTTATTACTACAAACGAATAACGGATTATCCAGAGATCCCCTGACCAAGAATGTTTAGATATTTGTGCTGGAAAACACGACAGAAACACTGGAAGAGCATCAGTTAGTGTGGCATCATTATTCAACTCTATTCAATTCAGTTCAATGACTGTTTTGATGTTGAAAAATTCATAAACTATGAGACAAATTCAGATTCTACTGATAAGCAGCTTTAAAAGCCAACAGTCAATATTCAGATCAATTCGTTTCAATGTTGATTCACTTCAAATCCATGTTTATTGAATTAAATTCAGTGTTGATTCAAATCAATTCAATGTTGATTCAGTTCAGTTCTGTGTTTATTCAGTTCAGTTCCATGTTGATTAAATTTGGTTCAGCATTGATTCAATTAAATTCAGTGTTTATTGAGATCAGTTTAATGTTGATTCAATTTAGTTCAATGTTGATTCAGTTCAGTTCAATGTTGTTTGAGTTCAATTCAGTGTTGATTCAATTCAGTTCAATGTTGATTCAATTAAGTTCAGTCTTGGATCAGTTCAGTTCCATATTGATTGAGTTCATTCAGTGTTGATTGAATTGAATCAACATTAAACTGAATTGAGTGTTGATTCAGTTCAGTTGATTCAGTTCAGTTCAGTGTTGATTCAGTTCAGTGTTGATTCAGATCAGTTCAATGTTGATTGGGTTCAGTTCAGTGTTGATTCAATTCAATGTTGATTCAATTTAATTCAGTGTTGGTTCAGTTCAGTTCGGTATTCATTCAGTTTAGTTTAATGTTGTTGAGTTCAATTCCATGTTGATTTAATTCAGTTCAGTTTAATGACAGTGTTGATGTTGCAAAACTCATCAATTATGAGACTAATGCAGATTCTGCTGTAAAGTGGCTCTAAAAAACAACACTCAATATTCAGATCAAATCAGTTCTGGTTCTGTTTTCATCTGATGGTGTTCGTGCATTTAGATCAATGATATCTCTGAATATTAATTGTGTTTTATCACTGTCAATCCCTCTGATTGGCTGAGAGCCTGTGATGGGTGTGTCTTGCTGTCTGTGATTGGCTGGTTTCTCGCTGTGGCGTTTGATGCAGCGCTGGCGCTCTGAGAGTGAACACGAGTTTCCACACACTCTTTATTAACGCTGATGTTTCCAGCTGGTTCTGCTGCTCACGGACTGATGAAGGTTAGGTGTTCATTTAGTTCAGTGTCCAATTTAGTCCTCTTCTTAATATCATTAATTTGTCTGTGTCTCTAGGATACGTACCAAAAAGCTTTAAGCTGGCTATGATTAAACCGCTTGTTACACAATTAACACAATTACATTAAACAGCTTGATCCTACAGAATTAGTCAATTACAGGCGATCTCGAATCTGCCTTTTCTGTCAAAGATACTAGAAAAAGCAGTATCCACACAACTGTGTTCCTTTTTAGAAAGAAATAATATCTGCGAGGATTTTCAGTCCGGATTTAGACCGTACCATAGTACAGAGACTGCTCTCATTAAAGTCACAAATGATTTGCTCCTATCATCCGATCGTGGTTGTATCTCTCTATTAGTGTTACTCGATCTTAGTGCTGCATTTGATACTATCGACCACAACATTCTTTTAAATAGACTAGAAAACTATGTTGGCATTAGTGGAATTGCACTAGCATGGTTTAAATCATACTTATCTGACCGTTATCAGTTTGTAGCAGTAAATGAAGAGATGTCTTATCGATCACAAGTTCAGTATGGCGTACCACAAGGCTCAGTACTAGGACCGCTGCTGTTCACTCTGTACATGCTACACACACACACACACACACACACACACACACACACATACACCGCCTTCTTCCATCTTAAAAATATATCTAAATTACGTCATATGCTCTCACTGACGAATGCGGAACAATTAGTTCATGCGTTCATGAGCTTAAGGCTAGATTATTGTAATGCTCTACTGGGTGGCTGCCCTGCACGCTTAATAAACAAACTACAGCTGGTCCAAAACGCAGCCGCTAGAGTTCTTACCAGAACCAGGACCATATTAGCCCGGTTCTGTCAACACTGCATTGGCTGCCTATTAAACATCGTATACATTTATAAATATTACTGATTACTTACAAAGCACTAAATGGTTTATCTCCAGTACTTGAGCGAGCTCTTAACGCATTATAGTCCTTCACGTCTATTGCGATCTCAAAACTCAGGCCAGTTGATAATACCTAGAATATCTAAATCGACTGCTGGCGGTAGATCCTTTTTTCTATTTAGCACCAAAACTGTTTTCTGTGACTTCCGGTTTAAGCATGGCGTGAGTAGACGCACGTGAGTGTTGCTCCCGACCTTTTTCGTTCATTTAGAATTTTTTTTCGATATTTATTCACTACAAATCGACTATCTGGCACCTGATATTACTTGAAACAACGGTGGAGCAAAAATGACAAGTAGAAAGCAACTTCGGAATAAAACTGGCGACAAAGACGGTGAAGCTTCGAGCAAGACCGACGATATGGCGCCATCCCCTGAGGGCTTAACGGCTTTACCTGAAGATCTCGAAAGGCTTCGGACAGTGCTTCTTTCTGATATGACGCAAGTAGTTCACTCTCTTTTAAAAACAGAACTGGCTGGTGCTCTGTCACCTGTGAACGCGACATTGGAACAAGTTAAATCATATTACGAAGCTCATGACGAACGACTTGCTAGGTTGAAGATGGCCTAAATGACTACAGTGAGAGGCTAGTGAATGTCGAGGCTTCAATGGAT
Organism: Chrosomus eos; assembly: GCA_036326025.1. NCBI lineage: Eukaryota > Metazoa > Chordata > Actinopteri > Cypriniformes > Leuciscidae > Chrosomus > Chrosomus eos. The sequence continues at coordinate 31,849,241 of CM070841.1, forward strand.
GCGCTACTGAAAGAGAACTTATCACTGACGGAAAAGCTGGACGACCTCGAAAATCGCTCACGGAGATCTAATATGAGAGTTGTGGGCATCCCCGAAAAGTTGGAAGGACAAGACCCGATTAAATTTATGACTGAATTTTTTGAGGAAGTACTGGGGAAAGAATTCTTCACAAGTCCTCTTGTTCTTTCTCGTGCCCATCGAGTCGGGCCCAACCCAACCAACGATGCACGGGCCAATCAGACCAAACCCAGATTGTTTCTGGTTCTTTTTCACTACTTCCAGGACAAGCATCGCATCCTCAGATTCAGTAAGCAACAGCGAGAGTTGCTCTTTCGCGGACGCCAGGTGTTTTTCCACGAGGATTTCAGCGCTGAGCTGGGAGGAAGCGAGCGGCGTTCAAAGATGTGAAGTCTCGGCTCTATGAAAAGGGAGTCAGATTTGGTCTCTTGTAACCTGCAAGGCTCCGGGTTACTCACGAAGGGAAAACACACTTGTTCAGCGCACCAGAAGAAGCCAACGAGTTCTACCGTTCTAATTGGGGTGAAGATTGAAGAATAATGTGCAAAGACATTCCTTTTGCCTCGGGTGAGGAAGAGTGAGAAAAAAGAGAAACATATTGTAATAGATTGGTGTAATTAACAGGTAGAGATTGCCATCTCGTGGCTCAGTATTGCAAATGCAGTAATTATATTATGGTTTATTATAGAAACGAGTTTTGACGTTTTCGGAGCGAACCGGCTTCGGTAGTTTGGTAGTCTGTATTAGGGTATTGAAGAGTAAAGACGTTTTTGAGAACTTATTCTTTGGTCTGATTATTGTCCCGAAACAAAATACTACAAATGGCGACGAGGATATTAAACGAATGCCACTGCACCACTGCACTGTAAAAGGAGCCGTACACTGGTCGTTGGAAAAAGGAAAATAAGGTTTTTTGGAGGAACCAGGCACGTGTGGATTAACAGTTAGCAGTTAGCCTCGGGAAGAAAAAAAATTCTGAAATGGCTGTGCCAGTCGGTCGCGTGGATGAATATAATGACGCGAAGGAGGATTTTGAGTCATATCTGGAACGTCTGGAACAGTGGATGTTGGCAAACGAAATCAAGGATGAAAAGAAGGTGTGTGTGTTTCTCTCTGTGATAGGGGCGGATGCTTATAAATTGTTGAAAAATCTGGTGTCGCCGACCGTACCGAGTACTATGGAGTATTCTGATCTGGTGAGAGCACTGAGCACACATTACAAGCCAGCACCGATTGTAATCGCGGAACGTTTTCGGTTCCAAAAGTGTAACCAGAGAGAGGGGGAAACTGTCTCTGATTATGTGGTAGCTTTGAAGCAGTTGTCAGCTACTTGTGTGTTTGGACAGTATTTGGATGACGCGCTGAGAGATCGTTTCGTGAGTGGATTACGCTCGGATGCAGTGCAGCGCAGATTGCTGTCTGAAAAGGATCTGACTTTCCCGAAAGCTTGTGAGATTGCAGTAGCAATGGAGATGGCGTCAAAGAAATCGATGGAGTTTTCTGGACACAGCCAGGCTCATCAGGTAAATGCCTTGTCAAGTGCAGGTTTTTCTGAAAAGGGGAGGAAAGGACAGTTTAGACGACATAATGATAATAAAGCTCAAAGCAAAGGCCAAAAAGGAGAAAAAAGTAATTTTGGGACATCACAGACATGCTACCGATGTGGTGGAAGACACTCAGCACGTGACTGCAGATTCAAGAATGAAAAGTGTCATTCCTGCTCCAAAACTGGGCACATAGCACGTGCATGTAGAAAAGGAAAAGCCATTTCTCAAACTCAGTATGTGGAAGCTGAAGGAAATACATCCAGAGGGGATGAAGAGGCTGAACTTTTTGGAGTGTATGCATTATATTCCACCTCAAGCTGTGAAAAGGGGTATACAGTGGATGTCGCACTGGGTGATAAGAGCACAACAATGCTGCTGGATACAGGGTCAGCTGTGTCAGTGATCTCAGAGGATTACTACCAGACAAATCTGAACCATTTCCTGTTAAAGCCAGCCCCCAAGTTAAAGCTGAAATCATATTCAGGCCAGGGTATCGCTGTTCGAGGATACATCAAGATACCAGTGCAGTATGAAACACAGAAAGTTACCTTACCTCTTGTTGTGGTGAAGGGAAGTAGACCAGCTCTGATTGGTAGGAACTGGCTAAAGGCACTACACCTTGACTGGAAACAGATTTTCACAGTGCATAGGATGCTCACACAGGCAGAGTGGACCCCGGGAGTCAACGAGGTGTTACAGCGCCACCAGGCAGTTTTCTCTGAGAAACAAGGCTGCATAGAGGGTTTTAAAGCCAAAATCCGCATAAAACCAGGCACCACACCAATCCTTTGCAAAGCTCGCCCCGTTCCCTACGCATTAAAGGAAGCAGTAGAGAAGGAGTTGGACAGGTTGGAGAAAATGGAGGTGATTTCAAAGACTGAAATGAGTGAGTGGGCCTCTCCGATTGTAACTGTGCCAAAAGCAGACAAAACAATTAGGATTTGTGGAGATTACAAGGTCAGTATTAATCGGTGTATAGAAGAGCAGACATATCCACTGCCTAACACCGAGGATCTGTTTGCTACTTTAGCAGGAGGAACATCATTCAGTAAGCTTGACCTGTCTCATGCTTACCAGCAGCTGATGTTAGATGAGGAATCAGAGAAGTATCTGACGATCAACACTCATAAGGGCCTATACAAATTTCATCGCCTCAGCTATGGTGTTTCCAGTGCACCTGCAATTTTTCAGTCTGTAATGGACCAGATTTTACAAGGGCTGGACCATGTGACATGTTTTCTGGATGATATTCTAATCACTGCTTCATCTGAGGAAAATCATTTGAGGAAACTGGATGAAGTGCTCACACGTCTGGAAAATCATGGTGTTCATGTGAAATTGTCAAAATGTCAGTTTTTTCAGAGCAGTGTGGAGTATCTGGGTCATCGCATTGACCAGGATGGTCTGCACCCCACGGATGAAAAGGTGACAGCCATAAACAAAGCGCCTGAGCCAAAAAATGTCACGGAACTGAAGTCGTTCTTAGGGCTTCTTAACTACTACAGCCGTTTCCTGCAAAATTCCTCCACCTTACTCCACCCTCTACACAACCTGTTGAGAAAAGAGGCAAAGTGGGTTTGGACTTCGGAGTGTGCGAAGGCATTTGAAGATGCAAAGCAGCTATTACAGCAAAGTAAGGTGTTGGTGCATTACAACACACGGTTGCCACTCCGGATTGCCTGTGATGCGTCACCCTATGGAGTAGGGGCGGTAATTTCCCATGTCATGGACAATGGAGAGGAACGGCCGGTAGCTTTTGCATCAAGGACGTTAACGGAGGCTGAAAGAAAATATGCCCAAATCGAGAAAGAGGCCTTGGCTATCATCTTTGGAGTTAAGAAATTCCATAAATACCTCTATGGGAGGAAGTTCACACTGGTTACAGATCACAAACCGCTGTTAACTATTCTTGGACCAAAGTCAGCAGTTCCAACGTTGGCAGCATTAAGGATGCAACGCTGGGCTCTCATCCTCATGGCGTACAGCTATGATATTGAGTACAGGAGATCAGCTGATCATGCAAACGCTGATGCTCTGTCTCGCCTACCCACTGCCTCATTCGACAACACAGGAGAAGAGGGAGGTATTTTTTACTTCTCACACATGGAGGAACTACCAGTGGGTGCGAAAGACATTGAGAGAGCTACGTTAAAAGATCCTACACTGAACAAAGTGTGGAGCTACACAATGAATGGATGGCCCAGTCATGTTCAGGAGGAAGCACTGCGGCCTTATTTCATACGCAGGCAGGAGTTGTCAGCGGAACAAGGTTGCATTCTTTGGGGCCAGCGAGTCATCATACCCCCAGGTTATCGACAGCGCTTACTGGAGGACCTTCATCATGTGCACCCAGGTATCTGCCGCATGAAAGCTCTCGCTCGCAGTTACATGTGGTGGCCTGGTTGTGATGGGGAAATTGAAGAGCTGGTGAAAGGTTGCTCTATCTGTCAAGCTGTTCAGAAAATGCCAGCAGTCGCACCGCTGCACCACTGGAGGTGGCCGGAAAGAGTGTGGCAGAGAATTCACATTGATTTTGCAGAGAAGGATAAACAGTATTTTTTGGTGGTTATTGATAGCCATTCAAAGTGGTTAGAAGTTTTTCCCATGTCTTCCACCACATCTCAAAACACCATTGTAGTTCTGCGAAACTTATTCTCTGCGTATGGACTGCCAGAAGAGCTGGTCTCAGATAATGGTCCACAGCTGGTGTCGAGGGAGTTTACACAGTTTCTGGAGGGAAACGGTATCAAACACACTGCTGGACCTGCATACCATCCTGCATCAAATGGAGCTGCAGAGAGGTCAGTGCAGATTTTGAAACGTGCGTTGGCGAAGGATGTGTTGGAGGCAGAGAAGAAGGCTTCTTTACCACTTGGTCATAGACTTGCAAATTTTTTGCTCATGTACCGCAGTACACCCCACACCGTGACTGGTCGGACTCCGGCTGAGTTATTCCTGAAGCGCCAGATTCGGACCCGGTTCAGTTTGCTTAAGCCCAAGCTTGACAGTCGGGTTGAAGAGAAACAAGCTACACAGAAACGTCATCATGACAGGGGTGGTTCATGTCTTCGGTTCTTTCAGGATGGGGAAGCTGTCCGTGTCCAAAATTTCAGGGGAGGAGTGGAGAAATGGATTCAGGCAAAAGTGCTGAAAAGACTGGGAGCTGTCACATATATGGTACAGGAGGGTCAGAGGCAACGCACAGTGCATGTCGACCACATGTTGCCATGGCGAGAAAAGGGTGAACAAATTCAAGAAGTTTTGCCCTCACCAGCGGTTGAGAATGAACCACCAGTCACCAGGGACTGTGTTTTTCCAGCGGCTGTTCCCAGTGCACCAGTGAAGCTAATACCGCCTACGGTTCTCATTAAACCAACTGAGCATGTTGTCGATGTGTCACCATCGCGCACAGAAAGAAAAAGCTCACCTGAGAAACGGAGGTACCCAGAGAGGGTCCGGTTACCACCAAAAAAACTGGATTTATAACTGGCAGTATGTTGTAGGGAAATGCTACCTTGTTCCAGTAAATGTTAAGCTGCCAAGTGACATTTTTGTTGTGCTAATGGAACTTTCATTTGGAAAAATTATAAAATGTTCAGGGCAGTAGTTCTATTTTGGGTTGAGTAAAATGAAAGGTTAATCGTTGTTAATTGTTGCTAAAGTAAAAGGGGCTATGTTTAAGGAAAAAGCTAAAAGGGAAGGAGTGTAATAGATTGGTGTAATTAACAGGTAGAGATTGCCATCTCGTGGCTCAGTATTGCAAATGCAGTAATTATATTATGGTTTATTATAGAAACGAGTTTTGACGTTTTCGGAGCGAACCGGCTTCGGTAGTTTGGTAGTCTGTATTAGGGTATTGAAGAGTAAAGACGTTTTTGAGAACTTATTCTTTGGTCTGATTATTGTCCCGAAACAAAATACTACACATATGGTTCTATAGACTTTAATTAAAAAGACTCGTACAGCAACTGTGTTCCAACCCGAGGTTGCGCTGGACTTATGGGAATAAAGTCGTACATTCCTTTTCTCCCTTGTTTTTTTTTCTTTTTTTTCTCTCTTTATTTATTTATTTTATTTATTTATTTATTTTTTATTTTATTTTATTTTTTTTCCCCCGGTAGGATAGTATATCATTTTTGACCCTCTTTTGATCCTAGTTTTATAAGGGGGCTGCACTTACATTGTACGTATCTTAACTTGTTGGTTTGCATTCTTTGGAAGTTTTTTGTTATGTTTTATCTGCGATCATCCTCAGTTGGGGAATTAGATCTAGGAATAGTATGTTTTCGGTTGGGGGTTGGGAGGGAGGAAGGGAGGGAGGGGCGGTTGGCAGGATTGTTTACTCCTGGTTTATTGTATCTTATTTTTGTCATTTACAATTCATGGCTACAATTTGCTTTGGATCAAAACCCATGCATGCTTTTAATTTATATATCATACAGTTAATATAGGTGATGAGGATAGAGGTCACCCTGTGAGACTTATGACATGGAATGTCAGGGGTTTAAATGGTCCTGTTAAAAGAGCTAAGGTTTTCTCCCATCTTAAATCTTTCAAACCAGATATATTGTTTTTACAAGAAACACATTTAAGACTCGGTGACCACAATAGAATCCGTAAGATATGGGTTAGTCAAATTTTTCATTCCAAATTTAATAGCAGATCAAGAGGTGTGGCAATTTTAATTAATAAGAGAGTACAGTGTATACCTTCTGACACAAAATGTGATCCTAATGGTCGTTACATTATTGTATCTGGGTCTCTATTTCAAGTCCCAGTGGTTTAAATTAATGTTTACGCTCCCAATTGGGACGATGTTCAGTTTGCAAATAGTCTCCTATCGATAATTCCCAAGCTGGATACACATCATTTGTTATTTGCTGGGGATTTAAATTGTGTTTTCGATCCTCAGCTGGATAGATCCAGCACTTGTAGTAATATTTCTGATATGGCAATGGCCTTTTCTTTATTTATGCAACAGAATGGCTGTGTAGATCCTTGGAGATTCTTAAACCCGTTGACTAGACAATTCTCCTTGTATTCCCATGTCCATCATTCCTTTTCTAGACTAGATTATTTTTTTGTAGACAACTTATTTATATCAATGGTCAAGAAAATTGACTACTCCGCTATTCGGTTGTTAAGTCTGACGTCACGCATGACGTTTAGCCTCTTCCGTGCCCAAGCGCTCTGCTCGTCTTTCAGATCCTAGACTACATAAAACCTTTTCTTAAAGGACTTTTTTCGCTTCAGTGCCAGTGGGTGTTACTAGGGATTAAGGGATAGCACCCACTGGCGCCAAAGTTTCTTCATTCGTTTAAGATTTGTAACTTACCTTTTCAACTGCCGCCATTTTCTCTTATCTTTCTCGTCACAGGGGAAGTGGTAGATGACAGTTAAATGTCACTTGTTTTTTTTTTTAACTCCGATCTATTTAAACAACACGGGCACACGTTAAAACTCCGGCGAAAGCTGTAGGTAGGTAGAGAGGACCCGGCCTTTGGACCCGGAAACAGTATTATCGGAGAGCGCTTACGTCACGACTTAACAACCGGATAGTTGTATCTGATCATGCACCTGTGGTGCTGGACCTGCACTTCCCTTCGAACATCAGAGAACGACCAATCTGGGCATTTAATCCATTATTGCTATCCAATGATAAGTTGTGTAACTTCGTCTCATCTAGTATAGATTCTTTTCTGGAATACAATAAAATAGATACAGTGTCTTACTCATTACTTTGGGAGACTTTAAAGGCTTACTTGATGGGTCAAATAATTTCTTATGCATCGTATGCTAACAAAGAGCGTAAGAAGGAACTGCAAACACTCTCACAATCCATATTAGATTTAGACAGACAGTATTCTGAATCTCCCACAGCTAACTTACATAAAAAAAGAGTTGACTTGCAGACAAAGTTTCATTTTTTATCCACTTCGCATGCAGAACAATTAATAATGAGGACGCGTGGTCTTTACTATGAATATGGGGACAAATCAAGTCGGCTCTTGGCGCATCAGCTGAAACGTCAAACTGCCTCCCGACTTATTTCTCAGATAAAAGACTCAAATCAAACTTTAGTTAGCAACCCAAAAGAAATGAATACAATTTTCAAAAACTTTTACTCCTCATTATATACTTCTGAATTCCCTTCAGATACAACAGATATGGAAAATTTCTTAAACAATTTGGATATTCCTTCTTTGCAATCAGATAGGGCAGTAGATTTAGAACGTGACCTCGAGATCGAAGAAATTAGTAAGGCCATTATGGCAATGAAGAGTGGTAAATCCCCAGGCCTTGATGGGTATCCTATTGATTTTTATAAAAATAAATTAAGGAGAAATTTGCACCAATTCTTTTTGAAGTTTTTAAAGAATCTTTGGAGGCAGGCTCCCTACCTCCTTCTTTTTCTCAAGTATCTATTACACTCCTTCTTAAAAAAAGATAAAGACTCTACCCGGTGCGAATCGTATCGTCCTATATCTCTATTAAACACCGACATTAAAATGTTAGCTAAAGTGTTGGCATTTCGTTTAGAACATGTCCTCCCTTCGATAATCTCAGACGATCAAACAGGATTTATTAAAGGTCGCCAGTCTTTCTCTAATATTCATAGACTCGCTAACATAATGTATCTTTCTGGCACTTCTCCGCATCCGGAGGTAGTTATCTCCTTGGATGCGGAGAAGGCGTTCGATCGAATTGAATGGCCATATTTATTTGCAGTCTTAAAAAAGTTTGGTTTTGGTAATATTTTTATGTCTTGGATCCAATTAATATATCATTCCCCTTCGGCATCAATTCACACTAATTATTCTCGATCAGACTTTTTCCCATTAACACGAGGGACCCGTCAGGGATGCCCACTGTCCCCACTTCTTTTTGACATTGTGATTGAACCTCTTTCAATAGCTTTGAAAACAGCCACAGCGTTCCAGGGGGTTAGGAGGGGGGGTATTGAACATCGAGTGTCTTTATACGCCGATGACCTTTTGCTTTACATTAGTGACCCCGTATCTAGTTGTCCTTTAATTCTATCATTATTAGGTCAGTTTGGTAACTTTTCAGGAGTCAAGTCAAGTCAAGTCACCTTTATTTATATAGCGCTTTTACAATACAAATTGTTTCAAAGCAGCTTCAGAGATAACAGGAAAACAATGTTGTAATAGTATTGTTCAATTGAAAATTAAATGTCCCCAACTAAGCAAGCCAAAAGGCGAAGGCAACAGTGGCAAGGAACCAAAACTCCATCAGGTGACAGAATGGAGAAAAAAACCTTGGGAGAACCCAGGCTCAGTCGGGGGGCCAGTCCTCCTTTGGCCAACGAAACAGTGTATGATTATGAGTTAGGCAGCATAATGTCAGGAGTCAGATGGGATCAGAACTTTCACAATATTATCCAGTTCATCTGGTTGGGTCATCCGGCCGGTGAGGAGATGAGTGGTGAGGTGTCCATGGGCCTTCACAGCCCTGATAATGCGTGTCGTCGTGTCCATGTGATGGTCCTTCATCAGATCTGGATATGCCCTGGATCCGGCGGTTTGCGGTAAACCTCGGGATAAACAGAGAAACTAATATTAGCGTAGACGCCATCCTTCTTATGATGTACAAAGTACATCAGGAATTATGGGAAGTGTTCCCGGTTCCGGCTGATCTAATCTATGCAGCCTAACATTGAATTATAGAAGTCTATAATGTGTTATGTGTATGCTAAGCCAAAGAGATGTGTTTTAGTCTAGATTTAAACTGACAGACTGTATCTGCTTCCCGGACCGTGTTAGGAAGATTGTTCCAAAGTTTTGGTGCTAAATAGGAAAAGGATCTACCGCCAGAAGTCGATTTTGATATTCTAGGTATTATCAACTGGCCAGAATTTTGAGATCGCAATAGACGTGAAGGACTATAATGCGTTAAGAGCTCGCTCAAGTACTGGGGAGCTAAACCATTTAGTGCTTTGTAAGTAATCAGCAATATTTTAAAATTTATACGATGTTTAATAGGCAGCCAATGCAGTGTTGACAGAACCGGGCTAATATGGTCATACTTCCTGGTTCTGGTAAGAACTCTAGCGGCTGCGTTTTGAACTAGCTGTAGTTTGTTTAATAAGCGTGCAGGGCAACCACCCAGTAGAGCATTACAATAATCTAGCCTTGAGGTCATGAAAGCATGAACTAATTGTTCCGCATTTGTCAGTGAGAGCATATGACGTAATTTAGATATATTTTTAAGATGGAAAAATGCGGTTTTACAGATACTAGACACGTGACTTTCAAATGAAAGATTGGTATCAAAGAGCACACCCAGGTTCCTAACTGACGACGAAGACTTAACAGAGCAGCCATCAAGTGTTAGACCGTATTCTAGGTTATTAGGTGAGGAAGTTTTTTGTCCAATGATTAGAATCTCTGTTTTTTCAGAATTTAGTAATAGGAAATTACTGGTCATCCAATTCTTTATATCAGCTATGCATTCCGTTAATTTTGTGAATTGGTAAGGATACAAATTAAATTTCCAAAAAAGTGAATGTTTCCCCATTAATGATTTGGCCTTTCGTTTTTCTCCAAATGGCTTTAAATATCTTGGAATTCACATGACACGCTCCTTTTCTTCTTTGTTTGAAGCCAATTATAAAGCTCAGTTCATAGAAGTAAAGGCTGAGTTAGAAAGGTGGCGTAGTCTTCCCTTTACTTTAGCTGGAAGAATAAATTCAGTGAAAATGACAATTCTTCCCAAGTTCCTTTATTTGTTTCAGTCCCTACCGTTTTTTTTTGCCCAAATCCTTTTTTCGTTCAATTAATCACACTATATCCTCTTTCATTTGGGAAAATAAGATCCCCAGAGTTAACAAACATATTCTTCAGGGGACCCGTGATGCAGGTGGTTTAGGCCTTCCAAGTTTCACTCATTATTACTGGGCATCAAATATTCAGAAAATATTATTTTGGCTTCATTGCCCAGAAACAAATTGGTGTTTAATTGAAGCACAAACATGTCACGCTTCCTCTCTCCCTGCTTTAGTGTATTCTTCCCTACCTTTGAAAGCTTCTCGATTCACATCCAACCCTGTAGTACTTTCTACTCTTAAGATCTTTAATCAGTTTCGCTGTCACTATAAATTTACATCAGCATCAGTTTTGGGTCCCATTATTCCCTCCCTCTACAACAGACTCATCATTTAGACAGTGGGTAACTTCCGGTCTAATATGCATAAAAGATTTATATACTGAAGGTTTATTTAACAGTTTCGAGAACCTCTGCAGACTGTTTGACCTCCCACAAAGCCATTTTTTTAGATACCTTCAGATTCGTAATTTTGTTAAAAACAAATTTCCACCTTTCCCTGATTTTCCTCCTACCTCGCCCTTAGATAGTCTTACTCTCAATTTTAATAATAAAGGATTGATTTCCATATTATATTCCCAGCTCATGTCTTTGAAGGGGTACAATCTGGATAAAATTAAATCCAAATGAGAAGGTGAACTGGGCATAATGTTGTCTGAGGCTTTTTGGAGGGAGGCGTGTAAAAGGGTCTACTCATCATCATCTTGTCTTAGGTTAGGGCTCATACAATTTAAAGTGCTTCACAGGGTTCACTTGAGTAAAGAATGGTTAGCGAGAATATATCCTGGGTTAGATGCAGCATGTGATAGATGCTCTTTCTCTCCAGCCAGTCTGACACATACATTTTGGTCTTGCTCCTCTCTAAATAATTACTGGGAATTGGTTTTTAAAACTATCAGTGAGGCCCTTGTTCCTCAATAGCTATTTTTGGATCTCCCAGTGACACTATAACAATTACCTTAACTGCAACCCAGAGGGACATCATTGCGTATACTTCTTTATTGGCCCGCAGAACAATCTTGTTAAGTTGGAAATCCCCTACCCCTCCATCTGCATCAGTTTGGCTAAGATGTGATGTTCTTTTTGAAATTAGAAAAGATAAAATTTACATTAAAGGGATCTGTGGACAGATTTTATTTGAAATGGGAACCTATTTTGTCATATTTTAAAAATCTGGAAGAATTACCCAATTAACCTATTTTCCATGTATCTCTCTCTTTACATCTTTTTGTGTTGTTGTATTTGCTGTTTTGACCTCAAGTGTAGTTTGTCTCACAGAATGGCAAAATTATTATTATTTTTCTCCTCTCTCTTTTATGTATGCATTTATACTGTAACAGTGATACTTTTATCATCATTACTTTTGTTTCGGTTGGTATGCATGGGTACATGCCTTGAAAAGGTGTAGTGACATAATGGCTTATATTTTGACTGTAACCAGGCGCTATGTTTTTCTGTTGTATTTAAGCTGCCAAGGGATGTTTTGGAGGTGAGGGGGGTTATTATAGTAAAAATTAGGAGGGAAAATGTAACTTTCATGGTTTCACTGTATATTGCTTAACTCCTTTCAATAAAAAAAAATAAAAATAAAAAAAAATGTGAAAACGGTGTGTGTTAGCGGCCGCTAAGTTAATAACTAATGATCTTTTAACAGAAGTGAATCAACCAAAACTAACTTTATCTGGACAATAACTTTATTCTAGATCTGCTGTAAAGCCTAAACACTCTCTGTTACTGTAATCTCCTGTTATCACTGTAAAGCTGCTGTCAAACTCTAGATTGTTAAAGCGCTGTATAACTGAAGGAGACTGGACTTGTTCCTCGTGAGGACTGGTGAAGGTGAGGAGGAGTTCCTCACGAGGTGTGAAGGTTGCTTTGACCAGTAATGGCTTCACGCTCTGTTATCAGCGGCTGCAGATTCATCTGTTTCCCGCATCATTTCCTTTTCCTCCTGCTGATCCCAGAGGAGCGCCGCAGTAACACAGGGAGTTTCTCTCCTCCTGTGTGGAGCTCTTTACATTAACCTCGTCTTTGACCCTATAAAGATCAGTTATAAAGCCTGTTAATGATCCACATGATCTGATAAACCTGTCCATCTCCTCCAGTCTGTGTCTGATAGTTTACACGCTTTTATCCAGTGAAAGTCTTAATCGTACAAACGTCCTTCAGCTCGAGCTACACGAGTCTTTCTGTGTCAAATCTGCACTGATTTATCAAGTTAATGTGAGAATAACTTTAATTTGTTAGTAATATTTCAGCTGGACTGAAGCAGGTTTACTTGATTATCCAGACATCATTTATTATAAAAATCATGAGTTTCAAATATGATCATCAGGCTTTTGAGGAAGGTTAATTTTTTCATCTTTCAGTAATTATTGTAGTGCATTGCATTATTAAAACTACAGATCATAAAACTAAGCATTTAAATATAATCTTATTAAGATTTTTTTCTTGGCAGATATTGATATCTATATGCATATTTTGTCTATATATGCTTTACTTGTTATAAATTTCTTATTGATTTACATATTTGTCCATAATATATATATATATATATATATAAATATATAATATATATATATATAATATATATATATATATACTATATATTATATAGTAATCAGAATCTGCAGCAACAGCATATTTTGCTGTGTGTGTGTGTGTGTGTGTGTGTGTGTGTGTGTGTGTGTGTGTGTGTGTGTGTGTGTGTGTGTGTGTGTGTGTGTGTGTGTGTGTGTGTGTGTGTGTGTGTGTGTGTGTGTGTGTGTGTGTGTGTGTGAGAGTGTCTCGTGATCATTAGTTTGTGTTGGTGACGGACAGAAGTTATCATCTTCATCTCCCATCATCTTTATAGTGATCAAATGCAGCCAATTATGATTTTGCTTCTCATTTTTTCAAATCAGCTTGAGATGAAATTGTACCCTGTCTGTTTTTTTAATGCATGTTATAAATGTTATTGTGATTGATTCATCCATGCATTTATTGCATATGCACAAACAGGCAAGTTCTCTCGCTCTCTCCCTCTCTACCGTGCTCTCTCAACTTCACTTTCTCCTCACAATCATGACATAGATCCACAGATCAATGAGTATAGAAGCACTATGATTACAATGACCTCCGATTAAAGTGTCATAAAAATCAGAAATTATCGTACATTATGGGATTTTTTTCATTATTGATCGTACATCGTACAGAGGTCAAAATTATCGTACATCTGGCAACACTGCTCTGATGCGTTTAAACTCCGCCCCTGCAATCTTTAGAGCCACGCCCACATCTCAACATCCAATCAACAGCCAATGTTACACTATGATGTAAAGCACAAAATAACATTTCTGACTTTTTTCTCAAAATTATGTGATCATTATGTGAAATTATCATCACATATAAAGTACAGTTTTTATTGTTTCTCCCGTGGCAGAAACGAGCTTCAAGCTGCTCTCAGAGACACTGAGTAAGTGTGTGTGTGTGTGTTGTGTGTGTGTGTGTGTGTGTGTGTGTGTGTGTGTGTGTGTGTGTGTGTGTGTGTGTGTGTGTGTGTGTGTGTGTGTGTGTGTGTGTGTGTGTGTGTGTGTGTGTGTGTGTGTGTGTGTGTGTGTGTGGTGTGCGTGTGTGTGTGCGTGTGTGTGTGTGTGTTCTGCAGGAGGCGCTGTCGGTGGTGAGTGAGGATCCAGCTTTATTCCAGTGTTCGTACGGAGCGTCTCTCCCTAAAGCAGACATGACGGCCTCCGCTGAATACAGCCAGAGCAAACTCAGTCCCAGAATGCATCAGCAGGACTGGCTGCCTCCGTCCCTCGCTCGCATCACCGTCAAGATGGAGTGTGGAGCGCAGGCCGACGGATCCCGGTGAGTCACATGACCCTCATCACATGACCTCAGTCGCTCTGGACATGTGTGTGTGTGGCGGATCTCCACAGTCGGATATCATGATCTTCTGCCCAGACTGTTCAACCCAATGAAAGAGTCATTGATCATCATAATGTGTTCCTCACCAGATGAAAACAACCTTCAGTTTTCTTTTAGCCAATAATGGAAATGACCATGTTTGAAGCTGTTAGTGAACCGTTTCGAACCCTTTTGTCGTGTTTCCGTCATTCTGTCCTGGAGAGGATTTTCTGTAATAAATATTGTTATTTTGGGGATTTATTTTGCAAACAAAAAGTCTTCTCGTCGCTTGATAAACTTAAAGGGTTAGTTCACCCAAAAATGAAAATTCTATCATCGTTTACTTACCCTCAAGTTGTTCCAAACCTCTATGTGTTTATTTGTTCTGCTGAACACACAGGAAGATATCTGGAAGAAAACAGATCTCATTCCCCATTGACTACCATAGTAGGAAAAAATACATACTATGGTAGTCAATGGGAAAATCTGTTTTCTTCCAGATATCTTCCTTTGTGTTCAGCAGAACAAATAAACACATAGAGGTTTGGAACAACTTGAGGGTAAGTAAACGATGATAAATTTTCATTTTTGGGTGAACTAACCCTTTAAGGTTGAGCCACTGTAGTCAATTGGACTATTTAATAGAAACTATATAACAGGAACATCCACAAACTGTTCACACAAAGTTGGGAGCATGAAATTGTCCAAAATGTCTTGGTATGCTGAAGCATTAAGAGTTCCTTTCACTGCAACTAAAAGGCCAAGCCTGAAAAACAACAACAACCCCACACCGTAATCCCCCCTACACCTAACAACCCCACACCATAATCCCCCCTCCACCAAACAACCCCACACCATAATCCCCCCTCCACCAAACAATACCCACACCATAATCCCCCTCCACCAAACAACCCCACACCATAATCCCCCTCCACCAAACAACCCCCACCATAATCCCCCCTCCACCAAACAACCCCACACCATAATCCCCCTCCACCAACAACCCACACCAAATCCCCCTCCACCAAACAACCCCACACCATAATCCCCCTTCACCAAACAACCCCACACCATAATCCCCCTCCACCAAACAACCCCACACCATAATCCCCCTCCACCAAACAACCCCACACCATAATCCCCCTCCACCAAACAACCCCACACCGTAATCCCCCCTCCACCAAACAACCCCACACCATAATCCCCCTCCAACAAACAACCCCAACATAATCCCCCTCACCAAACAACCCCACCAGTAATCCCCCTCCACCAAACAACCCACACCTAATCCCCCTCCACCAAACAACCCCACACCTAATCCCCCTCCACCAAACAACCCCACACCATAATCCCCCCTCCACCAAACAACCCCACACCATAATCCCCCCTCCACCAAACAACCCCACACCATAATCCCCCCTCCAAACAACCCACACCATAATCCCCCATCCACCAAACAACCCCACACCTAATCCCCTCCACCAAACAACCCCACACCATAATCCCCCTCCACCAAACAACCCCACACCATAATCCCCTCCACCAAACAACCCCACACCATAATCCCCCCCACCCACCAAACAACCCCACACCATAAATCCCCCTCCACCAAACAACCCCACACCTAATCCCCTCCACCAAACAACCCACACCTAATCCCCCTCCACCAACAAACCCCACACCATAATCCCCCTCCACCAAACAAAACCCACACACCACATAATCCCCCTCCACCAAACAACCCCACACCATAATCCCCCTCCACCAAACAACCCCACACCATAATCCCCCTCCACCAAACAACCCCACACCATAATCCCCCTCCACCAAACAACCCCACACCGTAATCCCCCTCCACCAAACAACCCCACACCATAATCCCCCCTCCACCAAACAAACCCACACCATAATCCCCCTACACCAAACAACCCCACACCATAATCCCCCATCCACCAAACAACCCCACACCATAATCCCCCTCCACCAAACAACCCCACACCGTAATCCCCCCTCCACCAAACAACCCCACACCATAATCCCCCTCCACCAAACAACCCCAACCATAATCCCCCTCCACCAAACAACCCCACACCATAATCCCCCTCCACCAAACAACCCCACACCATAATCCCCCTCCACTAACAACCCACACCATAATCCCACCTCCACCAAACAACCCCACACTGTAATCTCCCTCCACTAAACAACCCCACACCATAATCCCCCTCCACCTAACAACCCCACACCATAATCCCCCTCCACCAAACAACCCCAACACCATAATCCCCCCCTCACCAAAAAACCCCACACAATAATCCCCCTCCACCAAACAACCCCACACCATAATCCCCCTCCACCTAAACAACCCCACACCATAATCCCCCTCCACCAAACAACCCCACACCGTAATCCCCCTCCACCAAACAACCCCACACCATAATCCCCCTCCACCTAACAACCCCACCCCGTAATCCCCCCTCCACCAAACAACCCCACACCATAATCCCCCTCCAACCAAACAACCCCACACCGTAATCCCCCTCCACAAACAACCCCACACCGTAATCCCCCTCCACCAAACAACCCCAAGCCATAATCCCCGTCCACCAAACAACCCCACCTATAATCCCCCTTCACCAAACACCAATAATCCCCCTCCACCAAACAACCCCACACCATAATCCCCCTCCACCAAACAACCCCACACCATAATCCCCTCCACCAAACAACCCCACACCATAATACCACCTCCACCAAACAACCCCACACCGTAATCTCCCTCCACAAACAACCCCACACCATAATCTCCCTCCACCAAACAACCCCACACCATAATCCCCCTCCACCAAACAACCCCACACCGTAATCCCCCCTCCACCAAACAACCCCACACCATAATCCCCCCTCCACCAAACAACCCCACACCATAATCCCCCTCCACCAAACAACCCCACACTATAATCCCCCTCCACCAAACAACCCCACACCATAATCCCCCTCCACCTAACAACCCCACACCATAATCCCCCTCCACCAAACAACCCCACACCGTAATCCCCCTCCACCAAACAACCCCACACCGTAATCCCCCCTCCACCAAACAAACCCCAACCATAATCCCCCTCCACCTAACAACCCCACCCGTAATCCCCCTCCACCAAACAACCCCACACCATAATCCCCCTCAACCAAACAACCCACACCGTAATCCCCCTCCAACAAACAACCCCACACCGTAATCCCCCTCCACCAAACAACCCCAAGCCATAATCCCCCTCCACCAAACAACCCACTCATAATCCCCCTTCACCAAACACCATAATCCCCCTCCACCAAACAACCCCACACCATAATCCCCCTCCACCAAACAACCCCACACCATAATCCCCTCCACCAAACAACCCCACACCATAATCCACCTCCACCAAACAACCCCACACCGTAATCTCCCTCCACTAAACAACCCCACACCATAATCCCCCTCCACCAAACAACCCCACACCATAATCCCCCTCCACCAAACAACCCCACACCATAATCCCCCTCCACCAACAACCCCACACCATAATCCCCCTCCACCAAACAACCCCACACCGTAATCCCCCTCCACCAAACAACCCCACACCTAATCCCCCCTCACCAAACAACCCCACACCATAATCCCCCTCCACCTAACAACCCCACACCGTAATCCCCCTCCACCAAACAACCCCACACCATAATCCCCCTCAACCAAACAACCCCACACCGTAATCCCCCTCCAACAAACAACCCCACACCGTAATCCCCCTCCACCAAACAACCCCAAGCCATAATCCCCCTCACCAAACAACCCCATCTATATCCCCCTTCACCAACACCATAATCCCCCCTCCACCAAACAACCCCACCAACCACCTCCCCTCCACCAAACAACCCCACACCATAATCCCCTCCACCAAACAACCCCCACACCTAATCCACCTCCACCAAACAACCCCACACCTAATCCCCTCCACCAAACAACCCCACACCATAATCCCCCTCCACCAACAACCCCACACCTAATCCCCCCTCCACCAAACAACCCCACACCGTAATCCCCCCTCCACCAAACAACCCCACACCATAATCCCCCTCCACCAAACAACCCCACACCATAATCCCCCTCCACCAAACAACCCCACACATAATCCCCCTCCACCAAACAACCCACACCATAATCCCCCTCCACCTAACAACCCCACACCATAATCCCCCTCCACCAAAACAACCCCACACCGTAATCCCTCCCCCACCAAACAACCCCACACCTAATCCCCCTCCACCAAACAACCCCCACCATAATCCCCCTCCACCAAACAACCCCACCCATAATCCCCCTCCACCAAACAACCCCACACCAATAATCCCCTCAACCAAACAACCCCACACCTAATCCCCCTCCAACAAACAACCCACACCATAATCCCCTCCACCAACAACCCCCACACCATAATCCCCCTCCACCAAACAACCCCACACCGTAATCCCCCTCCACCAAACAACCCCACACATAAATCCCCCCTCCACCAAACAACCCCACACCATAATCCCCCTCCACCAAACAACCCCACACCATAATCCCCCTCACCAAACAACCCCACACCATAATCCCCCTCCACCAAACAACCCCACACCATAATCCCCCTCCACCAAACAACCCCACACCATAATCCCCCTCCACCAAACAACCCCACACCATAATTCCCCCTCCACCAAACAACCCCACACCATAATCCCCCTCCACCTAACAACCCCACACCATAATCCCCCCTCCACCAAACAACCCCACACCATAATCCCCCCTCCACCAAACAACCCCACACCATAATCCCCCCTCCACCAAACAACCCCACACCATAATCCCCCCTCCACCAAACAATCCCCCTCCACCAAACAAGCCCACACCATAATCCTCCTCCACCAAACAACCCCACGCCATAATCCCCCTCCACCAAACAAGCCCACACCATAATCCCCTTCATCAAACAACCCCCACCATAATCCCCCCTCCACCAAACAACCCCACACCATAATCCCCCTCCACCAAACAACCCCACGCCATAATCCCCCCTCCACCAAACAACCCCACACCATAATCCCCCCTCCACCAAACAACCCCACACCATAATCCCCCTCCACCAAACAACCCCACACCATAATCCCCCTCCACCAAACAACCCCACACCATAATCCCCCTCCACCAAACTTTACAATTGACACAATGCAGTCAGGCAAGAACCATGTGGTTACAATTATTCATGCGATCATTCAGTGCATTACATGGGATAATTAATAGATTTTTCTAAAGCTTCAAGTAAAGCCATTTTTTCCTACTGTGAAAAACATTTGAATAATCTAAAGATCAATTTTCCAGTATAAAGAACCTTTGGTGGTTCTATGAATGTTAAAGGGATACTCCACCGTTTTTTCATATTAGACAATGTTATTCTCTTATCTAAGATGATTTGATACATGCCTCTCTCGTCTCAGTGCGTGCACTTAATCGCTCTGTCGGGCGGAGAACTTTGAGAGCAGTTAGCTTAGCCCCATTCATTGTATATGGGCCAAACAGAGATGAAGTTAGAAGCGACCAAACAAATCCACGTTTTCTCTATTTAAATATAGTTACACGAGTAGTTACACGACCAAGTATGGTGACTCTAAATAAAATGTGGCGCTTTTTATAAGCGGGTAAAATGGATAACTATAATGTATGGCGGAATAGCACTTATTGGGAGCACTTCGACTCGGCGCAGTAATATCTTCACTCGTGAAAAGTCCTCTCCCCCCTCTCCCTCTCCCTGTCATTTCCGTCAATAGAACCAACGTGACTTTTACCTGTGCTACTAGCAAACTGCAAGAGATCATTTACAATGGCGGACTATGTAGATAATTATGACTTGTTTGTAGAAGACCCAGAGCCATATCTGTTTGAACCCGAGTACACAGAGGAGGAACTTATGGAAGCTTGTTTCCGCCACAGAATGAAAAATAAAAAAGGTAATTGTCGCAGATATAAAGTCGCAATTGCGTGTTATAAAGTCAGAATTGTGAGTTATAAAGTCAGAATTGCGAGATATAAAGTCAGAATTGCAAGAGATAAAGTCAGAATTGCGAGATATAGTCAGAATTGTGAGATATAAACTCGCAATTGCGAGTTATAAAGTCCAATTATATGGGGGGAAAAAGACAGACTTTTTTTCCTCTCAGAATAGTTTATCTCACAATTCTGACTTTATAACACGAAATTGCGACTTTATATCTCACAATTCTGACTTTATATCACGCAATTGTGACTTTATATCACGCAATTCTGACTTTATAACACGCATTGCGACTTTATATCTCGCAATTGTGAGAAAAAAGTCAGAATTGTGAGATAAAAAGTCGCAATTACCTTTTTTATTTTTCATTCTGTGGCGGAAACAAGCTTCCATAAGTTCCTCCTCTGTGTACTCGGGTTCAAACAGATATGGCTCTGGGTCTGCTACAAACAAGTCATAATTATCTACATAGTCCGCCATTGTAAATGATCTCTTGCAGTTTGCTAGTAGCACAGGTAAAAGTCACGTTGGTTCTATTGACGGAAATGACAGGGAGAGGGAGAGGGGGAGAGGACTTTTCACGAGTGAAGATATTACAGCGCCGAGTCGAAGTGCTCCCAATAAGTGCTATTCCGCCATACATTATAGTTATCCATTTTACCCGCTTATAAAAAGCGCCACATTTTATTTAGAGTCACCATACTTGGTCGTGTAACTACTCGTGTAACTATATTTAAATAGAGAAAACGTGGATTTGTTTGGTCGCTTCTAACTTCATCTCTGTTTGGCCCATATACAATGAATGGGGCTAAGCTAACTGCTCTCAAAGTTCTCCGCCCGACAGAGCGATTCAGTGCATGCACTGAGACGAGAGAGGCATGTATCAAATCATCTTAGATAAGAGAATAACATTGTCTAATATGAAAAAACGGTGGAATATCCTTTAAAGTGTTTTCCGTGGATGCTCTCCGGGAGAGAAGCTGTGTGTGTGTGAGAGTGCATGTGCAGCCGGTCTCAGTCGCTCTGCTGATGAAACTCCATGGCGGTTTGACAGAAGCTCCTGATCTGCTGTTTTATGGATGTGTGTGAGTTCAGGAGCTCGACGAGCAGAACTTTCCGTCTCCTCGAGCCCAACAGTTGGTGGACACATGAGCGGGACTCGTCTGGAGCCTGTGGCTGTTGGTTTGGAGTTTGATGGCATTCCAGCAGAATCCCTCACATCTGTGTCCTCGTGTGAGAATAATGAGTGATGAGAAGAAACGCTCTGGACGTCAACATCTCTGTGCTGCTCAAATCATCCACTCTCTCTTCTTTTTATTCTCCTCACATTACTGCCATTAATGCAGACGCAACAGTCTAACAGTTTGGGGTTGGGAATGTTTTTTAAACTGTCTCTTCTGTTCGTCAAGGCTGAATCTATCTGATAAAAATACAGTAAATTCAGTGAAATATTACTCTAATGTTAAACATCTGTTTTCTATGTGAATGTATAGTAAAGTGTAATTTATTCCTGTGATCAAAGCATAATTTTCAGCATCATTACTCCAGTCTTCAGTGTCAGAAGATCCTTCAGAAATCACTATAATATGATGATCTGATGATCAAGAAACATGTTTTTTACATTTTTATTTCAGGATTCTTTGATAAATAGAAAGTTAAAAAGAATAGCATTTGTTTGAAATAGAATCTTTTGTAACATTATAAATGTTTTTACTGTCACTTTTCATCATTTTAATGTGTCCTTCCTTGATTAATAAAATATATTAAGTTCATAATGACCCTTGAAGTGTGTTTTTGCTTTTGTAGATAATTTCAGTCTGTTTTCGTTATTTTTAGTTTGATAGTTTGATAATCTCACATCGGCTTGCATGAATTGAAGGTTCGCGCTCAGTATCTGAAAGCAAAATATCTGCATCCCGAGTTCTTCATGCGAACACGGATATTTCCTTCAGGAAATGCACATCTGACCCGTGTGTGTGTGTGTGTGTGTGTGTATTGTGTGTGTGTGTGTGTGTGTGTGGTGTGTGTGTGTGTGTGTGTGTGTGTGTGTGTGTGGTGTGTGGTGTGTGTGTGTGTGTGTGTGTGTGTGTGTGTGTCTGTGTGTGTGTAGAAGTTCTCCTGATGACTGTCCAGTGGTGAAAGGTAAAATCTCTCCAGTTGCGAATGTTCCGGTGATGTACAGCAACTACATGGAGGAAAAACACAATCCACCGCCCAACATGATCACTAATGAACGCAGAGTGATCGTACCTGCAGGTAACACACTTACACACACACACCACACACACACTTACACACACACACGCACGCACGCACGCACATCCACTTACACACACTCTCTCACACACACACGCGCGCACACACGCATACACACACACACACTTTGTGCTGCATGCAGTTTTCATGGAGTTTCTCTGCACTTCTTGCTCAGTTTTGAGGAGAGGAACAGTGAAGCTCTGCAACAGCAACATCCTGTTTTTTCGATCATGAATCGGGACAATAGACTCGCGTTCACAAGAATGTGTAGGAGGAGCGCAGATAGAGATCAGAGACGCTCAAACACACACTCAGCTGAACATCCATTCCCTCTCACATCAATCAATGCTTTACATCTCTGTTAACTAGCAGTGTAAATATGACTAAAGTTCAGTCCAATTGAACTGGATTATTTTATTATTTTATAATGTTAGCATGATTTTACATTAAAAAAGCATAATTTAGAAATAAAAGGCATTTTTCCTAGCCTGATTTTAGCCTCTGATTTGAATGCTCTGTTTAAAGGGGTGTGTGTTTGTGAGACTTCAGTGTAAACGCCCACTGCTTTGATTTTTTTTTTTTTTTTTTTGCTGTGAGACTTCACTGTAAACGCCCACTTCTGTGATTGGCTGCTGTGAGACTTGAGTGTAAACACCCACTGCTGTGATTGGCTGCTGTGAGACTTCAGTGTAAACGCCCACTTCTGTGATAGGCTGCTGTGAGACTTGTGTAAACACCCACTTCTGTGATAGGCTGCTCTGAGACTTGTGTAAACACCCACTGCTGTGATTGGCTGCTGTGAGACTTGAGTGTAAACACCCACTGATGTGATTGGCTGCTGTGAGACTTGTGTAAACACCCACTGCTGTGATAGGCTGCTGTGAGACTTGTGTAAACGCCCACTGCTGTGATTGGCTGCTGTGAGACTTGTGTAAACACCCACTGCTGTGATAGGCTGCTTTGAGACTTGTGTAAACGCCCACTGCTGTGATTGGCTGCTGTGAGACTTGAGTGTAAACACCCACTGCTGTGATTGGCTGCTGTGAGACTTGTGTAAATGCCCACTTCTGTGATAGGCTGCTGTGAGACTTCACTGTAAACACCCACTTCTGTGATTGGCTGCTGTGAGACTTCACTGTAAACACCCACTGCTGTGATTGGCTGCTGTGAGACTTGTGTAAACACCCACTGCTGTGATTGGCTGCTGTAAGACTTGAGTGTAAACACCCACTGCTGTGATTGGCTGACATCTTTGCATATGAAATTGCAAGTATTACATGTGGAACTCTCTCTCTCTAAATCTTTTACTACATTTTTACTATTAGCTATCGAGATTAACAAATCATGAAAAGTAATGATTATAGCATTATTTTTTAGATCTATTCCATCACATGAAAGGTTGCAGTGATGATTGAGCAGATGACAGACAGTCTGTTGATCGCGTGAATGAAGTGATCTCATCATTGCACTCTCATGAATGCTTTCACCAAATAACAATGCAAACATGATGTAAATGCAGTAAGAGCTTCGTTGTGCAGTGTAACAGCGTCATTGATTTCATAACGAGTTTTGGCAAGTGTCCAGATAAACTCGCGCTGTGTGATTGACAGCTTCACAGTTTAAAAAAGATTATTTTCATCCTACTAAGAGAAACGATGTGAAGTTTATCGTTTAGTCACTGCCGCTAACTTCTGAGACATTGGCCGTAGGCTATATGAGAGACAACTGGACGCGTCACGGAGACCGGTGTCAGCGCGCGAGAGAGACCGAGTGTGTCTAAAAGAGCGCACGCATACTAATGCTCAGACACACTGGTCTCTCTCGTGCACAGACACCGGTCTCCGTGGCACGTTAAAAAAAATATATATATATCGATACTAGAGGTTGAAATATCGATACACTATCGTGAAAAAAAATATCGCGATAGTTAGCTGTATCGATATTTTTGCACATCCCTAGTGTGTGTGTGTGTGTGGTGTGTGTGTGTGTGTGTGTGTGTGTGTGTGTGTGTGTGTGTGTGTGTGTGTGTGTGTGTGTGTGTGTGTGTGTGTGTGTGTGTGTGTGTGTGATTCACCTGTGCTCCTGTGTGTGACAGATCCCAGTCTGTGGTCAGCGGATCACGTGTGTCAGTGGCTGGAGTGGGCCGTGAAGGAGTTCGGACTGCCGGAGGTGGATGTGTCTCTTTTCCACAGCGTCGATGGGAAGCAGCTCTGCAAGATGAGCAAAGACGACGTCCAGCGACTGACCAGCAGCTATACAGCCGAAATCCTGCTGTCTCACCTGCACTACCTCAGAGAGAGTGAGTGTCTCTCGCCCATCTCTCTCTCTCTGTGTGTGTGTGTGTGTGTGTGTGGTGTGTGTGTGTGTGTGTGTGTGTGTGTGTGTGTGTGTGTGTGTGTGGTGTGTTGTGTGTGTGTGTGTGTGTGTGTGTTTGTGTCTGACCGGCAGCTACACGGCCGAAATCCTGCAGTCTCACCTGCACTACCTCAGAGAGAGTGAGTGTCTCTCGCCCGTCTCTCTCTCTCTCTCTCTCTCTTTCTGTGTGTGTGTGTGCATCAGCTGCTCATCATGTCACTTCATAAGCTCTTCATTACTGACCTCTGACTTCATTCACTCTGCTGACCTCTGAGCTCATTCACTCTGCTGACCTCTGACC
The DNA here is from genome assembly GCA_036326025.1 of Chrosomus eos. Taxonomy (NCBI): domain Eukaryota; kingdom Metazoa; phylum Chordata; class Actinopteri; order Cypriniformes; family Leuciscidae; genus Chrosomus; species Chrosomus eos. The sequence goes on from CM070841.1 coordinate 31,874,515, forward strand.
TCATTCACTCCGCTGACCTCTGACCTCCCTTTCACACTACTCATTAACATGCATTAATAAATCAGATTTTATTCACCCCCCCCCCCCCCCCGAAAAGTCGGAAAATTTAAATTTTATGTCAAATTTTTTTTAAAAAAACATTACATTTTAAACTGAATTATATTTAAAATAAAGTTAAATTAAGAAATGTTGGTAACACTTTCTATGAAAGGAACAAGGATCAGGTCTTGCTTCTGTTACAGTATGGAGACACAGGAGAGGAAGAATGATGGTGGGTGGTCTCTGGAAGGGTGGTCTGGATGGGACGAGGCTCTGGAAGGGTGGTCTGGACGGGAAGAGGCTCTGGAAGGGTAGTCTGGACGGGAAGAGGCTCTGGAAGGGTGGTCTCGATGGGAAGAGGCTCTGGAAGGGTGGTCTCGACGGGAAGAGACTCTGGAAGGGTGGTCTCGACGGGAAGACACTCTGGAAGGGTGGTCTGGATGGGAAGAGGCTCTGGAAGGGTGGTCTGGACGGGAAGAGGCTCTGGAAGGGTGGTCTCGATGGGAAGAGACTCTGGAAGGGTGGTCTGGACGGGAAGAGGCTCTGGAAGGGTGGTCTGGACGGGAAGACACTCTGGAAGGGTGGTCTGGACGGGAAGAGGCTCTGGAAGGGTGGTCTGGACGGGAAGAGGCTCTGGAAGGGTGGTCTCGATGGGAAGAGACTCTGGAAGGGTTGTTCTGGACGGGAAGAGGCTCTGGAAGGGTGGTCTGGACGGGAAGAGGCTCTGGAAGGGTGGTCTCAACGGGACGAGGCTTTGGAAGGGTGGCCTCGACGGGACAAGGCTCTGGAAGGGTGGTCTGGACGGGAAGAGGCTCTGGAAGGGTGGTCTCAACGGGACGAGGCTTTGGAATGGTGGTCTCGACGGGAAGAGACTCTGAAAGGGTGGTCTGGACGGGAAGAGGCTCTGGAAGGGTGGTCTGGACGGGAAGAGGCTCTGGAAGGGTGGTCTCGATGGGAAGAGGCTCTGGAAGGGTGGTCTGGAAGGGACGAGGCTTTGGAATGGTGGTCTGGAAGGGACGAGGCTTTGGAATGGTGGTCTCGACGGGAGAGGCTCTGGAAGGGTGGTCTGGACGGGAAGAGGCTCTGGAAGGGTGGTCTGGACGGGAAGAGGCTCTGGAAGGGTGGTCTGGAAGGGACGAGGCTTTGGAATGGTGGTCTCGACGGGACGAGGCTCTGGAAGGGTGGTCTGGACGGGAAGAGGCTCTGGAAGGGTGGTCTGGACGGGAAGAGGCTCTGGAAGGGTGGTCTCGACGGGACGAGGCTTGGAAGGGTGGTCTCGGACGGGACAAGGCTCTGGAAGGTGGTCTGGACGGGAAGAGGCTCTGGAAGGGTGGTCTGAACGGGACGAGGCTTTGGAAGGTGGTCTCGACGGGAAGAGCTCTGAAAGGGTGGTCTGGACGGGAAGAGGCTCTGGAAGGGTGGTCTGACGGGAAGAGGCTCTGGAAGGGTGGTCTCAGGACAGCTCTGGAAGGGTGGTCTGGACGGGAGGGTCTGGAAGGGTGGTCTCGACGGGAGAGGCTCTGGAAGGGTGGTCTGAGGGAAGAGGCTCTGGAAGGGTGGTCTCGACGGGAAGAGGCTCTGGAAGGGTGGTCTGGAGGGAGAGGCTCTGGAAGGTGGTCTCGAGGACGAGGCTCTGGAAGGGTGGTCTGACGGAAGAGGCTCGGAAGGGTGGTCTGGACGGGAAGAGGCTCTGGAAGGGTGGTCTCGACGGGAAGAGGCTCTGGAAGGGTGGTCTCGGACGGGAAGAGGCTCTGGAAGGGTGGTCTGGACGGGAAGAGGCTCTGGAAGGGTGGTCTCGACGGGACGAGGCTTGGAAGGGGGGTCTCGAGGGACGAGCTTGGAAGGGTGGTCTCGGACGGGAAGAGGCTCTGGAAGGGTGGTCTGGACGGGAAGAGGCTCTGGAAGGGTGGTCTCGAGGGAAGAGGCTCTGGAAGGGTGGTCTGACGGTGAACGGGAAGAGCTCTGGAAGGGTGGTCTCGACGGGAAGAGGCTCTGGAAGGGTGGTCTACGGGACGAGGCTCTGGAAGGTGGTCTGACGGAGAGGCTCTGGAAGGGTGGTCTGACGGGAAGAGCTGGAAGGTGGTCTGAGAAGAGGCTCTGGAAGGGTGGTCTCGAGGGACGGCTCTGGAAGGGTGGTCTGGACGGGAAGAGGCTCTGGAAGGGTGGTCTCGGACGGGAAGAGGCTTGAAGGTGGTCTCAGGAGAGCTTGAAGGGTGGTCTGACGGGAAGAGGCTCTGGAAGGGTGGTCTGCGCCGAGGTCTGAGGGAAGAGGCTCTGGAAGGGTGGTCTGGACGGGAGAGGCTTGGAAGGGTGGTCTGGAGGGAGGCTCTGGAAGGTGGTCTGACGGAGTCTGAATGGCGACGAAGGCTTGGAAGGTGGTCTGGACGGGAAGAGCTCTGGAAGGGTGTCTGACGGGAAAGGCTGAAGGTGGTCTCGGAGAGGTCGAAGGTGGTCTCGACGGGAACGAGGGGTCTGGAATGGAAGGTGGTCTCGACGGGAAGAGGCTCTGGAAGGGTGATCTCGACGGGAAGAATGAAGGGGGCTGAGGAAGAGGTCTGGAAGTGGTCTCGACGGAAGAGGCTCTGGAAGGGTGATCTGAGGGAAGAGCGAAGGTGCTCTGGAAGGGGTTGAGGTTCTAACGGACGATGCTCTGGAAGGGTGGTCTGACGGGACGAGGCTCTGGAAGGGTGGTCTGGACGGGAAGAGCTCTGGAAGGGTGGTCTACGGGAAGAGGCTCTGGAAGGGTGGTCTGATGGGACGATGCTCTGGAAGGGTGGTCTGAGGGACGATGCTCTGGAAGGTGGTCTGAGGGACAGAGCTCTGGAAGGGTGGTCTGGACGGAAGAGGCTCTGGAAGGTGGTCTGGACGGGAAGCTCTGAATGGCTGACGGGAGAGGCTTGGAAGGTGGTCTCGACGTATAATAATCATTATAGCAATGAGGTTGCATCTTTATAATACATTAATGGATCCACAAATTTATTTAATGAATACTTATAATGCAGTGTATATGGATATGAGCATGCACATTGAAAAACCAATTGACATAAGTAATTTACAAAAATTGAATGTAACTATTTATTAACTGTTTTTTCTTGTAGATAGGTCGAAATGACTTTAAAATAATTTAAAGAATAATAATACTTGAAATAAGTATGGCTATAATCATTATATGCAATGGGCTATGAATGTTACCGAATGTTTTGATTGTGATTAATGATCAAACAGAGCTCCTTCACTCAGCTGTGATAACATCATTTACATGGATTCAAATTAACATGTCAGAATGATGAGAATATGTTTCGTGCATTAGAAAGAGTTTTGTTGCCGGATGTTTTTGTACTGACTTCATTTAAATTATGTAGTTTTTTAAATCATGGATTGGTGGAAATAGTGAAGTAGAGATAATTTTTCTGATATGCATGAGATGAGAAAGACGTTCTCTGTTTTCATCTGTCTGTCTTCATCCGTCTGTCTCTCTCTGTCAGCATCATGTCACAGGATGTTTCCTCAGTTGTTTTATTCTTTTATTTTTCATGTGAATGTTTTGTTTCTCAGCTCCACTTCCTCATTTGACTTCAGATGATGTTGACAAAGCCTTGCAAAACTCCCCGCGGTTAATGCATGCTCGCAATACAGGTAAGCAGCACTGCAGCCCCGCCCCAGCCCCGCCCCCACTGGCTCTGACTCCGCCCCCTCTGCACATGACCCGCCCCACCGTCTTTGACCCCCTCTGCCCCTTCCGCTTACAGCAGTCACACACGCACACATACACATACACATACACTGTCTGATGTGCATGCAGCGCTGCGGTTCCCCAGTTGTCGTGCATGTGCTGCATGAT
>CM070841.1:31880894-31883394 GCA_036326025.1 Chrosomus eos
TTTACCTGTTCAAATACAGCTCTGTTGTCAGCACGCCGTTTCAGTGTATGTGCCTTTAAATGATAATGAGCTTTGCTGACTCCGCCCCTCTGTTCTGTGGGCGCACCATTTGAAACACAATAACACAATAACCATAACGCGTTGTTCATTATAAACGTGGGATTATGAATTATATTGAGAACGTAAACCTTAGACGCATTCATCGTGAACAGTGCAGCTAGCGATTTGCAAAGATTAATATAAATATTAATATAATGGTTAATAAAATGCTACACTCACTTCAGTTCTTCTGGAGGTGCAGCAGGGACAGGAATAGTTGGTATCGATTCCTTTTTCAGGAGCAGCTTCTTAGCAAAACCAGCTTTATACTGACCCTCGTTTATAAAGCAGTCTGGTGAATAATGATTCGCGCAAACATAAAAGCATTGACGTTGATCGTGGGGAATATTCCCATCGTAAACAAACTCAGCCACTGCGTCTTCAGTGGTTCGGATTTAGGAATTTAGGATGAAAATGACTGTTCATTATTACACCCAAGAACAGAACACCACAATCGCTTAGGCGCCATTCTGCTCATAGACAGTGCTCCAGTATCAACAATGACCGCGCAGACCATGATTGATCGTGGGCGGGGCGTCCGTTTCATTGACATAACAACAATGAACGCTTCAATTTAAGACTGGGAAAACATATAAGGAGATTAAAACAAAATCACTGGATGGATTTTTATCATTATATGACGGTTGTGTACAGGCACTGCCAACACACATTTCAGTACAATCAACTTGTAAAAGTGCATGTACCATTATATGACCCCTTTAAATGATGGAACAGTTTTGTTTCTTGCCATTCCTACTAACAGAAATGACTCGGAAAATTAACATAGAATTTATAAGACAGAAAATATAAAGCACAATAACTGAACACTGTTGTTGAATTTAGAGCAGACTGACTGTTATATTGCCTGATTTTAAAAATGTTTTATAAATATCCGACAGTGAGGAGAGGAGACACTGGACCTGCTTTAATTTCCAGTTTAGGAAAAAAAAAAAAAAATTATAGTTAGCATACCACATTTATCATATTATTTATGATACTACATACAATAGTCATACATGACAGAAACGAATGCAGAAAGCTTAAATAAAGGGAATCAAATAAAGCATAATCAAGTGTCGAGTACATGTGTGTGCTGTCGTCTTCTGTAGATCCGTATCAGGTTTTAGGGCCGACGAGCAGCCGGCTGGCCAATCCAGGTGAGTCAAGCTCCTCTAGATTCAGTCCTGGGTTATTTATACAGCACTTTCACTATACAGTACACATCGTTTCAAAGCAGCTTGATGTTAATCTTTAGATGTTTTGAATATCTTAATGCCTTATGGCTGCATTTAACCGATTAGAGTTGGACAATAATATAGTTATATTTATAGTATATATTGCTTTATGTGAGAGTACTGTATGTATGCAGATAAAGTTGGACATTTAATTATATATCCAACTTTATATAAACCTCACTCTGTAAAATTATTTAGTTACAATTTGGTACAATATATAGAGCTCTACAATATATAGTTACGTTTTGCTATTGCATACATAGAGCTGGGTGATCTAGTTATGTTTTGCAGGGATATATAGAGCTGTACAATAGTTACATTTTGCGACGATATACAAAGCATGTCCGATATAGTTACGTTTATGACGATATATAGAGCTGTACGATATAATTACATTTGTGACTATATTAAGAGCTGTACAAAATATAGTTACATTTTGCGTCAGCATAAAGTGCTGTAGAATTTATAGATACATTTTGCAACGATATATAAAGCTGTACAATATAGTTACTTTTGGGACAATATATAGAATTGTACAATATATAGTTATGTTTTGCTAATAATATATATATATTATATATATATATATATATATATATATATATATATATATATGAGCTGTACAATATATACAGTAGTTTTGTTTTGCAGCGATATATAGAGCTGTACGATATATATATTTAAGTTTTGCCACGATATAGAACTGTACAATATATAGTTACTTTTTGCTTCAATATAAAGTACAATATATAGTTACATTTTGTGATGATATATAGAGCTAGATGATATAGTTACATTTGGTACGATATATAGAGTAATGCTTTGCGATTACATATAGAGCTGTACAATATATATAGTTCCGTTTTGCGATGCTATAAAGAGCTGTATGATATATAGTTATGTTTGGGACGATTTATAAAGCTGTACAATATATAGTTACATTTTGCGACAATAGAAAGTGCTGAAAAATGTATGGTTACAATTTGCGACGATATAAGAACTGATAAGAATGTAAATGTATACCTTAAAATGCAATTTAAGTCACTTTAGATACAAGCATCTGCCAAATGCATAAATGTAAATATATAGAGCTGTACAATATAGTTTCGTTTTGGTGGTATATAGAGCTAGCTGTACAATTTATATTTATGTTTAGGATAATATAT
>CM070841.1:31893394-31898394 GCA_036326025.1 Chrosomus eos
CTGTCCTGAGGAAGAGAATACACAGGCTAAAAGACAGTTTATACTTCTGCGTAGTGTACGGCGTAGACTGCACACGTACACGACACCGTCGTGAGCATTTATACTTCGTCGTCATGTCTGTGTTGCTCTGCAGTTACAGCGCCGGAACGCTAGCTGGCGGCGGAGGGTTTTAATGTTCCACTGTGTTTAGATTCCTCGTGGCTGTGTTGAGTTTAGTTGAGTTGAACTTCTGAATTTAAAAATGGCGAGCGGTGCAGAAGAACACGGCGGAAATGCGATGCTACCAAGCCGACCAATCACAGATCTTGCGGTCCGCATCGTCGCGACGTGTAGTTAAATTTTTTAGGAATTACGCTATTTCTACATCATTACGCTATTTCTACATCATTACGCTATTTCTACATCATTATGCTATTTCAACATCATTACGCTATTTCAACATCATTACGCTATTTCTACATCATTACGCTATTTCAACATCATTACGCTATTTCTACATCATTACGCTATTTCAACATCATTACACTATTTCTACATCATTACGCTATTTCTACATCATTACACTATTTCTACATCACTACGCTATTTCAACATCATTACACTATTTCTACATCATTATACTATTTCTACGTCATTACGCTATTTCAACATCATTACGCTATTTCTACATCATTACGCTATTTCTATGTCATTACACTATTTCTACATCATTACACTATTTCTACATCATTACGCTATTTCTACATCATTACGCTATTTATACGTCATTAAGCTATTTCTACATCATTACACTATTTCTACATCATTACGCTATTTCTACATCATTAAGCTATTTCTACATCATTACACTATTTCTACATCATTACGCTATTTCTACATCATTACACTATTTTCTACATCATTACACTATTTCTACATCATACGCTATTTCTACATCATTACGCTATTTCTACATCATTACGCTATTTCTACATCATTACGCTATTTCTACATCATTACGCTATTTATACGTCATTACGCTATTTCTACGTCATTACGCTATTTCTACATCATTACGCTATTTCTAAATCATTACGCTATTTCTATAGCATCATTACGCTATTCTACATCATTACCTATTTCTACATCATACGCTATTTCTACATCATTACACTATTTCTACATCATTACACTATTTATACATCATTACGCTATTTCTACATCATTACGCTATTTCTACATCATTACGCTATTTCTACATCATTACGCTATTTCTACATCATTACACTATTTCTACATCATTACACTATTTCTACATCATTACCTATTTCTACATCATTACCTATTTCTACATCATTACGCTATTTCTACATCATTACATATTTCTACATCATTACCTATTTCTACATCATTACGCTATTTCTACATCATTACACTATTTCTACATCATTACGCTATTTCTACATCATTACACTATTTCTACATCATTACGCTATTTCTACATCATTACGCTATTTTACATCATTAGCTATTTTACATCATTACGCTATTTCTACTCATTACTATTTCTACATCATACGCTATTTCTACTCATTACGCTATTTCTACATCATACGCTATTTCTACATCATTACGCTATTTCTACATCATTACCTATTTCTACATCATTACGCTATTTCTACATCATTACTATTTCTACTCATTACGCTATTTCTACATCATTACCTATTTCTACATCATTACGCTATTTCTACATCATTACCTATTTCTACATATTACGCTATTTCACATCATTACACTATTTCTACATCATTACGCTATTTCTACATCATTACCTATTTCTACTCATTACCTATTTCTACATCATTACACTATTTCTACATCATTACGCTATTTCTACTCATTACCTATTTCTACTCATTACCTATTTCACATCATTACGCTATTTCTACATCATTACGCTATTTCTACTCATTACCTATTTCTACATCATTACCTATTTCTAATCATTACCTATTTCTACATCATTACGTATTTCTACATCATTACTATTTCACATCATTACGCTATTTCTACATCATTACCTATTTTAATCATTACTATTTCAACTCATTACGCTATTTCAACTCATTACCTATTTCTACTCATTACGCTATTTCACATCATTACGCTATTTCTACATCATTACCTATTTCTACATCATTACGCTATTTCTACATCATTACCTATTTCTACATCATTACACTATTTCTACATCATACCTATTTCTACTCATTACCTATTTCTACATCATTAACTATTTCTACATCATTACCTATTTTACTCATACCTATTTCACATCATTACCTATTTCTACATCATTACGCTATTTCTACTCATTACACTATTTCTACATCATTACGCTATTTCTACATCATTACGCTATTTCTACATCATTACACTATTTCTACATCATTACGCTATTTCTACATCATTACGTATTTCTACATCATTACCTATTTCTACATCATACACTATTTCTACATCATTACGCTATTTCTACATCATTACCTATTTCTACATACCTATTCTAATATTCCTACATCATTACCTATTTCTACTCATTACCTATTTCTACATCATTACACTATTTCTACTCATTACCTATTTCTACATCATTACGCTATTTCTACATCATTACCTATTTCTACTCATTACGCTATTTCTACATCATTACGCTATTTCTACATCATTACCTATTTCTACATCATTACGCTATTTCTACATCATTACGCTATTTCTACATCATTACGCTATTTCTACATCATTACCTATTTCTACATCATTACGCTATTTCTAACATCATTACGCTATTTCTACATCATTACGCTATTTCTACATCATTACACTATTTCTACATCATTACCTATTTCTACATCACTACGCTATTTCTACATCATTACACTATTTTACTACATCATTACGCTATTTCTACATCATTACGCTATTTCTACATCATTACATATTTCTACATCATTACGCTATTTCTACATCATTACACTATTTCTACATCATTACACTATTTCTACATCATTACGCTATTTTTACATCATTACACTATTTCTACATCATTACGCTATTTCTACATCATTACGCTATTTCTACATCATTATGCTATTTCTACATCATTACGTATTTCTACATCATTACGCTATTTATACATCATTACGCTATTTTAATACGTCATTACGCTATTTCTACTCATTACACTATTTCTACATCATTACGTCTATATATTTTCTACATCATTACGCTATTTCTACATCATTACCTATTTCTACATCATTACGCTATTTCTACATCATTACGCTATTTCTAATAACTCATTTACATCGCTATTTCTCATCATACGAATTACTCATAATTTCTACCATAACTATTTTTATTACGACTATTTCTACATCTATATTACTACGCTATTTCTACATCATTACCTATTTTACATCATACTATTTCTACATCATTACGCTATTTCACTCATTACTATTCTACATATACGCTATTTATATTAACGCTATTTCTACATTTACGCTATTTTCTACATCATTACACTATTTCTTTACGCATTACACTATTTTCTCATTACCTATTTTCTACATCATTACGCTATTTTATCATTACACTATTCTACGTCATTACTATTTCTACATCATTTAAACTATTTCTACATCATTTACTACGCTATTTCTACATCATACGCTATTTCTACATCATTACGCTATTTCTATCATTAACTATTTCTACATCATTACGCTATTTTCATCATTACCTATTTCTACATCATTACGCTATTTCTACATCATTACGCTATTTCTACATCATTACACTATTTCTACATCATTACGCTATTTCTACATCATTACGCTATTTCTACATCATTATGCTATTTCTACATCATTACGCTATTTCTACATCATTACGCTATTTCTACATCATTATACTATTTCTACATTACGCTATTTCTACATCATTACACTATTTCTACATTACACTATTTCTACGTCATTACGCTATTTCTACATTACACTATTTCTACGTCATTACGCTATTTCTACATTACACTATTTCTACGTCATTACGCTATTTCTACATCATTACACTATTTCTACGTCATTACGCTATTTCTACGTCATTATGCTATTTCTACATCATTACGCTATTTCTACATCATTACGCTATTTCTACATCATTACGCTATTTCTACATTACGCTATTTCTACATCATTACACTATTTCTACATCATTACGCTATTTCTACATCATTACGCTATTTCTATGTCATTACGCTATTTCTACATCATTACGCTATTTCTACATCATTACACTATTTCTACATCATTACACTATTTCTACATCATTACGCTATTTCTACTCATCATTACACTATTTCTACATCATTACGCTATTTCTACATCATTACGCTATTTCTACATTACCTATTTCTACATCATTACATATTTCTACATTACACTATTTCTACGTCATTACGCTATTTCTACGTCATTATGCATTTCTACATCATTACGCTATTTCTACATCATTACGCTATTTCTACATCATTACGCTATTTCTACATTACGCTATTTCTACATCATTACACTATTTCTACGTCATTATGCTATTTCTACATCATTACGCTATTTCTACATCATTACGCTATTTCTACATCATTACGCTATTTCTACATTACGCTATTTCTACATCATTACACTATTTCTACATTACACTATTTCTACATTACACTATTTCTACGTCATTATGCTATTTCTACGTCATTATGCTATTTCTACATTACGCTATTTCTACATCATTACGCTATTTATACGTCATTATGCTATTTCTACATCATTACGCTATTTATACGTCATTACGCTATTTCTATGTCATTACACTATTTCTACATTATTACGCTATTTATACGTCATTACACTATTTCTACATCATTACGCTATTTCTACATCATTACGCTATTTCTACATCAT
>CM070841.1:31910894-31925894 GCA_036326025.1 Chrosomus eos
TTCAACGCATATTGTTCCAAAGCCATATGCAAATAAAGATGTTTTAATATTCTCTTGTCATTTTTGTCCATCTGTTGAAACTCTACAGATCCAATAATCGCCAGTGTGACGAGCCTCTATTAAATTAATCTGAACATATGTGAGGAGAGACACAGATTGAGCTTTAACAGTTCAACTTCCTGTTCATGTTGATCAGCAGCCGCTCTCTCAGCCAGAGCTCACACACACACACTCACACACACACTCTCACACGCACACACTCACACACACACGCACACGCACACACACACATCTCACACGCACACACACACACCACACGACACACACACACCACACACACCACTCACACGCACACACACACCACACACGCACACACACACCACACACACGCACACACTCACCCACACGACACACACACACACACACACACACACACACACTCACACGCACACACTCACTCTCACACGCACACACACACCACCCCGCACGCACACACACACACACGCACGCACACACCACACACACACCACACACACCACACACACACACTCACACCACACACACACGCACACACACATTCGCTCACACACACACACACATACACACACACACACACACTCTCTCACACACGCACACACTCTCACACACACACAACCACTCTCACACACACTTGCGCACACACACTTGCGCACACTCACACTCGCACACACACACACTCACACACACACCACACTCACACACACACACACACACACACACACACACACTCACACACACACTCACACACACCACACACCACACACACACACACACTCACACACACTATGACCTGACTGATTTCCACTGACCTTCTTTCCTCATTCACTCGTCTGATTTGACATTTACAAAAAGAGATTTGAGATTTATTCATCATGAGATTGATTAAAAATAGCAATACACACACACACACACACACACACACACACACACACAAGACACAAAAAAAAGCACACAGTTATGGTGGATGATGCGGGTTGTGTGTGTGTGTGTGTCTGTGTGTGTGTGTGTGTGTGTGTGTGTGTGTGTGTGTGTGTGTGTGTGTGTGTGTGTGTGTGTGTGTGTGTGTCTGTGTCTGTGTGTGTGTGTGTGTGTGTGTGTGTGTGTGTGTGTGTGTGTGTGTGTGTGTGTGTGTGTGTGTGTGTGAGCGGGTCTGTTCTTGTCCGCTGTCGTTCAGGCGTGTGAAGCAGCATCGGGAGGATCTTCTCCTGTGGATTCGTGTAAAGTGGCAATTGATTTTCCAGGCATCCTGTTAACTGGTGTTTTAAAGCAGCAGACGCGTCACTGCAGCACACACACACACACACACACACACACACACACACACACTCCACATCTGCAGCAGACACACTTGATGATAATGATAATGATGCTTTGACAATAGAAAGATTAATTTAGCAGAATTCTCACCGTGTAAAGATAGTACTCTGTATGGACAGAAGCGTTGGGACAGCTGATCTTCACACCAACTGAGACTATAATAACACCACACTCTAAATACATAAACATTCATACAACAGCTTCACTCTTCCTGAAAGGCTTTCCTCAGTATTTTGTAGTGTTTCTGTGTGATTTTTGCCCATTCCTCCAGTTGAGCGTTTGTGAGGACTCTGATGTTAGAGGAGGAGGTCTAGCTCTCGATCTCTTGTTCATCCCACAGATGGGGTCGAGGTCAGGGGTCAGTGTGGGCCGGTCCAGTTCTTCCACACCGGACTCCTCCAGACCTGTGCTTATGGACCTCGCTGTGTGCCCTGGGACACAGGCATGCTGGGTTAGAACAGGGCCTTCCCAAACTGTTCACACAGAGTTGGAATCCTGGTGTAGGGTTGTCTTCCGCCGCACAGGTTCTGTGCTGATATAAATTCCAGTGGAAGTGTGTAACTCTTTTTACACACTATGTGCCTCAGTCTGCACTCAGTGACCGGTTCATTCTGGGACTTTACATGAGTTCCTGCAGTTCCTGAACACTTCCACTTTCTAATATCTAGTAAGGATGAAGTGTTTGTGTGCGTAACCCACGGCACTTCCTAGGATGACTGAGGAGGATGACCTGGAAGCTTTTTTGCACACATTTGAAGTTGTTGCAAGGAGAGGGGGCTGGGAAAAGTCTGAATGGATCCAAAAGTTAACACCCCTTCTAACTGGGGAACCCCAAAAAGTTTATTCCTCCCTTCCACCAACCCACCTGGATGACTATGATTTTCTGAAGAAAGCTCTTCTCGAGCACCTGGACAGGATGAGCCAATGCCGAGCGACCCAAATCCACCCGAAACCCAACGGCCCCGACGGGGCCCAAGAGGAGGAAGTCCGGGTGAACGGGCGTCGAGTTCGAGCCATTCTGGACATGGGTCAGTCTTATGCAACCCCAGCTTCTTGGAACCACAAGGTTTGGCCAGTCCCTACTCCCAATCACCTGCGTTCACGGTGACACGGTGCTGGCCCAAACCGTCTCAATTTCTGCTTCCCTGGAAACCTGGATGGCTGAAGTTGGGGTGTTAAAAGAGCTGCCGGTTCCGACCCAGCAGGGGCGAGATTGGCCAGGATAGGAGCAACTTCTACAACCCTGTGCAATGAAAAGAGGGGGCAACACCGGAAACCAAGAGCTCGCCAGGCTTACCTCGCATCGGAGAGTGAGTCTCCTCAAACTAATCTTGAAGTCTTCTCTGATCTTTTCCAGCAGATCAACAGTAGCAGATCCCTAGGAAGAGAACAACGAGAGGACGATCGCTTGAAACACTGCTGGTCACAAGTCAGGGTGGTCAATGGTCACCCAACACCTGCCACCCCCACACCCCTCTCCACACTTCATTGTAAATAATGACTTGTTATACTGTGTAGCGGAAAGTACTATAGGAACTGTTCGTACTACCAAGGAGCAAAACAGAGATGTTCTGACCATTATTGGCTACAGCTGTGTGTGGTTCCACGTTTGGAGGGTGCACAGGTGGAAGTATTCATCTTTGATTATTCTTCCCAGCTGGGACCTACTTATTTGCTCATGGGCTCCTTTCTTGAGTATTGGCCTGCCACAGGCCGCTAAGTTAATAACTAATGATCTCTGCAATAGAAGTGAATGAATCAAAAACGAACTTTAGCTGGACAATAACTTTATTCTAGAGCTGCTGTAAAGCCTTAACAATCTCTGTTACTTTAATTTCCTACTATCACTGTAAAGCTGCTTTGAAACAGTCTATATTGTTAAAGCGCTGTATAAATGAGGGTGACTTGAGTTGACTTGAATCCCAGCATGCCCAGCAGCGACTCTATGATCAGCCCCGGGAGTTTCTTCCTGGCGACCAAGTCCTGGTCTTAGTACCCAATGTGGCCTGTAAATTCCTGGCCTCCTAGCATGGCCCGTACCGTACACCATCGTTGAGAGAGTCGGACCCGTATATTATAGGCTGCATCCGCCTGGGAGATGAAGGGGTGAGTAGATCTACCACGCCAACTTGTTAAAGTGCTGGGTCCCAGAATGGCCGGCGCTGGCCTTGACAAAGTTGATCCTGTGGTAGACCTGAATCCACAGCTCGACCCACACCAAAAGAAAGAACTGGAAGCCCAGATCCAAAGGTTCTGTGATGTATTCTCCTCCTGTCACATGACATCCGGACCCGCCATGGTGTCACAGTTCGGCAGTGGCCTAACCGAATCGCAGAATCGACAAGCCATTGAGGAGGAAGTGGAAAAAATGCTCCGCTTAGGAGTCATCGAGCCTTCCTCCAGCCCATCAAATGCCTCTGAGCGCAATTCGATAGAGCTAAAACCAATCAGAGCGATGAAGGAGATGATGTATGCAGAGTGACAGATAAACATCTCCGAGTGTTGTTCTTTGCTCGGGTTTTAAAGGTCCCGTTCTTCGCGATTCCATTTTTCAAACTTTAGTTAGTGTGTAATTTTGCTGTTAGAGCATAAATAATACATGTAAAATTATAAAGCTCAAAGTTCAATGCCTAGCTTGATATTTTATTTAACAGAAGTCCCCTTTCAAAGCATACAGTGAACGCCCGGTTTGGACTACATCCTCTACTTCCTTTTTTAATGACGTAACTAGAACAGTTTTTTGACTAATCTCCGCCCACATGAATACACAAAAAAGGGGGCTTGGTCTTGTTGCGCTCCCACGGAGAAGAAGAACTTCAGCTGCGCATGCATCTCCAATTTATGGTAAGAGGCGTGACCTTTCCGGGCAACGTGCGATAAACTGCTGTCGAATCATTCACAACACAGCGGTTCGCTGGCACAATCAGAACTCGCTACGTATTTCTGAAGGAGGGTCTTCATAGAACAAGGAAGTCATCGGGCCGTTTTTTGGCAGAGGTGGAAAGAGTACAAAAATTTTCTACTCAAGTAAAAGTACCATTACTTCAATAAAATTTTACTTATTACAAGTAAAAGTACCGTCTAAAATCTACTCAAGTAAAAGTAAAAGTAGCTTGTTTAAAATGTACTCAGAGTAAAAGTAGCTGAGTAACTTTAACAGCGGGGTGTGGTGGGGGACTCACTTTGCAGGCACGTATGAGAGTTTACAGTATAACCGTCTCAGAAATTATCACGGTTTTATAAAACTGTATTATTAAATTATGGTTATTATTATCATCAGTCAAAATGACAGTTAAATAAATGAAACATTTGTTCAATAAAACATATCTAATCAACTAATTTCAATAATTTATTGAAATTAGTTGATTAGATATGTTTTATTGAACAATTGATTATGAATTAGATTTTATGAAACTTATTTTTATCATTAACTTATTAAAATGTTTAAAAATAGAGTTCTATGAAATTTTTCTTATTCAGATTTTTTTCTTTTTATGATTTAATACATATCAAAAACGGTGGTAATCAAATAAAAGTTTAGCAAACATTTTATCCTTTTAGTTTTTGGCAAAGTACAAAACAGATTTACTCAAACCATGGACAAATAATATATATTCCTTAAATAATGTTTAAATAAATTGTAGTATTATTATTGTTGTTGTTAATATTATTATATGAGAAGTAGGTAGCCTACATTCTATTGTAGGCCTAAAATAGTAATATATAATTTCTTCTAGTAAAACCGAACTTTTATTTTGACGGGTTGTTAAGTCCTGTTTCAGAGTGTATTTGACAATGTTTTTTCTCAAATAAAATTATGAAAATGCTGATTAGGAATCTCTCACAGCAGCTCTGGAAATGTTCATTCATGTCCTATTGTTTGTGAGATGCTGAAAACACCATGAGCGCGTCGCGTACTTGAGTATGTAGTAAGTAAACAAAACAGCAAAGCTCATTCACAGAGACACGCAGAACAAGCAGATTATATATTTACATAGCAGTCTTTTGTGCTTTAATATTCACAGATCATGTCGCGATTTGATTTATTGTACAGCTTTACTTTCGATTTATTCATCCATACATCTGATCTACCAGTTTGCTTGTTTTACGTGACATCCGCATTATACTTTAAACTCCATTTTTTTCTCTATCCAAAGTATTCCCTGACCAGGGCTTCACATACCGATATGTGTGCGAGTGAGATTTCGACAGCATTTCACGTTCAGCTGGGTCTGCGTCTGTCTTGTCCGTCACCTTCTCCATATTGTTTTGTGATTTTAGCGCGAGTCTGTTCTCCCGCCCTTCAATCAATCAATGCTGTAGTTTCCGGAGCGCGATGTTTTCATCAAAAGCATATTTTTTTGTATTATTTTTTTTTACTCAGTAACGGATATGTTTTAAAATGTAGCGAATTACAATACTTCAAACAAAACATACTTAATAAAAGTAAAATTACAGATTTTAAAAACTACTTAAAAAAGTAGAAGTACACAAAAAAACTACTCAATTACAGTAACGGGAGTAAATGTAATTCGATACTTTCCACCTCTGTTTTTTAGACAGTGAAAACAGCGGTTACAGATAAGTAAATTGTGTGAAAAATACTGTGTTTTTTTACACGCGAAACATGAACACACAGTGTATTACAGTGTTATATTGCACACTGTAAACACAATCAAAGCTTCAAAAAACATGAAGAACGGGACCTTTAACAAAAAGGAAACGTTCAAATCGTTTAAAACAGACGCGATAGCTGATTCGAACGAGTGATGTTCCGCGGCGGCATGTATATTTGTAATGTAGGCTACAAAATCTGCTTCACCGTCGCTGCGCTGTCGTCATCGTGTAAAGCCCGCCCCAACGTTTCTGATTGGTGCCTCGATTTCGACGGATTGGAAATGGGCTTGAATGAGTTCTTTGCCAGACTTACTTGCAGGGCAAATCTAAATTTGCCGGAAGTTGTCTGGATTTTCCCAGGCTAACACTTCTCCACTTCTCAGCAAAAGAGAAGACCGCCTGCAGTACTCTGCCAGGGCATTGGCATTACTGGGTCTTACCTTGCGGCCTGCATGGGGCACCAGTGACCTTCCAGAGGCTGATGGACGAGTGCTCAGACCACAGCAGGCCTAAGCTGCCGCCTGGGTGATGTGGTCATCTACTGTTTACTTCGACTGAGGGAGATGCTGACTAACATCTGGGGCTTTGAGAGGCATGACACCTGGGTTATCGCATTGAAAGAGGACTGATTGATCTGCAAGAGGGAAAAGTAAAGGCCATCAGGGAGAATCCCCGGCCCTCTACAAAGAAACCAGTACGTGCCTTCCTAGGGTTAGCCGGGTATTGTAGATGTTTTATTCCGGGATTCTCTTCTCTGGCTTGCCCCTTTACAGACCTGGACGAGAAGAAGAACTGCCAGCCAGATAATGTACAGTCGGATTCTGCAGCCGAGAGAGCCTTCCGAAGACTACAGCCAGCGCTGACCTACATGTCCTAGACTTCTCCCTGCCATTCATCCTTCAAACGGACGCCTATGACACAGGCCTCGGAGATGTGCGGCCTCAAACGCTCCAAATGGACGCCTCTGACACAGGCCTAGGAGATGTGCGGCCTCAAACGCTCCAAACGGACGCCTCTGACACAGGCCTCGGAGATGTGCGTTCTCAAGCGCTCCAAACGGACGCCTCTGACACAGGCCTTCGGAGATGTGCGGCCTCAAACGCTCCAAACGGACGCCTCTGACACAGGCCTCGGACGGAGATGTGCGGCCTCAAGCGCTCCAAACGGACGCCTCTGACACAGGCCTCGGAGATGTGCGGCCTCAAGCGCTCCAAACGGACGCCTCTGACACAAGCCTCGGTGATGTGCGACCTCAAGCGCTCCAAACGGACGCCTCTGACACAGGCCTCGGAGATGTGCGTTCTCAAGCGCTCCAAACGGACGCCTCTGACACAGACCTTGGAGATGTGCGGCCTCAAGCGCTCCAAACGGACGCCTCTGACACAGGCCTCGGAGATGTGCGGCCTCAAGCGCTCCAAACGGACGCCTCTGACACAAGCCTCGAGATGTGCGACCTCAAGCACTCCAAACGGACGCACAGAGGATGTGCGACCTCAAGCGCTCCAAACGGACGCCTCTGACATGTGCGTTCTCAAGCACTCCAAACGGACGCCTCTGACACAGGCCTCGGAGATGTGCGTTCTCAAGCGCTCCAAACGGACACCTCTGACACAGACCTCGGATATGTGCGACCTCAAGCGCTCCAAACGGACGCCTCTGACACAGGCCTCGAGATGTGCGGCTTCAAGCGCTCCAAACGGACGCCTCTGACACAGACCTCGGGGATGTGCGTTCTCAAGCGCTCCAAACGGACGCCTCTGACACAGACCTTGGAGATGTGCGCCTCAAGCGCTCCAAACGGACGCCTCTGACACAGGCCTCGGAGATGTGCGACCTCAAGCGCTCCAAACGGACGCCTCTGACACAGGCCTCGGAGATGTGCGACCTCAAGCGCTCCAAACGGACGCCTCTGACACAGACCTCGAGATGTCGTCCTCAAGCGCTCCAAACGGACGCCTCTGACACAGGCCTCGGAGATCCGCGACCTCAAGCGCTCCAAACGGACCCCTTTGACACAGGCCTCGGAGATGTGCGGCCTCAAGCGCTCCAAACGGACGCCTCTGAAACAGACCTCGGAGATGTGCGTTCTCAAGCGCTCCAAACGGACGCCTCTGACACAGGCCTCGGAGATGTGCGACCTCAAGCGCTCCAAACGGACGCCTCTGACCATCCAGGCACTCGGAGATGTGCGACCTCAAGCGCTCCAAACGGACGCCTCTGACACAGCCTCGGATATGTGCGTTCTCAAGCCTCTAAACGGACGCCTCTGACACAGCCTCGGAGATGTGCGTCCTCAAGCGCTCCAAACGGACGCCTCTGACACAGGACCTCGGAGATGTGCGACCTCAAGCGCTCACAAACGGACGCCTCTGACACAGGCCCTCGAGATGGTGCGCCTCAAGCGCTCCAAACGGACGCCTCTGACACAGACCTGGAGATGTGCGGCCTCAAGCGCTCCAAACGGACGCCTCTGACACAGGCCTCGGAGATGTGCGCCTCAAGCGCTCCAAACGGACGCCTCTGACACAGACCTTGGAGATGTGCGGCCTCAAGCGCTCCAAACGGACGCCTCTGACACAGACCTTGGAGATGTGCGGCCTCAAGCGCTCCAAACGGACGCCTCTGACACAGGCCTCGGAGATGTGCGACCTCAAGCGCTCCAAACGGACGCCTCTGACACAGGCCTCGGAGATGTGCGACCTCAAGCACTCCAAGACGGGCTCGACAAGGACTGGAATGTGCGACCTCAAGCGCGCCAATCGACCCTCTGACATGTGCGTCTCAAGCACTCCAAACGGACGCCTCTGACACAGGCCTCGGAGATGTGCGCCTCAAGCGCTCCAAACGGACACCTCTGACACAGACCTCGGATATGTGCGACCTCAAAGCGCTCCAAACGGACCCTCTGACACAGGCCTCGGAGATGTGCGGCTTCAAGCGCTCCAAAAACGGACGCCTCATTGACACAGACCTCGAAGTATGTCGCGTTCTCAAGCGCTCCAAACGGACGCCTCTGACACAGGCTTTGGAGATGTGCGGCCTCAAACGCTCCAAACGGACGCTTCTGACACAGACCTCGGAGATGTGCTGTTCTCAAGCGCTCCAAACGGACGCCTCTGACACAGGCCTCTGAGATGTGCGTCCTCAAGCGCTCCAAACGGACGCCTCTGACACAGACCTCGGAGATGTGCGTCCTCAAGCGCTCCAAACGGACGCCTCTGACACAGGCCTCGGAGATCCGCCTCAAGCGCTCCAAACGGACGCCTCTGACACAGACCTCGGAGATGTGCGGCCTCAAGCGCTCCAAACGGACGCCTCTGACACAGCCTTGGAGATGTGCGGCCTCAAGCGCTCCAAACGGACGCCTCTGACACAGGCCTCGGAGATGTGCGACCTCAAGCGCTCCAAACGACGCCTCTGACACAGGCCTTCGGAGATGTGCGCTCAACCTCAAGCACTCCAAACGGACCACGAGGATGTGCGACCTCAAGCGCTCCAAGAACTGACGCCTCTGACGATGTGCGTTCTCAAGCGCTCCAAACGGACGCCTCTGACACAGCCTCGGAGATGTGCGTTCTCAAGCGCTCCAAACGGACACCTCTGACACAGACCTCGGATATGTGCGACCTCAAGCGCTCCAAACGGACGCCTCTGACACAGGCCTCGGAGATGTGCGGCTTCAAGCGCTCCAAACGGACGCCTCTGACACAGACCTCGGAGATGTGCGTTCTCAAGCGCTCCAAACGGACGCCTCTGACACAGACCTTGGAGATGTGCGGCCTCAAGCGCTCCAAACGGACGCCTCTGACACAGGCCTCGGAGATGTGCGACCTCAAGCGCTCCAAACGGACGCCTCTGACACAGGCCTCGGAGATGTGCGACCTCAAGCGCTCCAAACGGACGCCTCTGACACAGACCTCGGAGATGTGCGTCCTCAAGCGCTCCAAACGGACGCCTCTGACACAGGCCTCGGAGATCCGCGACCTCAAGCGCTCCAAACGGACCCCTTTGACACAGGCCTCGGAGATGTGCGGCCTCAAGCGCTCCAAACGGACGCCTCTGAAACAGACCTCGGAGATGTGCGTTCTCAAGCGCTCCAAACGGACGCCTCTGACACAGGCCTCGGAGATGTGCGACCTCAAGCGCTCCAAACGGACGCCTCTGACACAGGCCTCGGAGATGTGCGTTCTCAAGCGCTCCAAACGGACGCACAGAGGATGTGCGACCTCAAGCGCTCCAAACGGACGCCTCTGACATGTGCGTTCTCAAGCACTCCAAACGGACGCCTCTGACACAGGCCTCGGAGATGTGCGGCCTCAAACGCTCCAAACGGACACCTCTGACACAGACCTCGGATATGTGCGACCTCAAGCGCTCCAAACGGACGCCTCTGACACAGGCCTCGGAGATGTGCGGCTTCAAGCGCTCCAAACGGACGCCTCTGACACAGACCTCGGAGATGTGCGTTCTCAAGCGCTCCAAACGGACGCCTCTGACACAGGCTTTGGAGATGTGCGGCCTCAAACGCTCCAAACGGACGCTTCTGACACAGACCTCGGAGATGTGCGTGTTCTCAAGCGCTCCAAACGGACGCCTCTGACACAGGCCTCTGAGATGTGCGTCCTCAAGCGCTCCAAACGGACGCCTCTGACACAGACCTCGGAGATGTGCGTCCTCAAGCGCTCCAAACGGACGCCTCTGACACAGGCCTCGGAGATCCGCGACCTCAAGCGCTCCAAACGGACGCCTCTGACACAGACCTTGGAGATGTGCGGCCTCAAGCGCTCCAAACGGACGCCTCTGACACAGACCTTGGAGATGTGCGGCCTCAAGCGCTCCAAACGGACGCCTCTGACACAGGCCTCGGAGATGTGCGACCTCAAGCGCTCCAAACGAACGCCTCTGACACAGGCCTCGGAGATGTGCGACCTCAAGCACTCCAAACGGACGCACAGAGGATGTGCGACCTCAAGCGCTCCAAACGGAGCCTCTGACATGTGCGTTCTCAAGCACTCCAAACGGACGCCTCTGACACAGGCCTCGGAGATGTGCGTTCTCAAGCGCTCCAAACGGACACCTCTGACACAGACCTCGGATATGTGCGACCTCAAGCGCTCCAAACGGACGCCTCTGACACAGGCCTCGGAGATGTGCGGCTTCAAGCGCTCCAAACGGACGCCTCTGACACAGACCTCGGAGATGTGCGTTCTCAAGCGCTCCAAACGGACGCCTCTGACACAGACCTTGGAGATGTGCGGCCTCAAGCGCTCCAAACGGACGCCTCTGACACAGGCCTCGGAGATGTGCGACCTCAAGCGCTCCAAACGGACGCCTCTGACACAGGCCTCGGAGATGTGCGACCTCAAGCGCTCCAAACGGACGCCTCTGACACAGGCCTCTGAGATGTGCGTTCTCAAGCGCTCCAAACGGACGCCTCTGACACAGGCCTCGGAGATGTGCGTTCTCAAGCGCTCCAAACGGACGCCTCTGACACAGGCCTCGGAGATGTGCGACCTCAAGCGCTCCAAACGGACGCCTCTGACACAGACCTCGGAGATGTGCGTTCTCAAGCGCTCCAAACGGACGCCTCTGACACAGACCTCGGAGATGTGCGTTCTCAAGCGCTCCAAACGGACGCCTCTGACACAGGCCTCTGAGATGTGCGTTCTCAAGCGCTCCAAACGGACGCCTCTGACACAGGCCTCGGAGATGTGCGACCTCAAGCGCTCCAAACGGACGCCTCTGACACAGGCCTCGGAGATGTGCGTTCCTCAAGCACTCCAAACGGACGCCTCTGACACAAGCCTCGGAGATGTGCAGCCTCAAACGCTCCAAACGGACGCCTCTGACACAGACCTCGGAGATGTGCGACCTCAAGCGCTCCAAACGGACGCCTCTGACACAGGCCTCGGAGATGTGCGGCCTCAAGCGCTCCAAACGGACGCCTCTGACACAGACCTTGGAGATGTGCGGCCTCAAGCGCTCCAAACGGACGCCTCTGACACAGGCCTCGGAGATGTGCGGCCTCAAGCGCTCCAAACGGACGCCTCTGACACAGACCTTGGAGATGTGCGGCCTCAAGCGCTCCAAACGGACGCCTCTGACACAGGCCTCGGAGATGTGCGACCTCAAGCGCTCCAAACGGACGCCTCTGACACAGGCCTCGGAGATGTGCGACCTCAAGCACTCCAAACGGACGCACAGAGGATGTGCGACCTCAAGCGCTCCAAACGGACGCCTCTGACATGTGCGTTCTCAAGCACTCCAAACGGACGCCTCTGACACAGGCCTCGGAGATGTGCGGCCTCAACGCTCCAAACGGAACCTCTGACACAGACCTCGGATATGTGCGACCTCAAGCGCTCCAAACGGACGCCTCTGACACAGGCCTTGGAGATGTGCGCTTCAAGCGCTCCAAACGGACGCCTCTGACACAGACCTCGGAGATGTGCATTCTCAAGCGCTCCAAACGGACGCCTCTGACACAGGCTTTGGAGATGTGCGGCCTCAAACGCTCCAAACGGACGCTTCTGACACAGACCTCGGAGATGTGCGTTCTCAAGCGCTCCAAACGGACGCCTCTGACACAGGCCTCTGAGATGTGCGTCCTCAAGCGCTCCAAACGGACGCCTCTGACACAGACCTCGGAGATGTGCGTCCTCAAGCGCTCCAAACGGACGCCTCTGACACAGGCCTCGGAGATCGCGACCTCAAGCGCTCCAAACGGACGCCTCTGACACAGACCTTGGAGATGTGCGGCCTCAAGCGTCCAAACGGACGCCTCTGACACAGACCTTGGAGATGTGCGGCCTCAAGCGCTCCAAACGGACGCCTCTGACACAGGCCTCGGAGATGTGCGACCTCAAGCGCTCCAAACGGACGCCTCTGACACAGGCCTCGGAGATGTGCGGACCTCAAGCACTCCAAACGGACGCACGAGATGTACGACCTCAAGCGCTCCAAACGACGCCTCTGACATGTGCGTTCTCAAGCACTCCAAACGGACGCCTCTGACACAGGCCTCGGAGATGTGCGGCCTCAAACGCTCCAAACGGACACCTCTGACACAGACCTCGGATATGTGCGACCTCAAGCGCTCCAAACGGACGCCTCTGACACAGGCCTCGGAGATGTGCGGCTTCAAGCGCTCCAAACGGACGCCTCTGACACAGACCTCGGGATGTGCGTTACTCAAGCGCTCCAAACGGACGCCTCTGACACAGGCTTGGAGATGTGCGGCTCAACGCTCCAAACGGACGCTCTCTGACACAGACCTCGGAGATGTGCGTTCTCAAGCGCTCCAAACGGACGCCTCTGACACAGGCCTCTGAGATGTGCGTTCTCAAGCGCTCCAAACGGACGCCTCTGACACAGGCCTCTGAGATGTGCGTTCTCAAGCGCTCCAAACGGACGCCTCTGACACAGGCCTCGGAGATGTGCGTTCTCAAGCGCTCCAAACGGACGCTTCTGACACAGGCCTCGGAGATGTGCGGCCTCAAACGCTCCAAACGGACGCCTCTGACACAGACCTCAGAGATGTGCGACCTCAAGCACTCCAAACGGACGCCTCTGACACAGGCCTCGGAGATGTGCGGCCTCAAGCGCTCCAAACGGACGCCTCTGACACAGGCCTCGGAGATGTGCGGCCTCAAGCGCTCCAAACGGACGCCTCTGACACAGGCCTCGGAGATGTGCGGCCTCAAGCGCTCCAAACGGATGCCTCTGACACAGGCCTCGGAGATGTGCGGCCTCAAGCGCTCCAAACGGACGCCTCTGACACAGGCCTCGGAGATGTGCGGCCTCAAGCGATCCAAACGGATGCCTCTGACACAGGCCTCGGAGATGTGCGGCCTCAAGCGCTCCAAACGGACGCCTCTGACACAGGCCTCGGAGATGTGCGGCCTCAAGCGCTCCAAACGGACGCCTCTGACACAGGCCTCGGAGATGTGCGGCCTCAAGCGTCCAAACGGACGCTTCTGACACAGCCTAGGAGATGTGCGGCCTCAAACGCTCCAAACGGACGCCTCTGACACAGGCCTCGGAGATGTGCGGCCTCAACGCTCCAAACGGACGCCTCTGACACAGGCCTCGGAGATGTGCGGCCTCAAACGCTCCAAACGGACGCCTCTGACACAGGCCTCGGAGATGTGCGGCCTCAAGCGCTCCAAACGGACGCCTCTGACACAGGCCTCGGAGATGTGCGGCCTCAAGCGCTCCAAACGGACGCCTCTGACACAGACCTCGGAGATGTGCGCCTCAAGCGCTCCAAACGGACGCCTCTGACACAGGCCTCGGAGATGTGCGACCTCAAGCGCTCCAAACGGACGCCTCTGACACAGGCCTCGGAGATGTGCGGCCTCAAGCGCTCCAAACGGACGCCTCTGACACAGGCCTCGGAGATGTGCGGCCTCAAGCGCTCCAAACGGAGCCTCTGACACAGGCCTCGGAGATGTGCGTCCTCAAGCGCTCCAAACGGACGCCTCTGACACAGGCCTCGGAGATGTGCGGCCTCAAGCGCTCCAAACGGACGCCTCTGACACAGGCCTCGGAGATGTGCGGCCTCAACGCTCCAAACGGACGCCTCTGACACAGGCCTCGGAGATGTGCGGCCTCAACGCTCCAAACGGACGCCTCTGACACAGGCCTCGGAGATGTGCGGCCTCAACGCTCCAAACGGACGCCTCTGACACAGGCCTCGGAGATGTGCGGCTCAAGCGCTCCAAACGGACGCCTCTGACACAGGCCTCGGAGATGTGCGGCCTCAAGCGCTCCAAACGGACGCCTCTGACACAGGCCTCGGAGATGTGCGGCCTCAAAGCGCTCCAAACGGAGCCTCTGACACAGACCTCGGAGATGTGCGACCTCAAGCGCTCCAAACGGACGCCTCTGACACAGGCCTCGGAGATGTGCGGCCTCAAGCGCTCCAAACGGACGCCTCTGCACAGGCCTCGGAGATGTGCGGCCTCAAGCGCTCCAAACGGACGCCTCTGACACAGGCCTCGGAGATGTGCGCCTCAAGCGCTCCAA
>CM070841.1:31930894-31943394 GCA_036326025.1 Chrosomus eos
GTGTGGTGTGTGTGTGTGTGTGTGTGTGTGTGTGTGTGTGTGTGTGTGTGTGTGTGTGTGAGAGAGAGAGGACTGTAACTGAGCGAGGGTTGCGTAAGCGCTGAACGACGCCTGCGAGAGCGTTTAGTAATCTAAGAATCTTCTTCTTCGTCATCGTCTTCCTCGCGGAGGAGCAACAGTCGCTCGCGGCACGACACGCGTTTCTGTGGATCTGAGGGGGACGTCTTTGTTCTTCATCATCTGGTTCGGTTTGAGTGGGTTCTGGAGCCTCGCACATCGCCGTCTCCATGGAGACCCGCTCGTTCAGAAGCGCGCGCGAGAAACCTAAAAATCCCGCCGCGAGGTGCGATCTGTCTCTCTCTTTCTGTTTCACTCTCTCTCTCTAAATATCGTGTTTTGGGGCTTCAGTTGTGTATCGGATGATGTATTTATAAGGGTCTGCGTATTCTGGCTGTGTTGCATAACAGTCATGCAACTTTTCATGCACATGAAACTTCAGCGCGCTCTGCTTTATTGTTCGTGCTCGTGCTCGTGCTGATTGTCTTCAGGTTCAGCACCACGGAGAGCTCAGACTCACTGAAGGCTCGTGTCATGCTTTATCATCATTACTGAAGTACAGGGAACGCGTTTATTCCATCACAGCGCGATACCTTTCCAGTGTTTTTCAGTGTTCACGCGCTCGACGGACGTCTTCGGTCACGCGCGTGACGTGCCATTCTAAAAACGCGATGCTCAAGTTAAAATAAGTTCAACTTTTAAAAAACGGTGAACCAGCCCTAAAGAATGAGTGTTTTCTCGTTTCTCAGCTCAGATTCTGTCAGAAAGCTGGTTTAATGACATGCACACGCTCCTAATGAAATGATGCAGTTCTTCTTCTGGCTGTTGTGACCACAGACCGTACATTATCTTCACAAATCGAATTATTGCATGCAGTCCATGAACATGCCATGGGATTTGATTGTGACGCCTACGCAAGCGTCTCTTGACCTGCAGTGTGTGCTCGGCTCTTCACAGCTCAGTTGTAACGCAGTGTTTCGACAGCGACGGGTTCCAGACGGGTTCCAGACGGGTTCTAGAAGCTCTGAGAGCGATCCAGAACGCCAGCTCCTCTCTCACACATCGAGCATCTGCCATTGTGAGCGGCTGAGGGATTGAGATGTGTGTTGCCATGGCGATGATGATAGCTGCCTGGCTCATGTTTCCCAGTGAAAGAGGAACATTTCCCCCGTCAAACACGGGAAACCTGGTCAAACTGTTCAGGGTCTGTGCAGAACTAAAGGCCAGAGAGCGCTGGGCGTCCCTGTGTTTCTGCGCATTAACCCTGTGTGTACAATGAGCTGCACGAGCGACTTTGGTGATTTTACCTCATTTGTGACACAGATTTGTTTGTACGACGGGATGAGCAGTGAAACACACAGAATACAACATTTTCTCTTCCAATCTGGAACTCCTTCATATCTGTTGTGTCTGATTGTGAGGTGTGTGTGACTCCAGGTCAAGCTGACTCGGCTGTCCTCATGATCATGATAATGCTGATCAATCCAAAGCCTGATATCAGAACTACAGTAAAAAATCACACTGCATGTTATTATGAAATTTGATGAAGATCAGGATAGTGTTTTACACATGCTGGGGTCAGTGACACACCACACACGCTCACACACGCTCACACACACACGCTCACAAATACACACACACACACACACACACACACACACACACACACACACACACACACACACACACACACACACACACACGCTCACACACACTCACACTCTCACACACACACACACATACATACACACACTAACTCTGTCTCACACACATACATACACACACTAACTCTCTCTCGACACAAACACACACACACGCTCAAACACACACACACACACACACACACACACGCTCACACACAAACACACTCTCTCACACATACATACACACACTAACTCTCTCTCACACACACGCTCACACACACTCACACACACTCACACACACACATACATACACACACTAACTCTGTCTCACACACATACATACACACACTAACTCTCTCTCGACACAAACACACACACACACACACACACGCTCAAACCACACACACACACACACACACATGCTCACACACAAACACACTCTCTCACACATACATACACACACTAACTCTCGCTCACACACATGCTCACACACACTCACACAACACACACATACATACACACACTAACTCTCTCTCTCACACACACACACACGCTCAAACACACACACACACGCTCACACACAAACACACTTTCTCACACATACATACACACACTAAATCTCTCTCTCACACACACACACACACACACACCACACACACGCTCACACGCACTCACACTCTCTCACACACACACACATACATACATTCACACACTAACTCTCTCTCACACACATACATACACACACTAACTCTCTCGACACAACACACACACACACACGCTCAAACACACACACACGCTCACACACAAACACACTCTCTCACACATACATACACACACTAACTCTCTCTCTCACACACACACACACACACCACACACACACACACACACACACACACACACACACACACCACACACACACACAACACACACACACTCACACTCTCTCACACACACATACATACACACACTAACTCTCTCTCTCTCACACACACACACACACACACACTCACACACAAAACACACTCTCTCACACATACATACACACACTAACTCTCTCCACACACACACACACACACACACACACACACACACACACACACACAACACACACTCATATGTGCACTTTAGATTTACCCTTTGTGTGAATCATAAATTATGTAATAATTGTATTATATGTATTACACAGAAAGCTGTAGCAGTAGAAAGCAGTGATGTCATCAGTCAGATCAATAATAGTGTTGAATATTAAGTGTCTCTAACTAATTGAAGCCAGAGGAAATGCAGTGTTGACAGAACCGGGCTAATATGGTCATATTTCCTGGTTCTGGTAAGAACTCAAGCGGCTGCGTTTTAGACCAGCTGTAGTTTGTTTATTAAGCGTGCAGGGCAACCACCCAGTAGAGCATTACAATAATCTAGCCTTGAGCTCATGAACGGATAGCAGTGGAATTGAAGTCCATGCCTGCGTATGATGTCACCGAGTGGATAGATGTAGATGATGAACAATAGTGGGCCAAGAACCAAACCTTGAGGAACACCCTGTGTAAGTGAGGCAGTGGCAGATCTAAACTCTTGTATAGTGATATAATACTTTCTGTCACTGATGTATGAAAAGAGCCAGAAACGAGCAGAGCCAGTGATGCCAATATCAGAAAGCCTAGAGATCAATATTTCATGGCAAACTGTATCAAAAGCAGCGCTTAAATCAAGGAGCATCAAAATGTTTATCAGCCCTGAATCCATGGACAAAAGAATGTCGTTGACCACCCGAAGAAGGGCAGTTTCAGTGCTATGTGATGGGCGAAATCCAGACTGAAAAGGTTCAAAAAGACCATTAGCATCCAAGTGTGATCGCAAATGTAAAGCAACAACCCTTTCAAGGACTTTGCTCAAGAATGTGAAATTGGATATTGGTCTATAGTTGTCCATATTTAGGAGGTCTAGGCCAGGTTTTTTAAGAATCGGGGTCACCGCAGCCATTTTTAATTCGGCTGAAACAACACCAGACGCCAAACTACAGTTTATCATATGTGTTATGAAGGGAGCAATCTCAGGCACACACAACTTAAGCAGAACAGTAGGGATAGGATCAAGCCGGCAGGATGTGGAATTTGACTTCACAATTAGATTACTTATGGCAGCAGGAGTAGTTAGAGTGAAAGCAGAAAGCGAGTTTGTCAAGTGAGCGGAACCAGCTAACCTTAAATGAACATTTGAGTCACTTGTATGAGGAGTGTTTTTGGTAATGGATGTAGTGATTGACTTCAATTTATCAGAGAAAAATTGAGAAAAGCTGTGGTGGATTTGTGAGTTTGTTAATCATTGCAAATAGTGATCTGGGTCTGCATTTGGAATTTCTAATGGTAGAGGTGAAATAAGAGGATCTTGCATCATTAAGGGCTGTACGGTACTTAAGCAAGTGTTCTTTGACGATAAGTCCAGTTTTCCTGCATAGTCTTTCTAGGCGGTGACCCTCAGTTTTTAACGTTCGTAGTTCAGGAGTGAACCAAGGTGAAGCACGAGTAGATGGAACCAGTCTAGTTTTAACAGGAGCATGCCTCTCAAGTATTTGAAACAAAGCATTGTTGTATACAGCAGGTTTCTGATGGACAGTTAGATAGTAGACATTCAGACAAGGTAGAATCCCTTATTGATGCAGAAAAAGAAGATGGATTCACAGAGTTGATTTTACGGTAAGTCAGCGTTTTCTTCAGTGGTGATATAGATATTGGGAAACTACAACTGAAGCTTATGAGTTTATGATCAGAGAAAGCAAAGTCCGCACCATTGACAAAGATATTATTTAAGCCAGATGTACATATGAGATCCAGTATATGACCCCTGGAGTGGGTAGCAAAAGTTACATGTTGAGTTAGGTTGAAACAGTCCAGTACAGACATCAATTCATTGCATTGTGCAGAGTTTTCATGTATATTAAAATCAAGCTGAATAACAGATTGATAGCTACCACAGACAAGAGTAAGTAATGCACTAATCTCAGAGAAAAAGTCAGAGTGGCATTTAGGAGGTCGGTAAATGAAGATTACAGCCAGTGGTGTTTGGCCAGTCATTTTCAGCGCTAGGTATTCAAATGCTGAAACAACGTGAAACTCGATCATGGAAGTTTTAATAGTCTCGCGGCAAACTACAGCCAGCCCTCCACCTCTACGATGAAGACGTGGTTGAGAGAAGTAGATGTACCCAGGCGGAGTTAGGAGGTTCAGGTTGAAAAGGTCATTAGGAACCTGCCAGGTTTGGGTCAACAGTAGCATGTCCAGGGTTGTGTCAGTGATTATGTCATTCAAAACTGATGCTTTATCAGTTAGAGAGCGAGTCAACAGCGCACATCGCAGGTCTGAAGATGCGCGTCTGCA
This sequence comes from Chrosomus eos, assembly GCA_036326025.1. Taxonomy (NCBI): domain Eukaryota; kingdom Metazoa; phylum Chordata; class Actinopteri; order Cypriniformes; family Leuciscidae; genus Chrosomus; species Chrosomus eos. Next base: position 31,935,969 of record CM070841.1, read on the forward strand.
GGTTCCGAGGTCAGGATCGAAATGCAAAGATCTCAGATTTCCCAAGATAATGGATCGATTTCCCAGCTGTGTTGTGTCCGACACATGGGTGTGTGTACAGACAACCGGAATGTTATTAGAAGACAGGCAGTGATAATTCCGAAGTTTCTTCCGCTACCGGTGTATGTAGTGCGATCGGCGTAAAACTCCAAGTTGTTCACACCATTTGTAAGTGTCCGAAGCCAAAAGGAACGATCCTTTATATGTTCTGAGATGGGCTGCAGAAAATTGTAAGGCCATCTCAGGGAAACGAATTTGATTACCGTCATTCAAAAATAGCACAAACCAAAAAAGACCAAAAAACACAAAACCTGCAATCGGATACGTGACGACATGACCAGTGATGTCCAACGCGACGACCTACACAACAATTTATCGGTTTAACTACGTTAGCCAGAACCGCATCAGACCCACAATCCACACAATCCACAGAAGGGAAGGCTAGCCAACCATACCAAGGATTGACACCACAAAATGATAAAGAGAGGGGAGACTCACAGTATCAGATGTCGCGAGGGATATAAGGATAGGAAATGGAGAGGGCTCGTAGCCGATCAGTGTGACAGGATCACAGAAACAGCCAGGTCAGTTATCAAAAAACTTTTGCGCGTGTAAATAGTCCAGTGAATAATCCAAATGTTAATTGTGTAAGAAAGTTCAGTGAATAATCCAAGAAGATCGATTCCAAGAGAAAACATATCCAAAAAACATACGTACAACAGCAGACAAACATGTACCGAGTGAACAGCAGCGGTCCTAGTACTGAGCCTTGTGGTACGCCATACTGAACTTGTGATCGATAAGACATCTCTTAATTTACTGCTACAAACTGATAATGGTCAGATAAATATGATTTAAACCATGCTAGTGCAATTCCACTAATGCCAACATAGTTTTCTAGTCTATTTAAAAGAATATTGTGGTCGATAGTGTAAAATGCAGCACTAACCTCGAGTAACCCTAATAGTGAGATACAACCACGATCGGATGATAAGAGCAGGGGCCTCATTTATAAAACTTTGCGTAGGATTTGCGTCAGAAGTGGCGTACGGATGAAACATAGGACGTGCGTACGCACAGAAATATTCGGATTTATATAACCGTGCGCACGCACATCCTACGCAGTTTTCCCTTAATAAATCACAATCAATTCTAAATGTAGCGCAGCTTTTGCGGCTTCATGTCACGCCCATAGCTGCCCATAAATAGTCCGTGAAACGCCCATAGCTGCCCATAAATAGTCAGTGAAACGCCCATAGTTGCCCATAAATAGTCCGTGAAATGCCCACAATTTAATATTCATCGATTGCGAAATCATGGCAAATACAGAGAGGAAAAGCAAGCAACGTAACTTCACTCAATGTGAAGTAGAAATTATGGTTGGCGAGGTGGAAAAGAGGAGTAAAATGTTGTTTGGAGGGCACAGTGTTTGCATTACTAATGCCAAAAAGGCACTTGAGTGGCAAAAGGTTGCAGACGCCGTTAATACTGCAGCATCACAACCTCGGACAGTGGCCGAAATAAAAAAGAAATGGTCGGACATCAAAGTCGATGCAAAAAAGCGTCTAGGGCTCCATTAGCGTATTGTGATGGCATCATGGCATTTTATTACCATCCATTTTGATTGCATCTGACAAGCTACAGATGTGTTATGAGGATGAATTGCATAACAAATATTATTGCAGAACATATTTCACTTTTCTTTTTGCAAATATGTGTTAATTTGCATTTCTGTTGTAGGCTAATCTTCGTTTGATTTTGTTTGTTTTGCACTTCGATCAAACGAGTGTTCGTGTAGTAGGCTGTTAATTGTAATACTTGCTTTGTGAAGTCTTCATTTTATTTATGAGAGGCAGTATTGCCATTTCTTTAACACAACAGTCTACACTTTCACACACTTTCACGTGTTTCTTCCATCTGCCGACGGTGTCGCCATTTCTCATTTCACCCGTTTTTGTGCGTACGCCTGGGTCAGAGCTTGCGTGAAGGACCGCACATTTTCCCGTCAAGTTTGCTTTTTATAAATACCAATAATTGCGTAGAGAGCGGCGTACGCATTCTTTTGTGCGTACGCAATGTTTATAAATGAGGCCCCTGATCATTTGAAACTTTGTCATATTAATGCATATTTTTTTTAATATTGTTTAAGATATTGATGTTAATTAGGTCTACTCTAGATGTAGTGATTTGACATGTTGAGATTTAACTAGACTTTATGAAGTCTAAACTTATATTACGCTTGTGATGTGAACGTCTCTAGATTTACTCGACTCTCGTAAGTTCTTGCTGTGGGTTGTGTGTGTATCCCTCCGTCAGATCTCCTCTAGCTGCTTCTGCAACACGAGCCAAGCCAGACGGAAGAAATATGAAATTTTTATTGTGGCCTGTGCTCGCAGTGACCTACTGAGAGGGAGCGAGCTGTTTATCAATGCCAGAAATAGACTTAACATTCAGAGAATCAGAGGTTCAGCACACAAGCGTCACGCTCTCGTCTCCACAAACGCATGTTCTCTGTGCTGTTTGTGCTGAGTCAGGCAGCGTATGAATTACCCAGCATCCCTCAGCGCTGGCGGCCAGGTGAGCTCTGCTGTGTGTTCAGGTGTGTGTGTGTGTGTGTGTTCAGGTGTGGGTGTGTGTGTTTGCACAGTGATTACGGCCAGCGCTCGACAAACACCTCTGAGAGAAGAGAACGCGTTCAGTTCTTCTGTCCAGTGACATCATTATACAGTTGTTCTTCATCAGCAGGTCTCAGCCTGTTTTTATATATGTATGTATTCTTCCAATGAAAGTAATAATAACAATTATTTAACTTTTATTGTACAACTTTTTATTATTTTGAGTAAATTTCATATACACAAGAAGAAATGGTCAGGATCCAAGCCAAATGTTATTCATATTCTTCAGGAGACTAAGGATTATTCACTAGTCTGGAGAACATTGTCAATAAAAAAGCAAGAAAGACTTGTTATATCTTTAATGAATATAAACTCGAAAATTTTGAATATCGTGCAACAGTTCATGTATTTCAGTAATTCAAATTAAAAGGTGAAATTAATATATGTAATATATGTAAGGGTTAATGCCCGACGAGGTGTCCGTTGTCAGGTTTTAGTGGACGACGGCGAGGTGTGAACCGGCTGACGCGACAGCGGAGTCCGGTTCACTCCGCCAAAGTCCATTAAAACCTGACAACGGACACCTCGAAGGGCATTTAACCCGCTTATACCATGGTGACTTGCCAAATAAAACATTTTTAAAACATTAGTTTATATTTTAATTAGGCTAAATCTAGTTTTTACAAATAATAACTTGTCTGACAATTATTTAGCAACTTGAGATATTTATAGTCCGCTCAGCTTGAAAAAACCTTCAGGTTCAAAAATGCACTTTTTTTTTCATGAAACACAAAGGTAGGCATAGGTTTTTTTTTATTACACATAACACACTATGTGTTACACTAGTCTACACTAACCACAGCCTCCGAAGCACCGCTGTAGGTCGACTCTCCGATGCTGGACTGGAGAGCGGTGACAGGCCATCGATGCGAGAGCAGTCTGCGGGCTTACTGGGCTCCGTCAGTCCGTGAGAGACTGAAGATGAAATAACGAAGTCGCTCATTGTTGTATTAGTAGGCTATGTAATATAACTAACGTTATATGTTTGTTTTGATAGAGCAAATTGTTAACGGATACTTTGACTGCCTGCTGCTATGGTTACTCACCGAGGGATGTTCATTTATTTATTAATTTCGAACGGTAAACAGGCAGTTTCACCAGAACTATTTTACTAGGTGTCCTCTATCACTTTTAACGGACACCCTGCAGCCAATCAGAATCGAGTATTCACCCAGACCATGGTATAAATAACTATATAGATATGCATGATTATACTTTTCAGAGGGCCGACATTTCTGTATTTAAAATCCTTTTTTTTATTGATTTCATGTAATATTCTAATTTTCTGAGATTTTGAATTTGGGGTTTTCATAAACTGAAAGCCATAATCATAAAAATTATAACTTTTGCATGATATTCTAATTTTTCGAGTTTCACCTGTACAGTTTTTTAAAAATGAATTAATCAATTAGTACACCCTGGGAAGGTTTTTGTTGTTGTTGATGTATTAAGATGTCAATTCTGTATACTATATTGTATACAATAATATATATATAATATATTACAGTATGTAATATATACTATATATTATACTATATACTATATACTATACTATACTACTAAAGTTGGTTGGATAATAAAATAAAGGTCTCAGCTGTTCTGCTGACTCAGAGGTTAGAGGTCGGCTGTGAGAAGCCCTTGACTGGAGCTGAGGTCAGAAGTGAAAGGTCGGCTGTGAGAAGCCCTTGACTGGAGCAGAGGTTAGAGGTCGGCTGTGAGAAGCCCTTGACTGGAGCGGGGAGGTCGGCTGTGAGAAGCCCTTGACTGGAGCAGAGGTTAGAGGTCGCTGTGAGAAGCCCTTGACTGGAGCAGAGGTCGCTGTGAGAAGCCCTTGACTGGAGCAGAGGTCAGAGGTTGGCTGTGAGAAGCCCTTGACTGGAGCAGAGGTCGGCTGTGAGAAGCCCTTGACTGGAGCAGAGGTAGAGGTTGGCTGTGAGAAGCCCTTGACTGGAGCTGAGGTCAGAGGTTGGCTGTGAGAAGCCCTTGACTGGAGCTGAGGTCAGAGGTCGGCTGTGAGAAGCCCTTGACTGGAGCAGAGGTCAGAGGTTGGCTGTGAGAAGCCCTTGACTGGAGCTGAGGTCAGAGGTCGACTGTGAGAAGCCCTTGACTGGAGCTGAGGTCAGAAGTGAAGGTCGGCTGTGAGAAGCCCTGACTGGAGCGAGGTCGGCTGTGAGAAGCCTTGACTGGAGCAGAGGTTAGAGTCGGCTGTGAGAAGCCCTTGACTGGAGCAGAGGTCGGGTTGCTGTGAGAAGCCCTTGACTGGAGCTGAGGTCAGAAGTGAAGGTCGGCTGTGAGAAGCCCTTGACTGGAGCAGAGGTTAGAGGTTGGCTGTGAGAAGCCCTTGACTGGAGCTGAGGTCAGAAGTTAAGGTCGGCTGTGAGAAGCCCTTGACTGGAGCAGAGGTCGGCTGTGAGAAGCCCTTGACTGGAGCTGAGGTAGTTAAGGTCGGCTGTGAGAACCCTTGACTGGAGCTGAGGTCGGCTGTGAGAAGCCCTTGACTGGAGCTGAGGTTAGAGGTCGGCTGTGAGAATCCCTTGACTGGAGCTGAGGTCGGCTGTGAGAAGCCCTTGACTGGAGCTGAGGTCAGAGGTTGGCTGTGAGAAGCCCTTGACTGGAGCTGAGGTCAGAGGTCGGCTGTGAGAAGCCCTTGACTGGAGCAGAGGTCAGAGGTTGGCTGTGAGAAGCCCTTGACTGGAGCTGAGGTCAGAGGTCGGCTGTGAGAAGCCCTTGACTGGAGCTGAGGTCAGAAGTGAAAGGTCGGCTGTGAGAAGCCCTTGATTGGAGCAGAGGTTAGAGGTCGGCTGTGAGAATCCCTTGACTGGAGCGGAGGTCAGAGGTCGGCTGTGAGAAGCCCTTGACTGGAGCTGAGGTCAGAAGTGAAAGGTCGGCTGTGAGAAGCCCTTGACTGGAGCAGAGGTCGGCTGTGAGAAGCCCTTGACTGGAGCTGAGGTTAGAGGTCGGCTGTGAGAATCCCTTGACTGGAGCTGAGGTCGGCTGTGAGAAGCCCTTGACTGGAGCTGAGGTCAGAAGTGAAAGGTCGGCTGTGAGAAGCCCTTGACTGGAGCTGAGGTCAGAGGTCGGCTGTGAGAAGCCCTTGACTGGAGCTGAGGTCAGAAGTGAAAGGTCGGCTGTGAGAAGCCCTTGACTGGAGCAGAGGTCGGCTGTGAGAAGCCCTTGACTGGAGCAGAGGTTAGAGGTCGGCTGTGAGAATCCCTTGACTGGAGCTGAGATTAGAGGTCGCTGTGAGAATCCCTTGACTGGAGCTGAGTTCAGAGGTCAAAGGTCGGCTGTGAGAAGCCCTTGACTGGAGCTGAGGTCAGAGGTCGGCGGTGAGAATCCCTTGACTGGAGCTGAGGTCGGCTGTGAGAAGCCCTTGACTGGAGCTGAGGTCAGAGGTCGGCTGTGAGAATCCCTTGACTGGAGCTGAGGTCAGAGGTCGGCTGTGAGAAGCCCTTGACTGGAGCTGAGTTCAGAGGTCAAAGGTCGGCTGTGAGAAGCCCTTGACTGGAGCTGAGGTCAAAGGTCGCCTGTGAGAGCCCTTGACTGTCGCTGGACTGATGAGTCATGTGATGCTTGTAAAGGTCAGGTGGTAAAACAGGTGCTGGTTCAGGTCAGTTTAACACATAATTTGTGCATTTAACTGTGTAATTGCATTCAGTCTGTGTGTGACTGTGACCCGTCACCCGGGTTTAACTGGGTTAACTGGTATTGAGTTTACTTGCTGCTTCTTGTTTGTAGTGGAGTGTTCTTTTGTTTTTATTGTTTTTATTAAGGAACCGAAATCAAACAATCCCGGGAGAAATGCCGGGTCACATTATCCGTGTATTCTCCGGAATCTCTGTGTGAAAGGGGCTATTGATGCTGTTGTAAATGAGGGAAGAGATCTGAAGTGCTTCCATTTTTTGATGGCAAATATTTTAGATAGATACATATATATTTTATTATTGTTTTATTATTGCGCTGCGTCTGTTTAATGCACATGTGCCGGTGCTCCTTCAGTGAAGTCTGTGAAGTTTAAGTCACCTTCATTTATAAAGTGCTTTTACAGTATGGATTGTTTAACCGAGGCTCACTTTCTGTCAGGACGAGCCTTTATGCAAAATGGAATGACTTTATAACATTTACAGAGAGTGATACAACTGTTATGCGCTGAGGAAACCAAATGCACCAAACACACACACACAAACACACACACACACACACAACACACACACACACACACACACACACACACACACACACACACACACACACACACACACACACACACACAGGAGTTTGATTGAAGCGCTTTATATGTGTTTAAACATTATCACGCCCAACAGTCATTTTTACAGTTTATAATCTCGTTTACAACAAAGATTACAGCAAATGATGGCAACTTTGGATCGACATGCAAAACGTCTCTGTTACTAACGTAACCTCGGTTCCCTGAGAGAAGGGAACAAGTATTGCATAAGTAGCTTACTCTATGGGAAAACTCCTTTTCTCGAGAATATTGACAAACGTAGTGCAGACACTAAGCTGAGCGTCTAGAGCGGTCATTGGCTGTGCTGAGGACACTGCACCAACCTATGGCAAGGCGGCTCATGCGTGCGAACCAATCAGGTCGCTTCGCACCCTGGCGCATCATAGTTTGCCAGAATGGGCGTGGCTTATGTTATATAAGGTCCCATTCTCCGCCATAAAACCAGGTTAAATCGACTGAAGCG
>CM070841.1:31948394-31955894 GCA_036326025.1 Chrosomus eos
GGGATAGAAAGAGTCTCTAATGTGTGTATATTTGGGGCAGGATGTCAAAAAGTGTAGTTCTGTCTCCACCCGGTTCTCTGAGCAGTGAGGGCACAGTCGCTCTTCCTTCGGCAGCCAGGTCTGTCTGTGTCGGCCTGTCTCGATGCTCAGACCGTGTTCACTGAGTCTGTACATGCTCAGGACCTTCCTCAGTTTAGGGTCGCTCACTTTACTCAGGTATCCTGCCAATTCATATTTTCTGTTTAGGGCCAAATAGCATTGCAGTTTACTTTGTTTGGCTGTTGCGTCTGTCCAATGTTTGAGGTATTTCTCTTTTTGTGTTTTAATTATTTGGTTTGGTGTGGCTCTGTCTTTATTGTCAGTCTGTGACGTCAGCTGTAAGACCAATCGGCCGAGGGCGTTCTTCTCCGGCTTCAGCTCTCGGTAGGACAGGGCTTTGTGATGGAGGGTCTGTTCATCACTGTTTTTTAAGTGGGCATGGAATTTAATGGCTCTTTTTTGAATCGTAAATACAAGGGGGTATAATCCTAATTTGCTCTACAGGCATTGTTTGGGGTTTTGCGCTGAACTCGTAGCAAGATTTTGCACAGCTCGGTCTGCAAAGTCTCTATTGGGTGTTTGTCCCATTTAGTGAACTCTTGGTCTGCGAGTGGACCCCAGACTTCACTCCCGTACAGCGCGATGGGCTCTATTACTGTTTTGATGATTTTTAGCCAGATTCTGATTGGGATGTCAATTTGGACATTTCTCTTAATAGCATAGAAAGCTCTCCGTGCCTTGTCTCTCAATTCGTTAAAAGCTTTTTTAAAATTTTCTGTGTTGCTAATGTTTATGCCAAGGTAAGTGTAGTCCTGCGTGTGTTCGATGAGCATGTTGTTCAATTTAAAACTATGATGTTGGTCTTGGCGGCTGGGTCTTTTTTGGAAAATCATTATTTTAGTCTTTTTGGGTTAACTGACAGGGCCCATGACTGACAGAAGCTGTGCAGGAGGTCTAGATGCTGCTGTAGACCCTGTCTGTCTATCTCTCTGTCTGTCTGTCTGTCTTCTGTCTGTTCTGTCTATCCTCTTTCTTCTGTCAGTCTTTTCTGTCTGTCTTCTCTCTGTCTGTCTGTCTGTCTGTCTGTCAGTCTTTTCTGTCTGTCTATCTCTCTGTCTGTGTCTGTCATCCTCTGTCTGTCTCTCTGTCTATCTCTCTGTCTGTCTGTCTGTCTGTCTGTCTATCTCTCTGTCTTTCTGTCAGTCTTTTCTGTCTGTCTATCTCTCTGTCTGTCTGTCTGTCTGTCTGTCAGTCTTTTCTGTCTGTCTGTCTATCTCTCTGTCTGTCTGCGTCTGTCTGTGTCTGTCTGTCTATCTCTCTGTCTGTCTGTCAGTCTTTTCTGTCTGTCTGTCTGTCTATCTCTCTGTCTGTCTGTCTGTCTTTTCTGTCTGTCTATCTCTCTGTCTGTCTGTCAGTCTTTTCTGTCTGTCTATCTCTCTGTCTGTCTGTCTGTCTATCTCTCTGTCTGTCTGTCTGTTATCTCTCTTCGTCTGTCTGTCTGCTGTCTGTCTTCTGTCTGTCAGTCTTTTCTGTCTGTCTATCTCTCTGTCTGTCTGTCAGTCTTTTCTGTCTGTCTGTCTGTCTATCTCTCTGTCTGTCTGTCAGTCTTTTCTGTCTGTCTATCTCTCTGTCTGTCTGTCAGTCTTTTCTGTCTGTCTGTCTATCTCTCTGTCTGTCTGTCTGTCTGTCTGTCTCTCTCTCTGTCTGTCTGTCTGTCTGTTTTGTCTGTCGTCTGTCTATCAGTCTTTTCTGTCCTTGTCTGTCTATCTCTCTCTCTCTCGTCTGTCTGTCTGTCCTCTGTCTGTCTGTCTGTCTCTCTCTCTCTCTCTCTCTCTCTGTGTCTGTCTGTCTGTCAGTCTTTTCTGTCTGTCTGTCTGTCTGTTATCTCTCTCTCTCTCTGTCTGTCTATCAGTCTTTTCTGTCTGTCTATCTCTCTGTCTGTCTGTCTGTCTGTCTGTCTGTCAGTCTGTCAGTCTTTTCCTGTCTCTGTCTGTCAGTCTGTCTGTCTGTCTGTCTATCTCTCTCTCTCTGCTGTCTGTCTGTCTATCAGTCTTTTCTGTCTGTCTATCTCTCTGTCTGTCTGTCCGTCTGTCTATCAGTCTTTTCTGTCTGTCTCTCTCTCTGTCTGTCTGTCTGTCTATCAGTCTTTTCTGTCTGTCTATCTCTCTGTCTGTCCTGTCTGTCTGTCTGTCTGTCTGTCTGTCTGTCTGTCTGTCTATCAGTCTTTTCTGTCTGTCTATCTCTCTGTCTGTCTGTCTGTCTGTCTGTCTATCAGTCTTTTCTGTCTGTCTATCTCTCTGTCTGTCTGTCTGTCTATCTCTCTCTCTGTCTGTCTGTCTATCATCTTTTCTTTCTGTCTATCTCTCTGTCTGTCTGTCAGTCTTTCTTCTGTCTGTCTGTCTGTCTGTCTTCTTCTTCTCTCCTCTCTCTCTCTGTCTGTCTGTCTGTCAGTCTTTTCTGTCTGTCTGTCTGTCTGTCTGTCTGTCTCTCTCTCTCTCTCTGTCTGTCTGTCTTCAGTCTTTTCTGTCTGTCTGTCTGTCTGTCTTCGTCTTGTCTGTCTCTCTCTCTTCTGTCTGTCTGTCTGTCGTCTTCTTCTGTCAGTCTGTCAGTCTTTTCTGTCTGTCTATGTCTCTCTCAAGATTCAAGATTCAAATAGCTTTATTGGCATGGTGAAAGAAATCTTTACATTGCCAAAGCATTCACAACACAACACTATACAATAGAAATAAGTAAAATAATTGTAAAAATAAATAAATAAAAATAAAGTATTTTTGTTTGTTTTGTTTTTACATTAAAAATAGTATAATAATTATAATAGTGTCTCTATAGGCATGTAGTTGGTAGCTCTGTCCTGCAGGAGGCTCTTTCTTCGTGACAGGACCTCACGTACCTGGCTGCCAGGTTTGAGCTCGCTGGGCTTTCTCCGAGCAGGAGTGGGAGTTTGTCCATATTAGATTTCTGATGGAAGTCTTTCTGGTAGGTTGTAAAAAGGGGATAGAAAGAGTCTCTAATGTGTGTATATTTGGGGCAGGATGTCAAAAAGTGTAGTTCTGTCTCCACCTGGTTCTCTGAGCAGTGAGGGCACAGTCGCTCTTCCTTCGGCAGCCAGGTCTGTCTGTGTCGGCCTGTCTCGATGCTCAGTGTGTGTGTGTCTGTGTCGGCCTGTCTCGATGCTCAGACCGTGTTCACTGAGTCTGTACATGCTCAGGACCTTCCTCAGTTTAGGGTCGCTCACTTTACTCAGGTATCCTGCCAATTCATATTTTCTGTTTAGGGCCAAATAGCATTGCAGTTTACTTTGTTTGGCTGTTGCGTCTGTCCAATGTTTGAGGTATTTCTCTTTTTGTGTTTTAATAATTTGGTTTGATGTGGCTCTGTCTTTATTGTCAGTCTGTGACGTCAGCTGTAAGACCAATCGGCCGAGGGCGTTCTCTCTCCGGCTTCAGCTCTCGGTAGGACAGGGCTTTGTGATGGAGGGTCTGTTCATCACTGTTTTTTAAGTGGGCATGTCAAGTCAAGTCAAGTCAAATATATTTATATAGCGCTTTTCACAATACAGATTGTATCAAAGCTGCTTTACAGTATAAATCAAAACAACTCAACAATGTTTGTTTATTACTGGACATCCAAAAAGGACATCCAAGTTTGGTAGAGCTGATCAATGGTATGATTGTTTAATTAATTTGAATATCCCCAACTGAGCAAGCCAAAGGCAACAGTGGCAAGGAACCGAAAAACTCCATCAAGTGACCCAATGGTGTCCTAAAACTCCATCAGATCACCCAATGGAGAAAAAAAAACCTTGGGAGAACCCAGGCTCAGTCGGGGCCAGTTCTCCTCTGGCGTTTATGAACTAGAGGCCGAATTTACAGTAACTGTAAGATAAAAATTTATATGAATGCCTGGCTAAATAGATGCGTCTTTAGTCTAGTTTTAAACTGGGAGGCATGGAATTTAATGGCTCTTTTTTGAATCGTAAATACAAGGGGGTATAATCCTAACTCTGCTCTACAGGCATTATTTGGGGTTTTGCGCTGAACTCGTAGCAAGATTTTGCACAGCTCGGTCTGCAAAGTCTCTATTGGGTGTTTGTCCCATTTAGTGAACTCTTGGTCTGCGAGTGGACCCCAGACTTCACACCCGTACAGCGCGATGGGCTCTATTACTGTTTTGATGATTTTTAGCCAGATTCTGATTGGGATGTCAATTTGGATATTTCTCTTAATAGCATAGAAAGCTCTCCGTGCCTTGTCTCTCAAATCGTTAACAGCTTTTTTAAAATTTCCTGTGTTGCTAATGTTTATGCCAAGGTAAGTGTAGTCCTGCGTGTGTTCGATGAGCATGTTGTCCAATTTAAAACTATGATGTTGGTCTTGGCGGCTGGGTCTTTTTTGGAAAATCATTATTTTAGTCTTTTTGGGTTAACTGACAGGGCCCATGACTGACAGAAGCTGTGCAGGAGGTCTAGATGCTGCTGTAGACCCTCTTTAGTGGGAGACAGCAGCACCAGATCATCAGCAAACAGAAGGCATCTGACTTCAGTGTCCAGTAGAGTAAGGCCAGGTGCTGCAGACTGATCCAGAGCCCTCGCTAGCTCATTTATGTAGATATTGAACAGCGAAGGACTTAAGCTGCAGCCCTGTCTCACTCCACGACTCTGAGGGAGGAATTCTGTGTGTTTGTTACCAATTTTAACTGCAAATTTGTTGTTTGTGTACATTGATTTGATGATGTCATATGTTTTTCCTCCAATGCCGCACTGGATTAATTGAAGAAAAAGACCTTCATGCCAAATGGAGTCAAAAGCTTTTTTGAAGTCCACAAAGCATGAGAAAATTTTAGTTTTGTTTTCGTTAATTTGCTTATCGACTAAGGTATGGAGAGTGTATATATGGTCTGATGTGCGATATTTTGGTTGGAAGCCAATTTGACACTTGCTCAGGACATTTGTGTCTCTGAGAAAATGGGCTAGTCTGCTGTTTAGGACGTTGCAGAAGAGTTTGCCTAGGTTGCTGTTTACACATATACCACGGTAGTTATTAGGGTCAAATCTATCTCCGTTTTTATGGATTGGGGTAATAAGACCTTTGTTCCAAATGTTGGGGAATATACCTAAACTCAGGATGATATTGAAGAGCTTGAGAATGGCTAATTTGAATTTGTGGTCTGTGTATTTAATCATTTCATTCAGGATTCCATCGACACCACACGCTTTTTGCAGTTTCAGGGTTTGGATTTTGTCTAATAGTTCGGTTAGTGTTATTGGGGAGTCTAATGGGTTCTGGTAGTCTTTGATGGTTGATTCTAAAGCCCTTAGTTTGTCATAAAGGGCATTTTGTTCCTGATTTTTGTTTACATTATTAAAGAGGTTGGAGAAGTGGTTAATCCAAACATCTCCATTCTGGATAGCTAGTTCTTGATGGTAGGATTTGTTTAGTGTGTTCCAATGTTTCCAGAACTGGTCGGATTCTAAGGATTCTTCAATTTCCCTGAGTTGACTCTTTGTGTTTTGTTCTTTTTTCTTTCTTAAAGTATTCCTATATTGTTTAAGTTTTTCGTGATAGAGATGACGGATGTTCTCATTGTCAGCATCTCTGTGTTTCTGGTTGGATAGGATTCTTAATTCTTTCCTAATTTTTTTGCAGTCGTTGTCAAACCATTTCTCAGTGGCATGTGGTCTTTTTGGTTTTCTTTTTGTGTTTTTTAAGTTGGATAATGTTGCTGATACCTCAAATATTCTGTTCAGCTTGTCTACTGCTAGGTTTGTACCTTCACTATTGTGCAGGAAAGGAGTGGCAAGGAATTTATCTAATAGGGCTTGAATTTTCGGTTGACTAATTGTACTTAGATATATATCTTTACTGTTTTGTTTCCATCTATACATGTTTCTAAGTGAGTGGAGCTGGGTTTGTTTAGATGCTTCTTGGTTGGGCATTGCTCTGTTTAAGTAGAGGGTTATTTTACTGTGGTCTGACAGGGGGTTTAGTGGGCTGACTGTGAACGCTCTGAGGGAGTTTGGGTTAAGGTCTGTCAGAAAATAGTCGACTGTACTGCTACCGAAAGATGAGCTGTAGGTGTATCTACCGTAGGAGTCTCCTCGAAGCCTGCCATTGACTAGGAACAGACCTAGTGTGCGACACAGATGAAGAAGATGTGTTCCGCTTTTGTTTGTTGTTTTATCATAGTTGTGTCTCTGTGCTTGTATCGGTGTGAGGACGTCTCCTCCGGGCAGGTGTTTGTCCCCCTGAGAGTTCAGTGTGTCCAGTTCTTCACCTGTTCTGGCATTCAGGTCTCCACAGAGCAGCACGCTTCCCTGTGACTGGAAGTAATTAATGTCTACTTCAAGAATGGAGAAACTGTCTTCATTAAAATATGGACACTCTGCTGGAGGGATATAAGTGGCACACAGGAAGATGTTTTTCTCTGTTGCGGTGACTGTCTTATTAATTTCTAACCATGTGTAGAATTGTCCTGTTTTAGCTACTTTGATGGCATGGGCAAGATTTGATCTGTACCAGATAAGCATTCCTCCTGAGTCTCTTCCTTGTGTCACTCCAGGCAGTTTAACGGATGGGATGATGAGCTCTCTGTAGCCTTCGGGGCAGCCGGTGGGTCCATCTCCTCTGCTCCATGTCTCCTGCAGGATGATGATGTCTGAGTTTTTGATTTCTGAGTTGAAATCTGGGTTTCTGCTTTTGAGGCCAAAGGTAGATGATCTCAGGCCTTGAATGTTCCAACATGAAATGATAAAGGCTTTGTTATCCATGGGGTTTTAGTTTGGGAGATAAGTTTTGACCTATGACAGTAGGTGTGAGCAGATGAGGTTGAGCATCTGACGGATGTCTCTTAGCTCTGTTGATGTGGCTTGCACTGGTGCTGTTGTGGATGTTCTGCTCACTATCTGAGCGTAGCTGTGTCTGCCCGGGGCCTGCGGGGTATGAGGAGGGCAGGGGGTCGGCAGGAGGGGCTTCGGCCTGGCCTGATGCACTGGATGTGAGGTATTAGAGGCTGGAAGAAGGTGCTCAAGTGTTGGCTGGGGTGGTCTCAGCATGTGAGAGTGCTGTCGTCTTGATGGAAGTCTTCTGGATGTTCTCTCTGTGGGTACACTGTGCTTTCTTACAGGTCTGGCTGGAGGTTGTTGGGCTCTGTTGCTCCTGGGGGTGCTGTTGTGATGCCGACTCAGGGCCACATCTTTTAGGGTCCTGGCGAAGACAGGAACAGCTGTCTTGTAAAGATGGACATGGTCGTAGAGGCATGTGGGGTCCAGGGTGGGGTGGTGTGCCAGGTGCACATTGGGTTTCAGTGCACAAGAACGGGAGAGGTGGGCATTCACTCGCTGGATAGTGTCAGGGTGGAAGTCTTTTCTGGGCAGCAGTGTGGAGATGATAATTTTAGCATTTGGGAAGATGGTTGAGGCCTTTTCAATCACTGTTTGTAGTGATGTAGCCACCCTCTCCTGTT
>CM070841.1:31965894-32013394 GCA_036326025.1 Chrosomus eos
ACACGCATCGCATTCCTCACAGCATACACAGTGTGTTTGAACTCCAGACGTATTTCCTGGAAAGAGAGCGAGAGGAGTGTTCTTCGGGGTCGGCTGCGGGGATGCCGCGAGGCGCGAGTGTGTCGGGTCGAGGGCGCTCAGGGCATGACCGGGGAACGGGAACAGCTGGTGGCGTGTTCACAACTGACCTGTTGCCATGGTGACGAGAGAACACGCATGTCATGTCATCACGAGACACGTGTTCTTATGTGTGTTCGGCTTGTTGTGCAGCTCTCTGTGAGCGCGAGTGTGTGTGAGTGTGTGAGCATTAGTGAGCGTATGTGAGCATTAGTGAGCATGTGTGAGCATTAATGAGCGTGTGTGAGTGTGTGTGAGCATTAGTGAGCATATGTGAGCATTAGTGAGCGTGTGTGAGCATTAGTGAGCATGTGTGAGTGTGTGTGAGCATTATTGAGTGAGTGTGTGAGCATTAGTGAGTGTGTGAGCATTAGTGAGCGTGTGTGAGTGAGTGTGAGCATTAGTGAGCGAGTGTGAGCATTAGTGAGTGAGTGTGAGCATTAGTGAGCGTTAGTGAGCGTATGTGAGTATTAGTGAGCGTGTGTGAGTGAGTGTGAGCATTAGTGAGCGAGTGTGAGCATTAGTGAGTGAGTGTGAGCATTAGTGAGCGTATGTGAGTATTAGTGAGCGTGTGTGAGTGTGTGTGAGCATTAGTGAGCGCGTGTGAGTGTGTGTGCATTAGTGAGCGTTAGTGAGCGCATGTGAGAATTAGTGAGCGCATGTGAGCATTAGTGAGCGTTAGTGAGTGTGTGTGAGCATTAGTGAGTGTGTGTGAGCATTAGTGAGTGTGTGTGAGCCTTAGTGTGCGCAAGCGTGTGTGAGTGTGTGTGTGAGCATTAGTGAGCGTGTGTGAGCATTAGTGAGTGTTTGTGAGCATTAGTGAGTGTGAGCATTAGTGAGCGTGTGTGAGCATTAGTGAGTGTTTGTGAGCATTAGTGAGTGTTTGTGAGCATTAGTGAGTGTGTGAGCATTAGTGAGCGTGTGTGTGAGAGCATTAGTGAGTGAGTTTGTGAACATTAGTGAGTGTGTGTGAGCATTAGCGAGCGTTAGTGAGCATATGTGAGCATTAGTGAGCGTGTGTGAAGGTGTGTGAGTGTGTGTGAGCATTAGTGAGTGAGTGTGTGAGCATTAGCGAGCGTTAGTGAGCGTATGTGAGCATTAGTGAGAGTATGTGAGCATTAGTGAGCGTGTGTGAGTATGTGTGAGCATTAGTGAGCGTATGTGAGCATTAGTGAGCGTGTGTGAGTGTGTGTGAGCATTAGTGAGCGTGTGTGAGTGTGTGTGAGCATTAGTGAGCATGTGTGAGTGAGTGTGTGAGCATTAGTGAGCGTGTGTGAGTGTGTGTGAGCATTAGTGAGCGAGTGTGAGCATTAGTGAGCATTAGTGAGCGTATGTGAGCATTAGCGAGCGTATGTGAGCATTAGCGAGCGTTAGTGAGCGTATGTGAGCATTAGTGAGCGTGTGTGAGTGTGTGTGAGCATTAGTGAGCGTAGTGTGAGTGTGTGTGAGCATTAGTGAGTGTGTGAGCATTAGTGAGCGTTAGTGAGTGTGTGT
Organism: Chrosomus eos; assembly: GCA_036326025.1. NCBI lineage: Eukaryota > Metazoa > Chordata > Actinopteri > Cypriniformes > Leuciscidae > Chrosomus > Chrosomus eos. The sequence goes on from CM070841.1 coordinate 31,967,506, forward strand.
GAGCATTAGTGAGCGTATGTGAGCATTAGTGAGCGTTAGTGAACGTATGTGAGCATTAGTGAGCATTAGTGAGCATTAGTGAGCATTAGTGAGCGTTAGTGACCGTTAGTGTGCATTAATCAGCGTTAGTGAGCGTTAGTGAGCGTTAGTGAGCGTATGTGAGCTTTAGTGAGCGTTAGTGAGCATTAGTGAGCGTTAGTGACCGTATGTGAGCATTAGTGAGCGTATGTGAGCATTAGTGAGCATTAGTGAGTGTGTGTGAGCATTAGTGAGTGTGTGTGAGCATTAGTGAGTGTGTGTGAGCCTTAGTGTGCGCAAGCGTTGTGAGTGTGTGTGAGCATTAGTGAGCGTGTGTGAGCATTAGTGAGTGTTTGTGAGCATTAGTGAGTGTGAGCATTAGTGAGCGTGTGTGAGCATTAGTGAGTGTTTGTGAGCATTAGTGAGTGTTTGTGAGCATTAGTGACTGTGTGAGCATTAGTGAGCGTGTGTGTGAGAGCATTAGTGAGTGAGTTTGTGAACATTAGTGAGTGTGTGTGAGCATTAGCGAGCGTTAGTGAGCATATGTGAGCATTAGTGAGCGTGTGTGTGAGTGTGTGTGAGCATTAGTGAGCGTGTGTGAGATTGGTGTGTGAGCATTAGTGAGGCATTAGTGAGCGTTAGTGATGTGATGTGAGCATTAGTGAGCGTATGTGAGCATTAGTGAGCGTGTGTGAGTAGTGTGTGAGCATTAGTGAGCGTATTAGTGAGCATTAGTGAGCGTGTAGTGACGTGTGTGAGCATTAGTGAGCGTTTGTGAGCGTAGTGTCGTGAGCATTAGTGAGCTGTTAGTGAGCTGTGTGTGAGCATTAGTGAGCGTGTGTGAGTGTGTGTGAGCATTAGTGAGCGAGTGTGAGCATTAGTGAGCATTAGTGTTGTGTGAGCATTAGTGAGTGTGTGTGAGCATAGTGAGTGAGTGTTGTGAGCATTAGTTGTGCGCAAGCGTGTGTGAGTGTGTGTGAGCATTAGTGAGCGTGTGTGAGCATTAGTGAGTGTTTGTGAGCATTATGGTGTGAGCATTAGTGAGCGTGTGTGAGCATTAGTGAGTGTTTGTGAATTAGTGAGTGAGTGTGTGAGCATTAGTGAGTGAGTGTGTGAGCATTAGCGAGCATTAGTGAGCGTATGTGAGCATTAGTGAGCGTATGTGAGCATTAGTGAGCGTGTGTGAGTGTGTGTGAGTATGTGTGAGCATTAGTGAGCGTATGTGAGCATTAGTGAGCGTGTGTGAGTGTGTGTGAGCATTAGTGAGCGTGTGTGAGTGTGTGAGCATTAGTGAGCATGTGTGAGTGTGTGTGAGCATTAGTGAGTGAGTGTGTGAGCATAAGTGAGTGTGTGTGAGTGTGTGTGAGCATTAGTGAGCGAGTGTGAGCATTAGTGAGCGTTAGTGAGCGAGTGTGAGAATTAGTGAGCGTTAGTGAGCGTATGTGAGCATTAGCGAGCGTTAGTGAGCGTGTGTGAACATTAGTGAGCGTGTGTGAGTGTGTGTGAGCATTAGTGAGTGTGTGAGCATTAGTGAGCGTTAGTGAGTGTGTGTGAGCATTAGTGTGAGTGTGTGTGAGCATTGGTGAGTGTGTGAGCATTAGTGAACATATGTGAGATTTAGCGAGCGTTAGTGAGCGTATGTGAGCATTAGTGTTAGTGAGTGTATGTGAGCATTAGTGAGCGTATGTGAGCATTAGTGAGCGTTAGTGACCGTTAGTGTGCATTAATCAGCGTTAGTGAGCGTTAGTGAGCGTTAGTGAGCGTTAGTGAGCATTAGTGAGCGTTAGTGACCGTATGTGAGCATTAGTGAGCGTATGTGACCATTAGTGAGCATTAGTGAGTGTGTGTGAGCATTAGTGAGTGTATGTGAGCATTAGTGAGCATATGTGAGAATTAGTAAGCTTTAGTGAGCGTATGTGAGCATTAGTGAGCGTTAGTGAGCATATGTGAGCATTAGTGAGCATTAGTGAGCGTTAGTGAGCGTATGTGAGCATTAGCGAGCGTTAGTGAGCATATGTGAGCATTAGTGAGCATTAGTGAGCGTTAGTGAGCGTATGTGAGCATTAGCGAGCGTTAGTGAGCGTATGTGAGCATTAGTGAGCTCCAGTGACCGTTAGTGTGCATTAGTGAGTGTATGTGAGCATTAGTGAGCATTAGTGAGTGAGCGTATGTGAGCATTAGTGAGCATTAGTGAGTGAGTGTGTGTGAGCATTAGTGAGCGTATGTGAGCATTAGTGAGCGTTAGTGAACGTATGTGAGCATTAGTGAGCATTAGTGAACGTATGTGAGCATTAGTGAGCATTAGTGAGCATTAGTGAGCATATGTGAGCGTTAGTGAGCGTATGTGAGCATTAGTGAGCGTATGTGAGCGTATGTGAGCATTGATGAGCATTGATGAGCGTTAGTGAGCGTTAGTGAGCGTTAGTGAGCGTATGTGAGCGTATGTGAGCGTATGTGAGCATTAGTGAGCGTGTGTGAGCATTAGTGAGCGTTAGTGAGCGTATGTGAGCGTTAGTGAGCGTATGTGAGCGTATGTGAGCTTTAGTGAGCGTTAGTGAGCGTTAGTGAGCGTTAGTGAGCATTAGTGAGCGTTAGTCAGCGTATGTGAGCATTGTTGAGCGTTAGTGAGCGTATGTGAGCAATAGTGAGCATTAGTGAGTGTGTGAGCATTATTGAATGTGAGCATTAGTGAGCGTATGTGAGCATTAGTGAGCATTAGTGAGTGAGTGTGTGAGCATTAGTAGGGCTGACTTCTAATAGTCGAGGATTCGATTCGGAGAGGTCTGATTCGACTATGAACCTCATAGTCGAATAGTAGGGGGTCTGTTCACATATCGCGTCTTTTGCGCGCTCAAGTTCGTTATTTCAAAATAGGCGCGCGGTATGCAACGAATGAGCAGCAGCACACTACATGCCTGTAACGTCTGGACCACATTTGTTAGCATTTACGGATTTATTGACTCACAATGGCTTCTAAAAAATCATCAAAAGTGTAGGAGTATTTCGAGAAGGTTAAAGATGACCCAAAGAAAGTTAATTGCAAGTTGTGCCAGCAGCTTCTTTCATATCACACGACGACAACCAACATGGCTCATTTGAAACGGGTAAGGCTTGTTAACTTTACAAACAAAAAACAAACAAACAGTTCTACCACTCTTTTGTCAATACAGACATAAAGCATATATTATTATTATTATAATTTTGGGGAAGACGCGTGCGTATTAATGAGTAGCCTATCTAGCACACACACACACAAGGTCTCTCGCGTTCTCCCTCTGTCCTGCGTGCGTGTAATTAATGCGGACTTTAGCACACACACGCAAGGTCTCTCGCTCTCTCTCCCTCCCTCTGTCTTGCGCGTATTCAACGAAACCTAATATATAAAAATACATATATGTTAACGATGAAATACGGGACAAATCATGATTTTTTTCATAATAGCCTAAGCCAGGACACTAAAATTAGAGTTGAAATATGTCCCGGGAAAAACGGGACGTCTGGTGACCCTACCTATGTGTGATATGTTTTGTTCATCTGGCTTTAAATGAATAAAAGGTATTTGTTACACACCATGTTTTTCTTTTAATTTTTTTTAGCTCTTTTGTTTGAAATGGAAAAAATCTAGCTGCTATCTAAAAAAAAAAGGTTCGACTATCAGTCGACTATGGCAAAATCTAACGAATCAGATTCGACTATGAAAATCCTTAGTCGAAAACAGCCCTAAGCATTAGTGAATGTGAGCATTAGTGAGCGTATGTGAGCATTAGTGAGTGTATGTGAGCGTTAGTGAACGTATGTGAGCATTAGTGAGTGTATGTGAGCATTAGTGAGCGTATGTGAGCGTGTGTGAGCATTAGTGAGCGTCAGTGAGGGTATGTGAGTGTATGTTCAATTCAATTCAATTCAAGTTTATTTGTATAGCGCTTTTCACAATACACATTGTCTCAAAGCAGCTTTACAAAAAGTGCATTTCAGAAATGTACAAAGAAAAATACAGTTAGTTAATCATGTATAAATTTAGGCATAACATATCGCCAGTGTTTAGTCGTCTCTTCACAGGCGTCGAGTCGTCTCTCCACAGGCGTTTAGTCGTCTCTCCACCGGCGTTTAGTCGTCTCTCCACAGGTGTTGGGGCATCTGAAGTCTCCGTGAGAGGCTGGATACAAACTGGAGCTGACGAACGCTATTTACCTCGGGACTAGCGTCCCGAGATAACAGCAGAAAGACAGATGGGAAATAATTAGCATAGCTGATGTTCATAATATTAATGCATTCGAACTGATTCAGAAGTAGTATAAAAGGTAAGCATTAAGTGAATGCTTGGTTAAAGAGATGCGTCTTTAATCTAGTTTTAAACTGGGACAGCGAGTCTGAGTCTCGAACAATATCAGGAAGGCTATTCCAGAGTTTAGGAGATAAATGTGAGAACGCCCTCCCTCCTTTAGTAGACTTAGATATCCTAGGAACGACCAGAAGCCTCGAATTTTGTGATCTTAAAGAGCGCGATGGATTGTAGGGCGATAGAAGGTCTGTTAAATACACAGGAGCTAAACCATTTAGAGCTTTATAAGTCAATAGTAATACTTTGTAATTGATACGGAACTTAATAGGTAACCAGTGTAGAGATGATAAAATTGGTGTTATATGATCATATTTTCTTGATCTAGTAAGAACTCTAGCGGCTGCATTTTGGACTAACTGTAGCTTGTTTATTGAGGATGCAGGACAACCAGCTAATAAAGCATTACAGTAATCTAGTCTCGAGGTCATGAATGCATGAACTAACTTTTCTGCATCTGAAACAGATAGCATGTTACGTAGCTTAGCAATGTTTCTAAGGTGGAAAAAGGCTGTTCTTGTAACATATGATATATGATTTTCGAAAGTCAAGTTGCGGTCTAGTATAACACCCAGGTCTTTTACTGTAGTGGATAAAGTAACAGGACATCCTTCTAAATTAAAGTTATATTGTAAGGGATTTTGTGGGTAGTTTTTTGGACCAATAAGTAATACCTCCGTTTTATCTGAATTTAATAGCAGGAAATTACACGTCATCCAGCATTTTATATCTTTTAGACACTCTGTCAAGTTAGATAAGTTAGTGTTTTCATCTGGTCGTGATGAGATATATAATTGAGTGTCATCAGCATAACAGTGAAAACTAATTCCATGTTTTCTTATAATATTACCAAGTGGCATCATATATATTGAGAATAGCAGAGGGCCTAGGACAGATCCTTGCGGCACTCCATAGTCTACTGATGTTATCTTTGATTTTTCCCCATTTAAACAGACGAAATGGTAACGGTCTGATAAGTACGATCTAAACCAGCTTAATGCCTGTCCCTGAACACCAGTGTAGTTTTGTAGTCGATCTAAGAGTATTTTATGATCTATAGTGTCGAACGCAGCACTAAGATCAAGTAGAACTAGTATTGAGATACAGCCTTGGTCAGAGGCTAAGAGTAAATCATTTGTAATTTTAACTAGCGCAGTTTCTGTGCTATGATGCGGTCTGAATCCCGACTGAAATTTTTCGTAGATATCATTTTCTTGCAAGAAAGAGTACAATTGAGCGGACACAATTTTTTCTAGTATTTTAGACATAAATGGAAGATTTGAGATGGGTCTGTAATTTGCTAGGTTATTTGGATCTAATTGCGGTTTCTTAATGAGAGGTTTTATTACTGCCAGCTTGAATATTTTTGGAACGTGACCTAAAAATAAAGACGAGTTAATAATATTGAGAAGAGTCTCTTCCACTACAGGTAACACTTCTTTAAGTAGTTTAGTGGGTATTGGATCTAATAAACATGTTGTTGGTTTAGATGCAATGATTAGTTTATTTAGTTCTTCCTGTCCTATAGTTGTAAAGCGGTGTAGTTGTTCTAGAGGGGCCATAATTGAGGCCGAGTCATAAGACACCATAGAGGATTGTACATTTACAATTGTGTTTCGGATGCTTTCTATTTTCTCATTGAAGTAATTCATAAAATCATTACTACTATATTGTAATGGAATATTTTGCTCTGGAGATGTCTGATTATTTGTTAGTCTAGCCACGGTGTTAAATAAAAACCTTGGATTATTTTGGTTATTTTCAATTAGTTTGCGGATATGCTCAGCCCTGGCTGATTTTAGAGCCCTTTTATAACGTGACATACTGTCTTTCCACGCGATTCTGAAGACCTCTAAATTAGTTCGTTTCCATTTACGCTCTAAGTTACGAGTTTCTCTCTTGATAGCATGCGTAGCACTGTTGTACCATGGTGCTTTAGTTTTCTCTCTAACCTTTTTTAATCTAATTGGTGCAACAATATCTAGAGTTCTAGAGAAAATGTTGCTCATACTGCTAGTCATTTCCTCTAGTTCATCTGATTGTTTGGGTTTACTGAGCAGCTGAGATAGATCAGGTAAGCTATTTGAGAATCTATCTATAGTGGTTGGAAGGATTGTTCTGCCTGGTCGATAACGTGGTGCAACATGACAAATTTCAGCAGTGCGTATTATGCAAGTTACCATGTAATGATCAGTGAGATCGTCACTTTGCGGTATAATATCTATATCGGTTGGATCGGTTCCATATGAAATAATTAAATCTAGTGTATGATTTAGACGATGAGTGGGACCACTGACGTTTTGCTTCACCCCAAAAGAGTTTAATAGATCTGTAAACGCAGCCCCTAACGCATCATTTGTATTATCTACGTGTATGTTAAAGTCGCCAACAATTATTGCTTTATCGACATTGACCAATAGGTCTGAGAGAAAGTCTGCAAAATCTTTTAGGAAATCAGTATATGGCCCTGGAGGTCTATATACGGTAGCCAAGGCTAGAGATAATAAGGATTTCTTTCTTACATCTAAGAGCGTAACATTTAGCACAAGTACTTCAAACGAATTAAACCTATGACAAGTTTTCTGAGTAACATTAAGAATATCTCTATAGATTGTTGCAACACCGCCGCCACGACCGATCAGACGGGGCTCATGCTTATAACAGTATCCTGGTGGAGTAGACTCATTTAGACCGAAATAATCATTTGGTTTAAGCCAGGTTTCAGTAAGGCACAGAACATCGAAATTATTATCTGTGACCATTTCATTTACAATAACCGCCTTAGGTGTGAGCGATCTAATGTTTAGAAGACCTAGCTTTAGAAATTGTTTTTGTTCACTGATATTTAGATTTTCTGGTTTAATTACAATAATATTCTTGCTAGATCTTACAGTAGATTTGTTGTGTGGCTTCACTAAGCGAGGAATAGACACAGTTTCTATATAATGTTCTACATTGGTACTTATATCAATTAAGTTGGGACAGCAAAGACTATGATTTGGACTTTGACTTACTAGTCAGATGGTGTGTAGCGTCTTGGAGATGTTGTCCGACAGAACAGCCGCTCCGACTCTGCTGGGGTGCAGACCATCAGGACGGAAGAGCCTAGGTCGCTCCCAAAACAGATTCCAATTATTTACAAAGAGCAGTTTCTGTTCATTACACCATGACATTAACCATTCATTTAAAGCAAATAATCTACTGAACCTTTCTTGTCCAAGTCGGTACGTGGGAAGCGGTCCAGACACGACGATCGTTGCTCTAGGCGATGTGCTGCGTACCACCTCGATCAGGCTCCTGTAGTCCTTCTTCAGAACCTCCGTCTGCCGCAGCCTGATGTCATTCGTCCCCGCGTGCAGCACGACAGCTCCGACGCGCTCGTCACAGTTCAGGATCTCGGGAACCTGCGCAGCGACATCAAGAACACGAGCACCAGGAAAGCAGTGAGTGCGCACCCTACCTTTACCCGAGGTAGCACGGACATGGCGGACCATGGAAGTGCCGATGATCACGGCGTCGTCGCGTTCCGACTCGCGAAGAGGGGAGAAGCGGTTCCGGTGTGAGATCTCGAAGACCGGGAGGGGCGGAGAGGTTCTTGCTCTGGTCCTGGCTCGTGTCGTGACCCAGGGTGCAGGAGTGATTGAAGGCAGAGATGATCGCGTCCTCCTGGGCAGAGAAACGCACGGAGTAGACGAAGTCGGAGTCAAAGTCACAAAGTTACTAACCACTGACTTGTGAGCATCGGCGCGTGATGTTTCAAGCGCTGATTGCCGATCTCGCAGCTCGGCTTGCTTCTCCAGCAGAACACGAATCTGCTTCTCCACCGACTCCAGCTCCAATCGTACCGAAATCAGCTCGAATGTGTCCTCACCTGCACTCAGAGGTAACGTTAGACACACATCCGATATGTTCGCCATTATAACAGATGAACAGTAAATTAGTAGTAATAGTAAACAGTAAAGCAATCCGATTGTTTTTTTTTTTGTTTTTTTTATAAGGAATAGTATCGAGGATAAGTTCACATGATATAAAAATAGAAAGTGCCTGTTTACAATTGAGTGGTAAAGAAGAAAATCAAGGATTAATGAATCAATTCGACAGAGCTCCAAACACAAACACAGACCGCACGCGCATGTGCTTATGCCCCGTTGATGCGGGCTCTAAGCACAATCAACATGTGTCTGTACTTTCAGAGAAGCTTTCAGAGAAACGGGTGTAAAAGATGAGACGACGCTCGAATAGGCGCGAGGCCACGCGTGAAATGCTAGCGGGCTAAAGGCTAGTAGCCGAGATTCGGAAAGTTGGATCTAAGTAGCGATATCAAAGCAATTCGATTGTTTTTTACAAGGAATATTATCGAGGATAAGTTCACACGATATAAAAATAGAAAGTGCCTGTTTATAATTGAGTGGTAAAGAAGAAAATCAAGGATTAATGAATCAATTCGACGGAGCTCCAAACATAAACACAGACCGCACGCGCATGCGCGTATATGTTACGCTCACTAATGTGAGCATTAGTGAGCGTATGTGAGCATTAGTGAGCGTTAGTGAGCATGTGTGAGCATTAGTGAGCGTTAGTGAGCGTATGTGAGCATTAGTGAGCGTATGTGAGCATTAGTGAGTGTTAGTGAGCGTATGTGAGCATTAGTGAGTGTTAGTGAGCATTAGTGAGCGTATGTGAGCATTAGTGACCATTAGTGAGCGTTGTTGAGCATGTGTGAGTATTAGTTAGCGCAACCGTGTGATTATTAGTGAGCGTATGTGAGCATTAGTGAGTGTTAGTGAGTGTTAGTGAGCGTTAGTGAGTATTAGTGAGCATTAGTGAGCATTAGTGAGCGTATGTGAGCATTAGTGAGCGTGTGTGCGCGTTAGTGAGCATTAGTGAGCGTGTGTGCGTGTTAGTGAGCATTAGTGAGCGTGTGTGCGTGTTAGTGAGCATTAGTGAGCAAGTGTGAATGTTAGTGAGTGTTAGTGACCGTTAGTGAGCATGTGTGCGTGTTAATGAGCATTAGGGAGTGTTAGTGAGCATGTGTGAGCGTGTGTGAGCATTAGTAAGCGTATGTGAGCATTAGTGAACGTTAGTGAGCATGTGTGAGCATTAGTGAGTGTTAGTGAGCGTTAGTGAGTGTTAGTGAGCATTAGTGAGTGTTAGTGACCGTTAGTGAGCGTGTGTGCGTGTTAGTGAGCATTAGGGAGTGTTAGTGAGCATGTGTGAGCGTGTGTGAGCATTAGTAAGCGTATGTGAGCATTAGTGAGCGTTAGTGAGCGCAAGTGTGTGTGGGTTGGTTCACTAAAATCATTAGTGAGCATTAGTGAGCGTGTGTGAGCATGTGTGAGTGTAAGTGAGCATGTGTGAGCGTGTGTGTGTGTGTGTGTGTGTGTGTGTGTGTGTGTGTGTGTGTGTGTGTGTGTGTGTGTGAGCTCTGGCTGTTGTCTGCTGATAACACTGAACACACACCAGTGCAGGACGGAGGTATTTGGCTTAAGCTTTATCTCACAGCAGAAGAATGAACTTCTCTAGCGAACTGTGTATCAAACAAACCAGCGGCTCTCACTGACGGAGTGTGTGTGTGTGTGTGTGTGTGTGTGTTTGTGTGTGTGTGTGTGTGTGTGTGTGTTCATGATAATGCGCTGAAGAAAGTCTAATGCAGTGGGGCTCATGAAACACGTCGTGATGAAGCTCCTGCGCTGATTCTGAGACAGGCATTATATAAGTGTGTGTGTGTGTGGTGTGTGTGTGTGTGTGTTTCTGAGCGCTCATAGATGTGACACTCTCGCAGTGACTGGAGACGGTGACCTTTGAACCCCCAATGCTCGGTTGAGCTTCTGAATGTGTGTGTGTGTGTGTGTGTGTGTGTGTGTGTGTGTGTGTGTGTGTGTGTGTGTGTGTGTGTGTGTGTGTGTGTGAGGCTTTCAGGATCGACAGAAGTCTTGAAGCTTCACGTCATGCGACAGACTCTTGAGACACACACACACACACACACACACACACACACACACACACACACACACACACACACACACACACACCACAGGTTCTGCTGTGAATCTTCTGTCTACCCCTTTTCCACCAACAAGAACCGGGTGCTGGTTCAGAGCCAGAGCCAGAGCTGGTTCGGAGTTGGTTCGACTGACGAGCTTACTAAGAACCGGTTTGCCTTTCCACCGGCTAGAGAGCCACAACAGAGCCAGATCTTACGTCACTGCATACGTCTCATGTTGCCCAGCAACGCCAGTGCGGTAGCGCCAAACACAAACACGCCAGGCTTGTTCAAGATGCATCGGCTTCTCGCAGATCGATCGCCGCATGACATCAAAGCACTGCGAAAGCGATCCAAAAGCACAAGGAGTCGTATGATCTCCAAACACTCCCGCAGCTCCGATCGGTCCGCGCCGCTCCGATGCATCTCGAACAAGCCTTCTAGCAACAATGACGGCCGTTGCGTTACTATTGATGCTCATGGCTTTGCGAACCTAACGTACATCGGCATCCAAACACGGCGAATACAACGTGTTCGTGCAGCTCGCCGTAACTTGCATAAACGGAGATTACAATCGAGCTGCTATTAGCTCGATTAGCTGCTAATTCAAAAATGGCGGTCACAAGTTTCTGTTCGTCTTGTTGGCCACGGTAACCCCGCTCCCAGCCGCTGACGTAAGCGGTTCTTACTTCTGGACCAGCAATGATTTGGTGCTACTTAAGAACCACTTTTACTGGTTCGGAGCTGGTGCTTTGGTGGTCGAAAACCAAAGAACCGATTTGAAACTAGGCTCTGGCTCCGAACCAGCACCAGCTCTGCCTTGGTGGAAAAGGGTAGTCTCTAACCTTCAGGAGTTCCATCATGGGCTCACTTCATGGATTTAGATTTAATTTTAGTAATTAAACAGCTTGTAAACATACTATCATGCATACCATCAGTCAAAATAACCCATTAAACATGAAATATTATGCAATCATTCAAGACATTTCTCATTATATAGATCATTTTTTGACATAGAGTTCTTTAAATTTGAGTTCTACACAGAACACATTAAACTGTTTTTCTAAGAATGTACAGTGCAGTACAGTACTTTATATTATTGTTGTTTGCATTGTAATATTTAGTCTTCAATCAGGCTGATATGATGCTGAAACTGACCTTGTTTCACTGAATGTATTTTTATGAGAGTATATCTATATCTCGTGCTGTTCCTAACTGTGAGCAGCAGAGGGCCTCAGCGCTCCGGGTTTCAGTCTTCAGAGGACAGTCTCAGAGCTTCACAGCAAGCTTCTCAGAGTCTCAGAGCTTCACAGCGAGCTTCTCAGAGTCTCAGAGCTTCACAGCGAGCTTCTCAGAGTCTCAGAGCTTCACAGCGAGCTTCTCAGAGTCTCAGAGCTTCACAGCGAGCTTCTCAGAGTCTCAGAGCTTCACAAGCGAGCTTCTCAGAGTCTCAGAGCTTCACAGCAAGCTTCTCAGAGTCTCAGAGCTTCACAGCGAGCTTCTCAGAGTCTTAGAGCTTCACAGCGAGCTTCTCAGAGTCTCAGAGCTTCACAGCGAGCTTCTCAGAGTCTCAGAGCTTCACAAGCGAGCTTCTCAGAGTCTCAGAGCTTCACAGCGAGCTTCTCAGAGTCTCAGAGCTTCACAAGCGAGCTTCTCAGAGTCTTAGAGCTTCACAGCGAGCTTCTCAGAGTCTCAGAGCTTCACAAGCGAGCTTCTCAGAGTCTCAGAGCTTCACAGCGAGCTTCTCAGAGTCTTAGAGCTTCACAAGCGAGCTTCTCAGAGTCTCAGAGCTTCACAGCGAGCTTCTCAGAGTCTCAGAGCTTCACAAGCGAGCTTCTCAGAGTCTTAGAGCTTCACAGCGAGCTTCTCAGAGTCTCAGAGCTTCACAAGCGAGCTTCTCAGAGTCTCAGAGCTTCACAGCGAGCTTCTCAGAGTCTCAGAGCTTCACAGCGAGCTTCTCAGAGTCTCAGAGCTTCACAAGCGAGCTTCTCAGAGTCTCAGAGCCTTACAGCGAGCTTCTCAGAGTCTCAGAGCTTCACAAGCGAGCTTCTCAGAGTCTCAGAGCTTCACAGCGAGCTTCTCAGAGTCTCAGAGCTTCACAGCGAGCTTCTCAGAGTCTCAGAGCTTCACAGCGAGCTTCTCAGAGTCTCAGAGCTTAACAGTGAGCTTCTCAGAGTCTCAGAGCTTCACAGCGAGCTTCTCAGAGTCTCAGAGCTTCACAAGCGAGCTTCTCAGAGTCTCAGAGCTTCACAGCGAGCTTCTCAGAGTCTTAGAGCTTCACAGCGAGCTTCTCAGAGTCTTAGAGCTTCACAGCGAGCTTCTCAGAGTCTCAGAGCTTCACAAGCGAGCTTCTCAGAGTCTCAGAGCTTCACAGCGAGCTTCTCAGAGTCTTAGAGCTTCACAGCGAGCTTCTCAGAGTCTTAGAGCTTCACAGCGAGCTTCTCAGAGTCTTAGAGCTTCAAAGCGAGCTTCTCAGAGTCTCAGAGCTTCACAGCGAGCTTCTCAGAGTCTCAGAGCTTCACAGCGAGCTTCTCAGAGTCTCAGAGCTTCACAGTCTCAGAGTCTTAGAGCTTCACAGCGAGCTTCTCAGAGTCTTAGAGCTTCACAGCGAGCTTCTCAGAGTCTTAGAGCTTCACAGCGAGCTTCTCAGAGTCTTAGAGCTTCACAGCGAGCTTCTCAGAGTCTCAGAGCTTCACAGCGAGCTTCTCAGAGTCTCAGAGCTTCACAGCGAGCTTCTCAGAGTCTTAGAGCTTCACAGCGAGCTTCTCAGAGTCTCAGAGCTTCACAGCGAGCTTCTCAGAGTTTTAGAGCTTCACAGCGAGCTTCTCAGAGTCTCAGAGCTTCACAGCGAGCTTCTCAGAGTCTTAGAGCTTCACAGCGAGCTTCTCGAGTCTCAGAGCTTCACAGCGAGCTTCTCAGAGTCTCAGAGCTTCACAGCGAGCTTCTCTTAGGTAGGCTTCTCAGAGTCTCAGAGCTTCACAGCGAGCTTCTCAGAGTCTCAGAGCTTCACAGCGAGCTTCTCAGAGTCTTAGAGCTTCACAGCGAGCTTCTCAAAGTCTTAGAGCTTCACAGCGAGCTTCTCAGAGTCTAGAGCTTCACAGCGAGCTTCTCAGAGTCTCAGAGCTTCACAGCGAGCTTCTCAGAGTCTCAGAGCTTCACAGCGAGCGCTTCTCAGAGTCTTAGAGCTTCACAGCGAGCTTCTCAGAGTCTTAGAGCTTCACAGCGAGCTTCTCAGAGTCTAAGAGCTTCACAGCGAGCTTCTCAGAGTCTCAGAGCTTCACAGCAAGCTTCTCAGAGTCTCAGAGCTTCACAGCGAGCTTCTCAGAGTCTCAGAGCTTCACAGCGAGCTTCTCAGAGACTTAGAGCTTCACAGCGAGCTTCTCAGAGTCTCAGAGCTTCACAGTGAGTTTCTCAGAGTCTCAGAGCTTCACAGCGAGCTTCTCAGAGTCTCAGAGCTTCACAGCGAGCTTCTCAGAGTCTTAGAGCTTCACAGCGAGCTTCTCAGAGTCTCAGAGCTTCACAGCGAGCTTCTCGAGTTTTAGAGCTTCACAGCGAGCTTCTCAGAGTCTCAGAGCTTCACAGCGAGCTTCTCAGAGTCTTAGAGCTTCACAGCGAGCTTCTCGGAGTCTCAGAGCTTCACAGCGAGCTTCTCGGAGTCTCAGAGCTTCACAGCGAGCTTCTCTAGCGAGCTTCTCAGAGTCTCAGAGCTTCACAGCGAGCTTCTCAGAGTCTCAGAGCTTCACAGCGAGCTTCTCAGAGTCTTAGAGATTCACAGCGAGCTTCTCAGAGTCTTAGAGCTTCACAGCGAGCTTCTCAGAGTCTAAGAGCTTCACAGCGAGCTTCTCAGAGTCTCAGAGCTTCACAGCAAGCTTCTCAGAGTCTCAGAGCTTCACAGCGAGCTTCTCAGAGTCTCAGAGCTTCACAGCGAGCTTCTCAGAGACTTAGAGCTTCACAGCGAGCTTCTCAGAGTCTCAGAGCTTCACAGTGAGTTTCTCAGAGTCTCAGAGCTTCACAGCGAGCTTCTCAGAGTCTCAGAGCTTCACAGCGAGCTTCTCAGAGTCTTAGAGCTTCACAGCGAGCTTCTCAGAGTCTTAGAGCTTCACAGCGAGTTTCTCAGAGTCTTAGAGCTTCACAGCGAGCTTCTCAGAGTCTTAGAGCTTCACAGCGAGCTTCTCAGAGTCTCAGGGCTTCACAGCGAGCTTCTCAGAGTCTTAGAGCTTCACAGCGAGCTTCTCAGAGTCTTAGAGCTTCACAGCGAGTTTCTCAGAGTCTTAGAGCTTCACAGCGAGCTTCTCAGAGTCTTAGAGCTTCACAGCGAGTTTCTCAGAGTCTCAGAGCTTCACCAGGACTGATGGGATCCAGGGGTTTCATGTGGAGATTTAAAGCAGTAGTTCACTTTAGAATTAAAATCTCCTGATGATTTACTCTCCCCACGTCATCCACGATATTCATGTCTGTCTTTCTTCAGTGGAATAGAAATTAATGTTTTTGAGGAAAACACTCCAGGATTTCCTATAGTGACTTCAAAGGAGTCCAACGGGTCGAAGGTCCAGATGTGAGTTTCAGTGCAGCTTCAAAGTCTCGACACGATCCAGCCGAGGAATAAGAGCCTGATCCAGACAAACCAGCGCACATTATAAAGAAATACACATTTATATAATTTATAACCACTAATGCTGGTATTGCACGAGCTGTGATGAGACACACATTACGTCATCACGCTGGAAAGGTCACGCTGAACTACAGCCCGCCGAACACAAATGACGAGCGCTGAGCGCGTCCATCTCTGGCTAACGCGCGAACGCACAGTTTGAACCGGGCAGTGATGATGTCATGTCACTGTATATATTTTGTCCAGGCTTTGACACCCTTGCAAGGAGAGGGGACGAGGCTCATTGTTCACATGAACACCATGTCTTGGAAAGACAAAGACTAAGTTCACATTTCGCGTCTTTTGCGTGCTCAAGTTTGTTATTCCAAATGTCCGCGTTCATAATGGAAGCGACGCGGTCGCGACAGGCGTGGTCAGGCGTCTAATCGACTCGTCCAGCGCAGCCAAGGGACGCGCGATTTGCCGTTCTTAACATGCGCGCCTAAAAAAGCGCGTCCTCGACGTGTGATCTGCTATTGAAATGAGATTGTTTCTGTCTGCAGGGGTTTTATGCAGTGTTTTTGTAACAAGAAAAGAAAAAGAACTCTCGGTTTCACGTTCACTGTTGTTTATTTCAGCACCTCGGACAGCCCCTATCCCTCCTTCAGAAACATCTCGCACATTTTCCAGTTGTAATTCCGGTAAAACTTTACAATAAGGTTTCATTATTTTTTTAGTGCAAAAACCATGCGCGTTTTCCGTGACCACAAAGTGCACGTTAAGAACGCGCGCTGTTATGGCAAATCGCCAAAAAATTGCATGCTTTTTTTGACGGGTCAGTGTGCAATCAGACCTGACCAGACGTTTATGAATACTTTGGCTTGCCATAGGCTCGTTTTCCCAGGCGCGGCGAGATGAACACATCTCCACTTTTCAGAATGCCGCAAGCGCGCCGCAGGTCATGTGACAGAAACCAACCGGTCAGCTTCGGGCTTTCCGTAACATCTTCGAAAGCCCGGCCGAACAGCTGAATGTACAGGGCGGGTTTTATTTCTCATCTCCATAAATAGAGCCTATCTAGTAGTAAAGCTAATACAAGGGCTAGAAATCATTCACTGACACCCTAGATACAGGCCCACCTCCACTTAACCCAGGCCCAACCATCTGTCACGTTCTGCATCCGCCACTGGATAAAAGTGCATCTGTCTATCATAAAAGTGCATGTATATATGATAAAAGTGCATCTATTCATGAATATTGGATGAACTATCCCTTTAAGATCCTCAGATGGTTCCTCACCTGCTCGTGTGTGTGTGTGTGTGTGTGTGTGTGTGTGTGTGTGTGTTCCCTCAGGAATGACGTGTCAGGCGCGCAGCTCGTATGTGTCGAGTGAGATAAAGTGGGGCTATCGCTTCACGCCGGTGCTGACGCTGGAGGACGGCTTCTACGAGGTGGACTACAACAGTTTCCACGAGATCTACGAGACCAGCACTCCCAGCTGCAGCGCGCGCGAGCTCGCGGAGATGACGGCGCGCTCCCGACTCCCGCTCAGCTGGTCCGTCGCCAGCAAACTGAGTCAACTCGACGAGCCCAGCGAGAGGAACGGAGACCTGGCCAACATGGAGAACGAGTCGAAAGTGTAGGAGCACACGGGATCTCTCCTCGCCTCTGAGCGCAGGACGTTTGGCTGAGGTCAGAGGTCAGGGGTCAGGGGTCAGCTCAGGAACGCGCCCCGAGGACACGGACTCGCGCGGGGCCGACTGCATGGTTCCCGAAACCTCTTTTTCTTAAAGATATAAGAAATGATATTTTCAGATTTGTAATTCAAAGATTAAAAACCTATATATGTATATGAATATATATAGATATATTCTAGGGCATTTGTATTTTTTGTATATATCTGTTTTTGGTTTGAGATGTGCGGTTGTTTGATACGACACGTCTGCGACAGACATATTAATCCACGCATGTTCGAAACGATCCCGGACTCTGATGTACAGAATATGAGGAACTGTAGGCTATAATAGCGCGCGCGCACGTGTGTGTGTGTGTGTGTGTGCTCCAATAACCTTCCATACCGTCGCCAGGCCATGATCTCCCTTTGCTCTTCCTTTAATTCATAATCATAACTGGATGTGATCTTCAAACCTGATGCTGCAGTTTCTCAGGCTCTTCGGTGGAGAAGTGTGACCGTGAGTTTGAGCTCGACACACACACACACACACACACACACACACACACACACACACACACACACACACACACACACACACACACACACACACACGCTTCTCTCAGAGTTATGACATCAAAACTACTAATTATGGCATACGGTGAAATTAAAACAGGAATGAAATTGACCCAAGTTAATTATGACAGTAAAAGAGTTGCTGGCCACAAGTTTCACGGCCCCACAATACTGTGCGAATATCATATTTATAAAATGAAAAGTTCACATCGACACACTAAAGCCATAATTATGACATGAAAAGTCAAAATTGACAAAGTATTGAAATTGACATGAGAATCATAATTAACTCTTTCCTCACCAGCGTTTATATAAAAGTTGCCAGTCACGCCAGTATTTCACAGCCTATAGAATATGCAATATATAAAAGAAAAGATCCTCTGCTTTTAAACAAAACAGTTTCATTCTAGCTTCATGCATTCTTTTTTATTTTTCACACAAAAAAATTCACACAAAAGTTTCACACAAAAAATTTGAGCAAAATGATTATGACTTGGTGTGTAATAATTTCTACTTTTTATCATAACCTCATATTTTTGACTTTGTAATCTCATAATTATGATATAAAGAAGCTGATGTGGCAGTACTATACAGTAATATCTCCAGTATTATACAGTAATATCTCCAGTTATATACAGTAATATCTCAGTAATATCTCCAGTAATATCTCAGTAATATACAGTAATATCTCCAGTAATATATCCAGTAATATACAGTAATATCTCAGTAATATACAGTAATATCTCAGTAATATAGGCTACAGTAATATCTCCAGTATTATACAGTAATATCTCAAGTAATATACCGTAATATCTACAGTAATATACAGTAATATCTCTAGTAATATCTCCAGTAATATACCATAATATACAGTAATATCTCTAGTAATATCTCCAGTATTATACAGTAATATCTCAAGTAATATACCGTAATATCTACAGTAATATACAGTAATATCTCTAGTAATATACAGTAATATTTCCAGTAATATATACAGTAATATCTCCAGTAAAGCCCAGCTGATGACGCTATTCGAGCACCTGTCACTCATATCACACTCCATCACTCGGGAAATATGAAATCAGGAATATGAAGATGAAGGTTTTGCTGTCTTCGGATCCTCTAAAGCTTATTTCATAAGCCATATTACGGTACATTATAGACGGTGTTTATACAGATTTAGCGCATATGACAGATTCTTTCTGATTCTCTTGTTGATTTAGATAATTACTCTCTGTCACAAGAAGCTCATAAATAAACCATATCTAAATATTCATTTTATTTCTCGTGTTTTTTCTCTGTGAATATGTAAACAAAGGCTTCTGTTGTTCAGTGTGTGTGTGTGTGTGTGTGTGTGTGTGTGTGTGTGTGTGCGTGCGTGCGTGCGTGCGTGCGTGCGTGCGTGCGTGCGTGTGTGTGTGTGTGTGTGTGTGTGTGTGTGTGTGTGTGTGTGTGTGTGTGTGTGTGTGTGTAGGGTAGATCTGTGATAACGTGTTTCAGCACGTCTAAAAATCATAATGATAATTTATGAAACTAATGAGGATTATTATTCGGCAGAAGCAGGAGAGTAAACTCAGACACTAGGCGCGTTTCCATTACAGATTTGCGCAAAACTTTTGCGATTTTTTCTAAATGTCGATAAAAAACTATTGCGAAATGACGGCGTTTCCATTAACTGATGTTATCCCAGACAGCAAGCCAACATTGAATAAACATTGTTTTTTCATCTGAATCATCATTATGGTTGATATTGAAATTTCAATGCAAAATTAATGTTGAATCACCATTAACCTTTCGATGAAAACCTGATGTTATTAATGTTGATGGCAACGATATTGGAACAACATTGATCTAGTTATCTTTATGATTGATTAATCATTGATATTTGGTTTACCGGGCGATCGATGAATGTGTTAAAAAGTCATTGATTTATAGTTGACCGGGAAACAACGCTGTTGTTGAAAAGTCATCGACATATAGTTGACCGGGAAATATGATTGAAAATGCATCGATATATAGTTGACCGGGAAATAGGATTGAAAATCAATAGATTTTTGGTTGACCGGGAGATCCACGGGTGTTATACCAACGTGCACGTCTGCACCGGACACAGCTCATTTCTGGACCCTGGCACAAGCATAAAGGTAAGTTTGCTTAATGTTTGATATGAATGAATTGTAGGCCTACCAAATCAAATACTTTTAGGCCGATTGTTAACGTAGGCTAACCGACGCAGTGCTGCAGTCACTGAAATAGATTTTTGTTTTACCACTGTGTCAAAATCTGCCAAAAATAGCATAGAGGCCTACTTTGTAGTTCTCTTCTATGTTATAAAGTTAGCAAAACCTCCGAGTCCAGTCTATTTTTGTAATATTTAGCTCAAAATACATGTCTGTACCCATTGCTAGGGTCGTGAAATCTATTAACACAGTACCGTTATTTATTCTGACCGCCGGAGATCACCGGCGAAACCAACGCTATCAGTGCTCCACCTAGCGCTACCCACAGAAGTGTGACCGCGGCGGGCCAGAATTACACAGAAGACATGACTTACTTTGCTTTATTCAATGCAGAACTGTCTCGAGTTGTAACTGGAAATGCCGATTAGACCATCCTCGAGCAGGGCTGCGATATGCGTGCGATACAGTTAACTCCGTTGTGTTGGTTTTCATAAATGATAACAGTCGTTTTATACTAGTGCTTATGCGATATCACGATTTTTGCGCGCACTGTTATACAGCGTCTGGCAACCCTGGCGTCAAGGGGGAACTTGGGGGGGCTTAGCCCCACATACTTCATATAGAAACATCTCGCGGCACGAATGTACCAATACAAATAAATATAACATCTACTGTTTAACTTAAATGCTAATTTTTTTGCATTGTAATTTTGTTTTCTGTTTTAGGTTACTCAGCAGACGGGGACAGCCGCCGTCACCCAATGTGCCAGACCGGGCAGGAGGGACTGGACGACAAACTATTCAGGCGTCAGAGGACATTGAAGTGTAAATAAAGTGTACAAATAATTAAATAAAAAGGCTTATAAAAATGAATTTGTTTGTGTGGTGTGTTCAGTGTTTTATACACGATTTCAAATGTTCCATTACTTTTAAACATCCTGGTTGTAGATAAAGCAGGCTATTTAATTTATGGCATTACATTTAAAATTAACATTTAAAAACGATTGAAATTCCATTGATATCACGTTGATCCTTAGTTCAGTTGAAATTTCAACATTGTTTCAATATTCCTGATAATTGAAATACCATTGAAATTCCGTTGATCTATGGACTGGATTTCAATGTTGTTTCAATATTAAAACAGGGTGCAAAATGATGTAGAATCAACATCAGAGTCCGATGTTGATTCAATGACTTAAGGTTGACAACACAATGTTGATTTAACATAGTTTCAATGACTGTTTGCTATCTGGGATGCGATACAACGTCCTTTTTTTCCTCTCGCGATAAGTCATTTAAACATCATGACAACATTACACATCCACACTAGACATTATTATTATTATTAATGGAAGGAGACGTGCATAGCATTTATCCAAGCATTAATGGCAGGGAAAGACCCGTATACTGCGAACGGCATAAGGAGTTTCTGGGTGTTTCTCTCTCATTTCTGCTCCGAGGTCTTGATTGTGGCATTTCTTTGAGGTTTAGAATCCAGTATTCCTGTAGCCTAATTATTGTTTCTTTTATGAATTTAATAAAGAACTCTGTCCAAACGGTCAGTGTACATTTGTGTCCATTCGTTTTTCCTTATTTAACCCGTATGCAAAACGAAAAATTAACGGTGGTTGTTTTTTTTTAAATGCAAAGTTGAACACCATTTTTTTTAACTGTAGGCTACACAAATGCTGCGCAAAAATAATAATATATCGTCTAAATTTCAGATGTTTGTTTATGACTTTTTGCCCCTTTATTAAACATTTATAATATTCCCAACTTAATACGAAAAAAAAGTCGATTGTAATGGTTTTCTAAGGCCAAATTAGAACCTGGAAATTATATTTTTCCCGCAGTACTGAATGAGAAGAGCCATATTTATGTCTCTGGAACCACAGAATACAGAAAGGTGATTTAGGTAAGTTATAATGATAATAAATGTGTCTGAAAAAATAACGAGGCATTTTAATTGTTTATTAATAAACTATTTTTTTCTAAATCAGTGTCGGCTAAAAACCATCTCTGCTGAGGCGCGCCGCGCGAATGCACCAGAGAGAAATAGGCCTACACCTTTCATACTGATTACATAAGCAGAAGGTATTAGCTTTCGATTCAAATTTGTTCATTTTAAAGTGGACATTTCAAGCTTTAGCCCAGGCTATACTTTGTTTCAGTTCTCGCGCTCTAGTTCATGGAGATCATGAAAGCGCATGATTGTTTTATTTTACAAAAGCACAACGATTTCTTGTTATTATGAGTTTACACAAATAAAATCATAGTTGCGAATAATGTATTATTATTTTCTGACCAGAAGAGTATGCCTATTTTAAGTTGTTTGTTGATAGGAAAAAGCAAGTATTCGCGGCTGCGACTCCGTGCCATGCGAGCTCAGCAAACACTTGGATATGCATCAAAATCTTGTGTTTATTTGTGATAATCTTAGCCCTGTATTATTATTGTCTAACCATTATGTATGACATTTGACGGATTGCTTTTTTCCTTTTTTGGATAAAAGCGTCTTCTAAATATGTAGCCTAATAACTGTTATAATAATGATGATATTTATTAGCCTATTATTATTTGCGTATATCACGGACCCCAAACACACCGCGTCTTCTAAGTCAGGTGACTGTTATTGCGCAAAAACTGTTTCCATTGCAGTTTTGCGAAATATTCCTTTTTCGAATTGCCTGAAAAACCTCCTCATGCGAGCGTAAAAACTTTTTTGCGATAAATGGGAGTTTTTGCGAAATTGACGTGTTTCCATTGAGCGTAATTTCAATTCGCAATTTCAATTTGCGCAATTTGAAGGGTAATGGAAACGCGGCTACTGACAAACATGAGCTTTTCATTTACACACACACACACACACACACACACACACACACACACACACACACACACACACACACACACACACACACACACACACACACACACACACACACACACACACACACACACGTCTGTCTGATTTAGTTGATTTGTAAATCAGAATGCCGTCATGTCTCATGTTTAATCTAGAGTTGTTGTGTGCAGGGTTAGGGTGTGTGTCGTGTTTATGATAAAGCCTCAGTGTGTGTCAGAATCTGAAGTAAATCTCAGTTCTGTGAGTATCAGCTGCGATCATCATTTATAAAGCGCTTATATTCCTTATAAGAGCCTGAAACGAGCCTTTCAAACCAGTGTTTCTGTTATTTTAAGCGATATTACTTCTCAAGAGCTGCTTGTTGTAAGTGTTTATGTATTCCTGCAGTGAGGGGACAGAATGTTCAAAATGACCACGTTTTCTTGTCTGTATATTTTTGTATCATACTAGACTAGACTTTCCTTTTTATTTATCTAAAATATTCCCAGATAACAATGTTTGGTTACATAAAAAAAGAACCAAAACACCTTAAACCTAATAACACTGCGATGACACTCGGCGGGAGAATTATTCTGACAGAAGAAGGCGAATGAAAACATTGATTTTCATTGATTGGCGGGTGCGCGCAGGACACGCCCCCTCTCAGCGCGCGCCTTCATCAGTGCGCGGGAGCGCGCCTCAGTGTGTAATGATGCTGCCGGTGAGTGTGCACGCGGATCAGATGATCGGGTAAGAGTTTCGGTTAATTCCTCTGTGTTTTCATATTTTAACGTCTTTAATAACTCTCCTCTGTGTTCTCATAGTTGTCCTGTGATATGGAGACCGTGGGATCTTTCAACTAGAGGGACACAATTAAATAAAGTAACATTTTTATTTTACTTCAAGTTTTGCTAACATTCCCTTAAAGTTATGAAACCTTACTTTTGAATGTTCTCTGCATGTTCTTTTAAAAACGTTTTTTCTTGGTTATGTGAACGGTAAGGGAACATTCCATTGTATCATTCTTCAAACATTATGGGAACGCTACTTTTGAATGTTCTCTGAACGTTCTGAGAACAAGAAGTAACATTTAGAAAATGTTGGTAACACTTTACAATAAGGTTCATTAGTTAATATTAGTTATTATATTATTAAATAACATGCACTAACAATGTGCAATACATTTGTTACAATATTTATTAATCTTTGTTAATGTTATTTAATAAAAATACAGCTGTTCATTGTTTGTTCATGTTAGTTTACAGTGCATTAACTAATGTTAACAAATACAACCTTTGATTTAATAACGTATTAGTAAATGTTGAAATTAATATTAACTAAGATTAATAAATGCTGAAGTATTGTTCATTCTTTGTTCATGTTAACTAATGTAAACTAAGGAATCTTATTGTTTCAGAAAAAAATGTTTCACGAACGATGTATAAATAATGTTTTTGTTCTAACGTTTTTAGAACATTATTAAAGACCAGATAACATTGAACAAACTTTCTATTAATGTTTCTGGAAGAACGTTTGTTTATAACTTTGAAGTCCCTGTTTTTAGAGCTGTTTTACTTTTCTCTGTTCATGTGTTCTTGTGTTCAGGGGTTCATGTGTTCAGGTGTTCATGTGTTCAGGTGTACTTGTGTTCAGGGGGTTCTTGTATTCAGGTGTTCTTGTGTTCTTGTGTTCTTGTGCTCAGGTGTTCTTGTGTTCAGGGTGTTCTTGTGTTCAGGAGTTCTTGTGTTCAGGGGGTTCTTGTGTTCAGGGGGTTCTTGTGTTCAGGTGTTCAGGGGGTTCTTGTGTTCAGGTGTTCTTGTGTTCAGGTGTTCTTGTGTTCAGTTGTTCTTGTGTTCGGGTGTTCATGTGTTCAGGGGGTTCTTGTGTTCGGGTGTTGTGTTCAGGTGTGCATGTGTTCAGGGTGTTCTTGTGTTCAGGAGTTCTTGTGTTCAGGTATTCTTGTGTTCAGGTGTTATTGTGTTCAGGGGATTCTTGTGTTCAGGGGTTCTTGTGTTCAGGTGTTCTTGTGTTCAGGGGTTCTTGTGTTCAGGTGTTCTTGTTTCAGGGTGTTCTTGTGTTCAGGGGTTCTTGTGTTCAGGTGTTCATGTGTTCAGGGGTTCTTGTGTTCTTGTGTTCAGGTGTTCTTGTGTTCAGGTGTTCTTGTGTCAGGTTCTTGTGTTCAGGGGTTCTTTGTGTTCAGGTGTTCTTGTGTTCAGGTGTTCTTGTGTTCAGGTGTTCTTGTGTTCAGGGGGTTCTTGTGTTCTGATGTTCTTGTGTTCATGGTGTTCTTGTGTTCAGGTGTTCTTGTGTTCTTGTGTTCTTGTGTTCAGGGGGTTCTTGTGTTCAGGTGTTCAGGGGGTTCTAGGTGTTCAGGTGTTTCAGGTGTTGTTAGTGTTCAGGTGTTCTTGTGTTCAGGTGTTCATGGGGGTTCTTGTGTTCAGGTGTTCTTGTGGTCAGGTGTTCTTGTGTTCAGGTGTTCTTGTGTTCAGGGTGTTCTTGTGTTCAGAGTTCTTTTGTTCATGCTTTCTTGTGTTCAGGTGTTTTGTGTTCAGGGGTTCTTGTGTTCAGGGGGTTCTTGTGTTCAGGTGTTCTTGTGTTCAGGTGTTCTGTGTTCAGGGGTTCTTGTGTTCTGATGTTCTTGTGTTCGGTGTTCTGGTGTTCGGTGTTCAGGTGTTCTTGTGTTCAGGTGTTCAGGTGTTCTTGTGTTCAGGTGTCAGGGGGTCTTGTTTCAGGTGTTCAGGTGTTTCTTGTGTTCATGTGTTCAGGGGGGTCTTGTTTTCAGGTGTTCTTGTGGTCAGGTGTTCTTGTGTTCAGGTGTTCTTGTGTTCAGGTGTTCTTGTGTTCAGATTCTTTTGTTCGGTGTTCTTGTGTTCAGGTGTCATTGTGTTCAGGGGGTTCTTGTGTTCAGGGGGTTCTTGTGTTCAGGTGTTCTTGTGTTCAGGGGGTTCTTGTGTTCAGGGGGTTCTTGTGTTCAGATGTTCTTGTGTTCAGGAGTTCTTGTGTTCAGGTGTTCTTGGTCAGGGGTTCTTGT
Source organism: Chrosomus eos (assembly GCA_036326025.1). NCBI lineage: Eukaryota > Metazoa > Chordata > Actinopteri > Cypriniformes > Leuciscidae > Chrosomus > Chrosomus eos. The sequence continues at coordinate 31,992,740 of CM070841.1, forward strand.
GTTCAGGAGTTCTTTGTTCAAAAGTTCTTGTGTTCAGGTGTTCTTGTGTTCTTGTGTTCAGGGGGTTCTTGTGTTCAGGTGTTCTTGTGCTGTGTGTTCAGGTGTTCTTGTGTTCAGGGGGTTCTTGTGTTCAGGGTTCTTGTGTTCAGGTGTTCTTGTGTTCAGGGTTCTTGTGTTCAGGGGTTCTTGTATTCAGGGGTTCTTTGTGTTCAGTGTTCTTGTGTTCAGGGTTCTTGTGTTTAGGGGGTTCTTGTGTTCAGGTGTTCAGGGGTTCTTGTGTTCAGGGGTTCTTGTGTTCAGGGGGTTCTTGTGTTCAGGGGTTCTTGTGTTCAGGGGTTCTTGGTGTTTTTCAGGGTTCTTGTGTTCAAGGTTCTTGTGTTCAGGTGTTCTTGTGTTCAGGGGTTCTTGTGTTCAGGTGTTCAGTGTTTGTGTTCTGTGTTCAGGGGTTCTTGTGTTCAGGTGTTCTGTGTTCAGGTGTTCTTGTGTTCAGGTGTTCTTGTTCAGGGGTTCTGTGTTCAGGGTTCTTGTGTTCAGGTGTTCTTGTGTTCAGGGTTCTTGTGTTCAGGGGTTCGTTTGTGTTCATGGGTTCTTTGTTCAGGGGTTCTTGTGTTCAGGGTGTCTTGTGTTCAGGGTTTCTTGTGTTCAAGGGGTTCTTGTGTTCAGGGTGTTCTTGTGTTCAGGGTGTTCTTGTGTTCAGGGTGTTCTTGTGTTCAGGGGTTCTTGTGTTCAGGGTTCTTGTGTTCAGGGTGTTCTTCTGTGTTCAGGGGTTCTTGTGTTCAGGTGTTCTTGTGTTCAGGGGTTCTGTGTTCTGTGTTCATGGGTTCTTGTGTTCAGGGGTTCTTGTGTTTCAGGGTTTCTGTGTTCAGGGTTCTTGTGTTCAGGGGTTCTTGTGTTCAGGGGTTCTTGTGTTCAGGGTTCTTGTGTTCAGGGTTCTTGTGTTCAGGGGTTCTTGTGTTCAGGGTTCTTGTTTCAGGGGTTCTTGTGTTCAGGGTTCTTGTGTTCAGGGTTCTTGTGTTCAGGGGTTCTTGTGTTCAGGGGTTCTTGTGTTCAGGGGTTTCTTGTGTTCTAGGTGGTTCTTGTGTTCAGGTGGTTCTTGTGTTCAGGTGTTCTTGTGTTCAGTGGTTCTTGTGTTCAGGTTGTTCTTTTGTTCAGGGGTTCTTGTGTTCAGGGTTTTGTGTTCAGGTGTTCGGTTCTTGTGTTCAGGGGTTTCTTGTGTTCGTGCGTGTTCTTGTGTTCAGGTGTTCTTGTGTTCAGGGTTCTTTTGTGTTCAGGGTTCTTGTGTTCTGGTGTTCTGTGTTCAGGGGTTCTTGTGTTCAGGGTGTTCTTGTGTTCAGGGTTCTGGGTTCTTTTTGTTTGGAGGGTTCTTGTGTTCAGGGTTCTTGTGTTTGGTTCTTGTGTTCAGGGTTCTTGTGTTCAGGGGTTCTTGTGTTCAGGGGTTCTTGTGTTCAGGGTGTTCTTGTGTTCAGGGGTTCTTGTGTTCAGGGTTCTTGTGTTCTGGTGTTCTTGTGTTCAGGGGTTCTTGTGTTCAGGGGGTTCTTGTGGTTTAGGTGGTTCTTTGTGTTCAGGGGTTCTTGTGTTCAGGGGTTCTTGTGTTCAGGGTTCTTGTTTCAGGGTTCTGTGTTCAGGGTTCTTGTGTTCAGGGGGTTCTTGTGTTCAGGGGTCTTGTGTTGTGTTCTGTTTCAGGGTTGTTCTTGTGTTCAGGGGTTCTTGTGTTCAGTGTCTGTGTTCTGTGTTCGTGTTCAGGGGTTCTTGTTGTTCAGGGGGTTCTTGTGTTTCAGGGGTTCTTGTGTTCAGGGTTCTTGTGTTCAGGGTTCTTGTTGTTCAGGGGTTCTTGTGTTTCAGGGGTTCTTGTGTTTCAGGGGTTCTTGTTTGTTCTTGGTGTTCTTGTGTTCAGGGTTCTTGTGTTCAGGGGTTCTTGTGTTCAGGGTTCTTGTGTTCAGGGGTTCTTGTTTCAGGGTTCTTGTGTTCAGGGGTTCTTGTGTTCAGGGGTTCTTGTTTTCAGGGGTTCTTGTGTTTCAGGGGGTTCTTGTGTTCAGGGGTTCTTGTGTTCAGGTGTTCAGGGTTCTTGTGTTCAGGGGTTCTTGTGTTCAGGGTTCTTGTGTAGGGTTCTTGTGTTCAGGGTTCGTGTTCTTGTTGTTCAGGGGTTCTTGTGTTCAGGTGTTCTTGTGTTCAGGGGTTCTTGTGTTCAGGGGTTCTTGTGTTCAGGTGTTCGGGTTCTGTGTTCAGGGTTTCTTGTGTTCAGGGGTTCTTGTGTTCAGGGGTTTCTTGTGTTCAGGTGTTCTTGTGTTCAGGGGTTCTTGTGTTCAGGGGTTCTTGTGTTCTGGTGTTCAGGGTTCTTGTGTTCAGGGGTTCTTGTGTTTAGGGGGTTCTTGTGTTTAGGGGTTCTCTTGTTCAGGTGTTCTTGTGTTCAGGGGTTCTTGTGTTCAGGGGTTCTTGTGTTCAGGGGTTCTTGTGTTCAGGTGTTCTTGTGTTCAGGTGTTCTTGTGTTCAGGGGGTTCTTGTGTTCAGGGTTCTTGTGTTCAGGGTTCTTGTGTTTAGGGGTTCTTGTGTTTAGGGGGTTCTTGTGTTCAGGTGTTCTTGTGTTCTGGTGTTCTTGTGTTCAGGGGTTCTTTTGTTCAGGGGTTCTTGTGTTTAGGGGGTTCTTGTGTTCAGGGGTTCTTGTGTTCAGGTGTTCTTGTGTTCAGGGGTTCTTGTGTTCAGGGGGTTCTTGTGTTCAGGGGTTCTTTTGTTCTGGTGTTCAGGGGTTCTTGTGTTCAGGGGTTCTTGTGTTCAGGGGTTCTTGTGTTTAGGGGGTTCTTGTGTTTAGGGGGTTCTTGTGTTTAGGTGTTCTTGTGTTCAGGGGTTCTTGTGTTCAGGGGTTCTTGTGTTCAGGGGGTTCTTGTGTTCAGGGTGTTATTGTGTTCTGGTGTTCAGGGGTTCTTGTGTTCAGGGGTTCTTGTGTTCAGGGGTTCTTGTGTTTAGGGGGTTCTTGTGTTCAGGGGGTTCTTGTGTTCAGGGTGTTATTGTGTTCTGGTGTTCTTGTGTTCGGGGGTTCTTGTGTTCAGGGGTTCTTGTGTTCAGGGTGTTATTGTGTTCTTGTGTTCAGGGGTTCTTATGTTCAGGGGTTCTTGTGTTCAGGGGTTCTTGTGTTCAGGGGGTTCTTGTGTTCAGGGGGTTCTTGTGTTCTTGTGTTCAGGTTTCTGAAGGCTCGAAGCGGGTTCAGGCGTCTGAAGGAGTTTTCCATCATCCCGTGAGGTCTGGAGCCAAACTCGTACTCTTCATTATATGTTTATTAGCACTCAGAGTCTTCAGAGATCATTTATTAACCAGGAGGAGGAATCTGAGATTGTGTTTTTTACGGATCCGTCCATCCACAGGCTGTTCCTGCCCAGATCCAGGATCCAGGAGTATCTGTCTCACCTGGGCCGGACGGTTCTGGCCAGTTTCCCGGCTCAGGCCACGCTGCACTTTTACAACGATGAAGACTCCAGCTCTGAGGAAGAGGACGATGGAGAAACAGACACACACTAAAGGGATAGTTCACCCGAAGATGAACATTAGCCCATGATTTACTCTCCCTCAACCCATCCTAGGTGTATATGACACTCTTCTTTCAGATGAACACAGAGTTATATTAAAAAATGTCCTTTGGACACCTGTTAACTAATTAACCTTATTTAAAGTGTTACCATTTCCATAATATCATTATTGTATGGTATCATTATTTTCAAATTTATTACTCTGAAGCTACTTTGAAACAATGTAGTGTATAAAGCGCTTTAGTTCTGCTGAAATCTAAACACAAATTAAAAACATCAATATGCATTTGTATCCGCATCATTTATTAATAATTATACAAACTTTAAAAACAGGTTTTTAGAATATTGATTGCTAAACAGAAGAATAATGCAAAGAAACATTAATTTAGGATCAATTATTAATGAAAGTCATTTTATTCTATGGAAGCTTGTTTCCACCACTTTTTATCTCATTATTATGACCTTTTTTCTTGGAATTCCAAGTTTATATTTAAACTCGTAATTGTGAGATAAAAGTCTTTTTTTATTATTTATCCGTGGCAGAAACAAGCTCCCATAATATTCGAATAAATCAAACATGAGAAAAGGAAAACTAGAGAAGTCAGTTTTCTGCAGGCGACGGTGGAGGGGTCGCAGGGTCAAGGGTCACAGGTCACCTGACACCGGTGTGTTTGCTCATGAGGGTCATCAGGCGCAGACGAGCAGGAACACACACCTTCTGCAGACGGATTGAGGAGATGATGGGCAGATAGAGAGATGATGACCGTTTCACTTCTAGCCCGAGGTCACAGAGGTCACGGCACCAGACAGCCACACAACAATTAATTTTATATTAAAAAAAAAATTATTGCATATTTTAACAAACATATGATACAAAGACAAACTTTCAAACAATAAACTAGTTATAGTTCAGCAGTCAAGCAGCCACACAACATGACGAGCAGCAGAAATCACATCAGGAACTTGTATTTGAGAAAGATGTGAAAACAGTGATGTTTTATAGACTTAAACAAAAATGTTTTAAGCTGTATTTAACGTCTTCATATCCACGAGTCAATCAGGGGTCCATCAGGGGTCAGCCGGGTCACGGCGGCCCGCACAGGTTCACCTGAAGTCTCATCTCAGGCCTGTCACACACATCTGATGGATCTGACCATCTAAACCCTGAGCAAACGCCACACGCCTGCCCTGATCACTCTCACACACACACACACACACACACACACACACACACACACACACACACACACACACACACACACAGCTCATGGGGATCCAGGTAAATCTCACTGATTATTCCACACACACACACACACACACACACACACACACACACACACACACACACACACACACACACACACACACACACACACACACACACACACACACACACACACACACACTCTCACTGCTCGCAGGGATCCAGGTAAAACACATGGTTTATTTCACTGATGGGAACGTCTCTGAGTCTGGGAAACGTGGGAATAACTCCTCCTGGATCCTCATCCGTGCGCTGACTCTTTGCATAGTGGTCTAGACAAACAATGAACCAGAAATCATTTCATTTATCAATGCAAAATGTTTAAAGGACAAGTTCGTTATTTTACACTTAAAGCTCTGTTTCAAGATCGTTTCTGATGAAATAGAACAGTTAAAATTAAAATTTGGACACGTGCTGCTGTCCCGAGAAATTTCGTTTTTTTTGGGTTGCACCCCCCCACCTCTACAATGGTTGCATAGGTGCACAGAAACAATCCTTTATAAAACACATTAAACTTTAGTTTACAAAGACGTGAAACTCAGCGAGTGGTCAGGGGTGTTCACTGATATGCTCACACAAACATCGCTGCAAAAGATGCTTTCCAACAGGTTTATCGTAGTTTTTGTCCGACACCATTTGACTTGACTCGGACAAAAACTACGATAAACCTGTTGGAAACGATCTTGAAACAGGGCTTTAAGTGTAAAATAACGAACTTGTCCTTTAATCTCTTCACTGTCACTCTTCTTTTTGAGGACAGATCTGAATTTAAATGGTTGTAATTCATGACTGCTTTGGAATATAGACCTAAAACAGATTAATGCAGAACTGAAAGCAACGAAAGTGTAAAACATAATATAAGTTTAAGTTTACTGTAAAGCAAACCTACTGAACTACACATTTTTTATTTTATACAAAATACATACTTAAAAATAATTTGGACTCTAATAATTAGCAAATTACTCGAAAGTCAAAGCCACATGTCTAACCAAGTTGTGTTACAAATTTAAAAGATGTGTCGTTGTGAATGTGATGTCACCTGTGATGTTGTGAATGTGATGTTGTGAATGTGATGTCACCTGTGATGTTGTGAATGTGATGTTGTGAATGTGATGTTGTAAATGTGATGTCACCTGTGATGTTGTGAATGTGATGTCACCTGTAATGTCGTGAATGTGATGTCACCTGTGATGTCGTGAATGTGATGTCACCTGTGATGTTGTGAATGTGATGTCACCTGTGATGTTGTGAATGTGATGTCACCTGTGATGTTGTGAATGTGATGTCACCTGTGATGTTGTGAATGTGATGTCACCTGTGATGTTATGAATGTGATGTTGTGAATGTGATGTTGTGAATGTGATGTTGTAAATGTGATGTCACCTGTGATGTTGTGAATGTGATGTCACCTGTGATGTTGTGAATGTGATGTTGTGAATGTGATGTTGTGAATGTTATGCCACCTGTGATGTTGTGAATGTGATGTCACCTGTGATATTGTGAATGTGATGTCACCTGTGATGTCGTGAATGTGATGCCACCTCTGATTGTGAATGTGATGTCACCTGTGATGTTGTGAATGTGATGTTGTGAATGTGATGTCACCTGTGATGTTGTGAATGTGATGTTGTGAATGTGATGTCACCTGTGATGTTGTGAATGTGATGTTGTGAATGTGATGTTGTGAATGTGATGTCACCTGTGATGTTGTGAATGTGATGTCACCTGTGATGTTGTGAATGTGATGTCACCTGTGATGTTGTGAATGTGATGTCACCTGTGATGTTGTGAATGTGATGTTGTGAATGTGATGTCACCTGTGATGTTGTGAATGTGATGTTGTGAATATGATGTCACCTGTGATGTTGTGAATGTGATGTTGTGAATGTGATGTTGTGAATGTGATGTCACCTGTGATGTTGTGAATGTGATGTCACCTGTGATGTTGTGAATGTGATGTTGTGAATGTGATGTCACCTGTGATGTTGTGAATGTGATGTTGTGAATGTGATGTTGTGAATGTGATGTCACGTGTGATGTTGTGAATGTGATGTCACCTGTGATGTTGTGAATGTGATGTCACCTGTGATGTTGTGAATGTGATGTCACCTGTGATGTTGTGAATGTGATGTCACCTGTGATGTTGTGAATGTGATGTCACCTGTGATGTTATGAATGTGATGTTGTGAATGTGATGTCACCTGTGATGTTGTGAATGTGATGTCACGTGTGATGTTGTGAATGTGATGTTGTGAATGTGATGTCACCTGTGATGTTGTGAATGTGATGTTGTGAATGTGATGTCACATGTGATGTTGTGAATGTGATGTTGTGAATGTGATGTCACATGTGATGTTGTGAATGTGATGTCACCTGTGATGTTGTGAATGTGATGTCACCTGTGATGTTGTGAATGTGATGTTGTGAATGTGATGTCACCTGTGATGTTGTGAATGTGATGTCACGTGTGATGTTGTGAATGTGATGTTGTGAACGTGATGTCACCTGTGATGTTGTGAATGTGATGTTGTGAATGTGATGTCACATGTGATGTTGTGAATGTGATGTTGTGAATGTGATGTCACATGTGATGTTGTGAATGTGATGTCACCTGTGATGTTGTGAATGTGATGTTGTGAATGTGATGTCACCTGTGATGTTGTGAATGTGATGTTGTGAATGTGATGTTGTGAATGTGATGTCACCTGTGATGTTGTGAATGTGATGTTGTGAATGTGATGTCACCTGTGATGTTCTGAATGTGATGTCACCTGTGATGTTGTGAATGTGACGTTGTGAATGTGATGTCACCTGTGATTAGGGCTGTCACTTTTGTGAAAAAATCCTGTTCGATTTTTGAGACATAAGTGTTCATTGAATCGATTGTAAAATCGATTTTTCGTGTCTAAAGACGTTTCCATTTTCAACACCAAATATAGGCAAATCCACTGACAACTAACAGGCATTAGGAAGAACGTGAAGAGGGCACTTGAGACACGCAGCGCCCACAAGTCAGCAATATTCCTGATGATTTATTGGCGTGAAGTTTCGTGCACAATGACAAACAGGAGTGCAGCATTCAGGGATTGAAATTAACACCCTCAACTCGCCAAATGCGGGTAAAAATGAACTTTGGCGGCTAACGCTGTCAAATCAAGAGGCGTGCGTCTATGTTTACTCACTTTCTTTGCTGTGGAAGTTCGTGTAAGCCAAATCTGTGTGGATTCAGCGCAAATACGCAACTCGTGAGTCCTCGTCATAGAGATATAGGCCTACACATCTATGAATCCTCGTGATATATTAAATACAGCGTATTGCGCAGAATCTGCACATTTCTGGCTTACTTGAACACACACGTCACTAAGCAACGGCTCTGGCAACAAATAACGGCGCGCTTGTTCACTTGCCTTGAAGTAATAGCGAATATTAAAAAGCATTTGGTTAACAGAAAAGACATTATTATTTTCCAAAATCCTACATGTTCTATAGATCTGTCCACCTAAAACACATTTTTGGTAAAAAAAAAAAAATACATAAAAAAAGGCCGTTAAAATCGATTCCCTATTTTCGTTTCGATACTTGTTGTTGGTTGGTCCGATCGATTGTGCAATCGATTTTCGAACGTAAAGTGACAGCCCTACCTGTGATGTTGTGAATGTGATGTCACCTGTGATGTTGTGAATGTGATGTCACCTGTGATGTTATGAATGTGATGTTGTGAATGTGATGTCACCTGTGATGTTGTGAATGTGATGTCACGTGTGATGTTGTGAATGTGATGTTGTGAATGTGATGTCACCTGTGATGTTGTGAATGTGATGTCACATGTGATGTTGTGAATGTGATGTCACCTGTGATGTTGTGAATGTGATGTCACCTGTGATGTTGTGAATGTGATGTCACCTGTGATGATGTGAATGTGATGTCACCTGTGATGTTGTGAATGTGATGTCACCTGTGATGTTGTGAATGTGTTGTCACCTGTGATATTGTGAATGTGATGTCACCTGTGATGTTGTGAATGTGATGTCACATGTGATGTTGTGAATGTGATGTCACCTGTGATGATGTGAATGTGATGTCACCTGTGATGTTGTGAATGTGATGTTGTGAATGTGATGTCACCTGTGATGTTGTGAATGTGTTGTCACCTGTGATATTGTGAATGTGATGTCACCTGTGATGTTGTGAATGTGATGTCACCTGTGATGTTGTGAATGTGATGTCACATGTGATGTTGTGAATGTGATGTCACCTGTGATATTGTGAATGTGATGTCAACTGTGATGTTGTGAATGTGATGTCACCTGTGATGTTGTGAATGTGATGTCACCTGTGATGTTGTGAATGTGATGTCACGTGTGATGTTGTGAATGTGATGTTGTGAATGTGATGTCACCTGTGATGTTGTGAATGTGATGTTGTGAATGTGATGTCACATGTGATGTTGTGAATGTGATGTCACCTGTGATGTTGTGAATGTGATGTCACCTGTGATGTTGTGAATGTGATGTTGTGAATGTGATGTCACCTGTGATGTTGTGAATGTGATGTTGTGAATGTGATGTTGTGAATGTGATGTCACCTGTGATGTTGTGAATGTGATGTTGTGAATGTGATGTCACCTGTGATGTTCTGAATGTGATGTCACCTGTGATGTTGTGAATGTGATGTCACCTGTGATGTTGTGAATGTGATGTCACGGGTGTGATGTTGTGAATGTGATGTCACCTGTGATGATTGTGAATGTGATGTCACCTGTGATGTTGTGAATGTGATGTTGTGAATGTGATGTCACTGTGATGTTGTGAATGTGATGTTGTTGAATGTGATGTCACCTGTGATGTTGTGAATGTGATGTCCTGTGATGTGAATGTGATGTTGTGATGTGTGAATGTGATGTACATCGTGATGTATGTGATGTGATGTTGTGAATGTGATGTCACCTTGTGAATGTTGTGAATGTGATGTCACCATGTGATTTGTGATGTGATGTTTGATGTGATATGTGATGATGTCACCTGTGATGTTGTGAATGGATTCTGTGAATGTGAGTTGTGAACTTGATATTGTGAAGTGAGTCATGTGAGTTGTCACTGATGCATGGCCTGTAACATATTAGACACACAGCAGCAGGTGGTTAAGGTGACCAGCATGTAAATGGAGCCGCCAGAGCCCAGTATCTGTGAACAGGGCATTAGTCTTGTCTACGGTGGAGATCTAAACACTACACACACAACACAAGAGTTTCACTCACTCTGAGCCAGTAAGTCAATCCAGCAGAATGAAGCCAGTCGTCAGGAACAGAAGCCCACACCACATACAGCACTACAGGAGCAAACACACACACCTGATCAACACACCACATTACAGCACTACAGGAGCAAACACACACACACACCTGATCAACACACCACATACAGCACTATCAGGAGCAAACACACACACCTGATCACACACCACATACAGCACTAACAGAGCAAACACACACACACCTGATCAACACACCACATACAGCACTACAGAGCAAACAACACACCTGATCAACACACCACATACAGCACTACAGAGCAAACACACACACCTGATCAACACACCACATACAGCACTAACAAGAGCAAACACACACACCTGATCGACAACACCACAATACGCACCAACAACTCGTGCTCAACACACTGAATAATGCCTTTTTACTCTCGTCTTTTTAGAGCTGCTTTCCAGAAGAACTAAATCATCATTTCCCTGTTTTCACTTTAAAACTGCTTTACAACAGTCAGTATTGTATATGAAGCGCTATAGTAATAGAGGCGACTTGACAAACCTGTCATTTAATTTTTTTAATCATGAAAAATACTCACAATAGTCAAGAAACTGATAATGCTTATACTGTGATTTTTTTCATTAGTGTTTTTAATGTAAACCCCTTATTAAAAAAAGTTTGGAAAAGTACTTCCGTGATCAAAGTTGAGAGTAAGAAGTGGCTTTCCCAGTTATTATAAGATGTTTGGATCATAAAGTTTATTGAAACATCACTGGTGTTACAGAGTGTAATGCTCAATCTAATTATTATAGTCTGACTACAGATAAGTATTTTAAATTTTTATTGAATTTTAATGATAATTTCTCACTGATTTCAACACTAACTTAATTTGAAAATTTTAAAACGTATATTTAGTAATTTAGCAGATGCTTTTATTCGAAGCGACTTGAAATGAGCGAACTAATGAGTCAAAAATAGAGATCAAAAATCAAGTGGCTCTTGACAAGTAATAATGTAACATTTTAATATACATACGATATCAAACATTTATTGTATAAAAACGAACTGCCGGACACATGTAAACATGTTTATAGAGTGATGAGTGTAGATGTAGCAGAGACGTACAGAACCCGCAGTGAGAGCCCAGGAACAGCACGAACCCGTAGATCGCTCTCTCGGGGAGAGGAGAAGGAGAGTTTTCCACCATCCTCTACACACTCACACATTCACAGATTCCTGATTCTGACACAGATTCTCGATCGATCTGACGTGTTGAAATAATCAATACAAATAATACAGAAATGTCGCTTTTCTCTCGCTGATGCTGGTTAACGTTAGTCTCTGAGGAGCGCTGTGCAGTGCTGCCCCCGTGCGGACTGGAGCCACACACACACACAAACACACACACACACACACACACACACACACACACACACACACACACACACACACACACACACACACACACACACACACACACACACACACACACACACACACACACACACACACACACACACACACACACACACACACACACACACACACACACACACACACACACACACACACACACACACACTCCTCAGGCGAACACTAGAGGCGCTGTCCGGTATTCGCTCGTGTTCACGCTTCTTCTGTTCACGCGTGAGATCATCAGATTCAGTAGAGACTCAGACATCAGGAAACATCAACGGCTCTTCAGTTCCTCTCTTACAAGCAGAGGTTAGTAATAAACACAGTAAATTATATTTAGGATTCGCTGTTAGAACTGACCTCAGAAAACTGACGGTTATCGCTGTTGATTCAGATAAACGCCTATAAAGTGTCGCGGCGAAGACACGTCGTGTTTAACTTCCTGATTTTGCTAAAGTTCCTCTGCTTCAGAATCAGATATATCATTAAACATATTGACACTCGTCCATAACATGTAGGTTTTATGCGTTATTAAATTCCAAATCTGTAAGATTATGCTGAGGACACGTCGAGTTTTGGCGGGTTTCGCGAGTAACGTTAAACGAGCTGAAGGAAAATCTCCCTCAGATGTTCATCACTCTCGATCAGTGTGTTAGAGACCAAATATCACGGGATATACGGCAAATACCTGTGTATATTTGAGATGTTTTTGACTCTTAGAGGTGTTATGACCTGTCGTTAGTGCGCAAGATTACCGAACTCAACATTCACGATCTGTCATCTGTACTTTACCACAATTACATGATTGTATCCTCTCGAGAAAGACACGGGTATAGGGAACAATAACACACGATAAGGGATAGTAACCAGTAGGAATAATAAGATTAAACGCAATACACGGCATATGAATAATCTTTAATGAAGGTGATTTTCATGTTTTTGAATCAGAATGTCAGACATTGACGACTCGGATCTGGAGGAGGAGGGAATAGATGTTGTGCGACACAAAACCAAGATTGTGAGTAGAATTCAGACATCAAGTCAGCTTTATGTATTAAACAATCAATGATGCAACCTTTGAGAAGTTCAAATTCTGCTGTAAAGACAATATAGTCATGATTCAGATCAAATGATTCTGTGACTCACTGTACTGGACACACCCATGATTCACTCTGTTTTCTCTCAGATCTATCAGAACCATTTCCCATTCATTCACATGGAGCCGCCTGGTGAGTGTGTGTGTGTGTGTGACGGTGTGTGTGTTTGATTAATGAGCAGTTTGGCAGATGTTTCAGTGTTGCTGATGCTGTGTTCTAGACGTCATATATGAGCGGTGGGTGAAGATAAAGCCGGAGATGAAGAAGTTTGTGGGTCACCTGATGCACGTGTCCGTGTTCTGGTGGCATATTCTCCTCCGCCAGCAGGAGAACCACCCCACCACCTTCTGGGCCGTCGACATGGGCTTTCTGGACTCCAAGTGAGTCGCTTCAGACGTGACCGTCAAGTCCTTCATTTATAGTCAAGTCAAGTCACCTTTATTTATATAGCGCTTTTTACAATACAAATTGTTTCAAAGCAGCTTTACAGAGATAACAGGAAAACAATGTTGTAATAGTATTGTTCAATTGAAAATTAAATGTCCCCAACTAAGCAAGCCAAAAGGCGAAGGCAACAGTGGCAAGGAACCAAAACTCCATCAGGTGACAGAATGGAGAAAAAAACCTTGGGAGAACCCAGGCTCAGTCGGGGGGCCAGTCCTCCTTTGGCCAACGAATGAACAGTGTATGATTATGAGTTAGGCAGCATAATGTCAGGAGTCAGATGGGATCAGAACTTTCACGATATTATCCAGTTCATCTGGTTGGGTTGGGTCATCCGGCCGGTGAGGAGATGAGTGGTGAGTTGTCCATGGGCCTTCACAGCCCTGATAATGCGTGTCGACGTGTCCATGTGATGGTCCTTCCTCAGATCTGGATATGCCCTGGATCCGGCGGTCTGCGGTAAACCTCGGGATAAACAGAGAGACTAATATTAGCGTAGACGCCATCCTTCTTATGATGTACAAAGTACATCAGGAATTATGGGAAGTGTTCCCGGTTCCGGCTGATCTAATCTATGCAGCCTAACATTGAATTATAGAAATCTATAATGTGTTATGTGTATGCTAAGCCAAAGAGATGTGTTTTTAGTCTAGATTTAAACTGACAGACTGTATCTGCTTCCCGGACCGTGTTAGGAAGATTGTTCCAAAGTTTTGGTGCTAAATAGGAAAAGGATCTACCGCCAGCAGTCGATTTTGATATTTTAGGTATTATCAACTGGCCAGAATTTTGAGATCGCAATAGACGTGAAGGACTATAATGCGTTAAGAGCTCGCTCAAGTACTGGGGAGCTAAACCATTTAGTGCTTTGTAAGTAATCAGCAATATTTTAAAATTTATACGATGTTTAATAGGCAGCCAATGCAGTGTTGACAGAACCGGGCTAATATGGTCATACTTCCTGGTTCTGGTAAGAACTCTAGCGGCTGCGTTTTGAACTAGCTGTAGTTTGTTTAATAAGCGTGCAGGGCAACCACCCAGTAGAGCATTACAATAATCTAGCCTTGAGGTCATGAACGCATGAACTAATTGTTCCGCATTTGTCAGTGAGAGCATATGACGTAATTTAGATATATTTTTAAGATGGAAAAATGCGGTTTTACAGATACTAGACACGTGACTTTCAAATGAAAGATTGGTATCAAAGAGCACACCCAGGTTCCTAACTAACGTCGAAGACTTAACAGAGCAGCCATCAAGTGTTAGACAGTATTCTAGGTTATTAGGTGAGGAAGTTTTTTGTCCAATGATTAGAATCTCTGTTTTTTCAGAATTTAGTAATAGGAAATTACTGGTCATCCAATTTTTTATATCAGCTATGCATTCCGTTAATTTTGTGAATTGGTAAGTTTCGTTAGGTTTTGAAGAAATATACAGCTGAGTATCATCAGCATAACAGTGAAAGCTAATTCCATATTTCCTAATTATATCTCCTAATGGTAGCATGTACAGAGTGAAGAGCAGCGGTCCTAGTACTGAGCCTTGTGGTACGCCATACTGAACTTGTGATCGATAAGACATCTCTTCATTTACTGCTACAAACTGATAACGGTCAGATAAGTATGATTTAAACCATGCTAGTGCAATTCCGCTAATGCCAACATAGTTTTCTAGTCTATTTAAAAGAATGTTGTGGTCGATAGTATCAAATGCAGCACTAAGATCAAGTAACACTAATAGAGAGATACAACCACGATCGGATGATAGGAGCAAATCATTTGTGACTTTAATGAGAGCAGTCTCAGTACTATGGTACGGTCTAAATCCGGACTGAAAATCCTCGCAGATATTATTTCTTTCTAAAAAGGAACACAGTTGTGAGGATACTGCTTTTTCTAGTATCTTTGACAGAAAAGGCAGATTCGAGATTGGCCTGTAATTGACTAATTCTGTAGGATCAAGTTGCGGTTTTTTAACAAGCGGTTTAATCATAGCCAACTTAAAGGTTTTTGGTACGTATCCTAATGACAAAGATGAATTAATGATATCTAGAAGAGGATCTATGACCTCTGGAAGCATCTCTTTCAGTAGCTTAGTCGGTATAGGGTCTAGCATACAAGTTGTCGATTTAGATGAATTAACAATTTTGCAAAATTCTTCCTCTCCTATAGCAACAAATGAATCAAAATGTTCCTCACAGAGACTACAATATACTCCCTGATGCGATACTGTAGTAGACGGTTGCATAGTTATAATTTTGTCCCTGATATTATCAATCTTATAAGTGAAGAAGTTCATAAAGTCATTACTGCTGTGTTTCTTATAAACTTCTGGGCTTGAAGCTTTCTTTTTCGTTAGTTTAGTCACTTGTTCAAATAAATACCTAGGATTATGTTTATTTTCTTCTAATAGGGTTGAAAAATAATTAGTTCTAGCATCTTTTAAGGCCTCTCTGTAAGCAATCGAGCTCTCCTTCCATGAAATCCGAAATACCTCTAGTTTTGTTTTCTTCCAGTTTCGCTCCATTTTTCTGGCTGCTCTCTTAAGGGCCCGGGTGTGCTCATTGTACCACGGCGTTGGACTATTTTCTTTGATCTTCTTTAAGCGCAGCGGAGCAACTGTGTCTAAAGTGCTGGAAAAGAGAGAGTTAAAAGTTTCTGTTGCAATATCAAGTTCTTCTAAGCTATCTGGGATGCTGAGATTATGAAACTGATTTGGAAGATTATTGATAAAGCAATCTTTAGTGGCAGAAGTGATAGGTCTAACATATTTATAACATGGAGTCGGCTTTGCAGCCTTGGCTAAATGTAATTTACACGAGACTAGATAGTGATCGGAGATGTCGTCGCTCTGCTGTAGAATTTCAACGCCATCAACATCTATTCCATGTGATAATATTAGATCAAGAGTATGATTACGACAATGAGTAGGTCCTGACACGTGCTGTCTCACTCCAATTGAGTTTATAATGTCTTTAAATGCCAATCCCAATGCATCTTTTTCATTATCTACATGTATATTAAAATCACCAACAATTAGGACTTTATCTGCAGCCAATACTAATTCTGATAGAAAGTCAGCAAATTCTTTGATAAAATCTTTATGGTGCCCTGGTGGCCTGTATACAGTAGCCAGCAGAATTCTCAAACGTGATTTATTGTTTACACTATAAATTTTTACATTAAGCACCAACACTTCAAAAGAAGTATATTTAAAACTAGATTTCTTAGTGGTTTTCAGAATATTACTATAAATTACAGCAACACCTCCCCCTTTGCCTTTCGGACGAGGCTCATGTTTATAACAATAATCTTGCGGAGTGGACTCATTTAAAGTAATGTAATCGTTTGGTTTTAGCCAGGTTTCTGTCAAACACAGCACATCTAGGTTATAGTCTTTAATCTTATCATTAACTATGAGCGATTTTGAATTAAGGGATCGAATATTCAGCAACCCAAGCTTTATCGTTTGCTCATCTGTATTATATCTGTTTTTTATTTGTTGAACATCAATTAGATTTTTAACCTTAGAAAGGTTTGGCAGTTTTTTGGATTTCCAAATTCGGGGAACAGACACAGTCTCTATATGATGATATCTAGGTGAAAGAGTCTCTATGTGATGAGATTTATCTGACCTTGGTGACGTGAGGCCGCTAGCAGACGGTCGGTTTAGCCAGTTTGTCTGCTTCCTGACCTGAGCCCCAGTTTGTCATGTTTTATCTCTAAGACTATGAGCCAAATTACTAGAGAGAAGAGCAGCACCATCCCAGGTGGGATGAATACCATCTCTTTTCAACAGGTCAGGCTTGCCCCAAAAACTTTTCCAATTGTCTATGAATTCTATATTATGTTGCGGACACCAATTAGACAACCAGCCATTGAGTGAACACAATCTACTAACTATCTCATCACTCCTTCGAACAGGAAGGGGGCCAGAGCAGATTACAGTGCCTGACATCGTACTTGCGAGTTCAAACACCTCTTTAATATTAATTTTGGTGATCTCCGACTGGCGAAGTCGAACATCATTAGTGCCGACGTGAATAACAATCTTAGAGAATTTACGATTAGCATTAGCCAGCACTTTTAAATTTGATTTGATGTCAGCGCTTCAACAATCTAGAGTTTGACAGCAGCTTTACAGTGATAACAGGAGATTACAGTAACAGAGAGTGTTTAGGCTTTACAGCAGATCTAGAATAAAGTTATTGTCCAGATAAAGTTAGTTTTGATTGATTCACTTCTGCTGCAAAGATCATTAGTTATTAACTTAGCGGCCACTAACACAGAAACTATGTGTTCTGGCCGTTCATTTACACACAAGTTTTTGGGTGACTGAGAATCTGAGAAGCTTCATTGCACTGTTATCTTTCAGTGTGTCGAATGATCTGAGTCTGAAGAGGCTGGAGAAAGATCGAGATCTTGGAGAGTATCCTGGAGGCGATGGAGCGAGGCGTACGTATCAGTCCTGACAAGCTCACGCTCGTCCTTCACTGAGTCTGCGGTTCTGATCACATGTCTTGTTTTGCTCAGCTCTCTGACAAGGACATGGAGAGGAAAGCCCGAGCCGTGGTGTCGCTCAGCAGACTCTTCTGCTTGGTACGCTGCCGTAAGCCTTTATCCTGCCAGGAATCACTCACGCTCATGTCGATCCAAACCCGTAAGAGCTTCGTTCATCTTCGTTCATCCGGTGGCTCAGTGGGGGCTTTGGGCTTTTTTGGCGCACAAGAAGTATTCTCATTGCAAATTTAGAATGAACCACTGTAGTCACGTGGACTATTTTAAATCGGATTTCTTCAAGAATATCTTAATTTGTGTTCTGGAGATGAATGGGTGTGGAACGACATGAGGGTGAGTAATTAATGACCGCATTTTCATGTTTGGGTGAACTATCCCTAATGAGATTCTCCACCCAGAAATCAACATTCTCTCATCATTTACTCACACTCATGCTATCCCAGTAGTATATGACTTTCTTACTTCAGAGAAACTCTCAGGAATGGTTTTAGGACAATAATCCATCTCCGCGAGTCCATGTAATGGCACTGATCTTGATTCAATCTTACTCTTGAATGACAGGGATTCTGCTCTGTCTATTAAAGGGGACGTGTCATGTGTGAGTGCTGTAATCTTGCGCATTTACCAACTCAGAAAACATGAAAAGTGAAACCAATAACTTTGTTCTGGTGAGCCTCTCTCTTCAAGCATGTCAAAAAATAAACCGATCAGATTTCTCTCCTTCAGCTGTATGAAGAGGATCTTATTATAATATTAGCAGCCCCTAATCTGCACGTCTATAATATTACCGGCCCTTAATCTGCACGTTTATAATATTACCGACCCTTAATCTGCTCGTTTATAATATTACCGCCTCTTAATCTGCTCGTTTATAATATTACCGGCGCCCTTAATCTGCACGTTTATAATAATTTGCTCGTTTATAATATTACCGGCCCTTAATCTGCTTGTTTATAATATTACCGGCTCTTAATCTGCTCGTTTATAATATTACCGGCCCTTAATCTGCACATTTATAATATTACCGCCCTTAATCTGCTCGTTTATAATATTACCCGGCTCTTAATCTGCACGTTTATAATATTACCGGCCCTTAATCTGCTCGTTTATAATATTACCGGCCCTTAATCTGCTCGTTTATAATATTACCGGCCCTTAATCTGCTCGTTTATAATATTACCGGCTCTTAATCCGCACGTTTATAATATTACCGGCCCTTAATCTGCACGTTTATAATAATTTGCTCGTTTATAATATTACCGGCCCTTAATCTGCTCGTTTATAATATTACCGGCTCTTAATCTGCTCGTTTATAATATTACCGGCCCTTAATCTGCACGTTTATAATATTACCGGCCCTTAATCTGCTCGTTTATAATATTACCGGCTCTTAATCTGCACGTTTATAATATTACCGACCCTTAATCTGCACGTTTATAATATATTACCCGGCTCTTAATCTGCTCGTTTATAATATTACCGGCCCTTAATCTGCACGTTTATAATATTACCGGCCCTTAATCTGCACGTTTATAATAATTTGCTCGTTTATAATATTACCGGCCCTTAATCTGCTCGTTTATAATATTACCGGCTCTTAATTGCTCGTTTATAATATTACCGGCCCTTAATCTGCTCGTTTATAATATTACCGACCCTTAATCTGCTCGTTTATAATATTACCGGCTCTTAATCTGCTCGTTTATAATATTACCGCCCCTTAATCTGCACGTTTATAATATTACCGGCCCATAATCTGCACGTTTATAATATTTGCTCGTTTATAATATTACCGGCCCTTAATCTGCTCGTTTATAATATTACCGGCTCTTAATCTGCTCGTTTATAATATTACCGACCCTTAATCTGCTCGTTTATAATATTACCGGCTCTTAATCCGCACGTTTATAATATTACCGGCCCTTAATCTGCACGTTTATAATAATTTGCTCGTTTATAATATTACCGGCCCTTAATCTGCTCGTTTATAATATTACCGGCTCTTAATCTGCTCGTTTATAATATTACCGGCCCTTAATCTGCACGTTTATATTATTACCGGCCCTTAATCTGCTCGTTTATAATATTACCGGCTCTTAATCTGCACGTTTATAATATTACCGGCCCTTAATCTGCTCGTTTATAATATTACCGGCTCTTAATCTGCACGTTTATAATATTACCCGGCCCTTAATCTGCTCGTTTATAATATTACCGGCCCTTAATCTGCTCGTTTATAATATTACCGGCCCTTAATCTGCTCGTTTATAATATTACCGGCCACTTAATCTGCACGTTTATAATATTACCGGCCCTTAATCTGCACGTTTATAATATTACCGGCTCTTAATCTGCTCGTTTATAATATTACCGCCCTTATCTGCTCGTTTATAATATTACCGGCTTACCTCGTTTAATTACCGCCTATCTGCTCGTTTATAATATTACCGGCCCTTAATCTGCACGTTTATAATATTACCGGCCCTTAATCTGCTCGTTTATAATATTACACCGGCTCTTAATCTGCTCGTTTATAATATTACCGACCCTTAATCTGCTCGTTTATAATATTACCGACCCTTAATCTGTTCGTTTATAATATTACCGGCTCTTAATCTGCTCGTTTATAATATTACCGGCCCTTAATCTGCTCGTTTATAATATTACCGGCTCTTAATCTGCACGTTTATAATAATTTGCTCGTTTATAATATTACCGGCCCTTAATCTGCTCGTTTATAATATTACCGGCCCTTAATCTGCATGTTTATAATATAACCGGCCCTTAATCTGCTCGTTTATAATATTACCGGCTCTTAATCTGCACGTTTATAACATTACCGGCTCTTAATCTGCACGTTTATAATATTACCGGCTCTTAATCTGCACGTGTATAATAATACCGGCTCTTTATTAATAATCTGCACATTTATAATATTACCTACTCTTAATCTGCACGTTTATAATATTACCGGCTCTTAATCTGCTCGTTTATAATATTAGGAATTATGCAGGATCGCAAAAAAATGCGGCATTTTGTTGATTTTGCGTTGTATTCAGTGATTGCGGAATCGCGAAAAACTGGAGGGACTGATTAGGAGGCCATGATGGACAGAGGCCACTGGGCAAATTGGGCC